>CAJHZI010000290.1:350000-950000 GCA_905160935.1 Enchytraeus crypticus | reverse complement strand
GGGGAAATTACATCGTCTGACGCCCCTTTTCTCTCTAAAAATGAAATAATTTTGCCATCGACAGATACTGCAGCGGTGTTTGAAAAGACTAAAGGCAAAATGTTGGAGTCAATGGCTAATATTCAGATGCGGGGTAGTAATTGGAGATTTAGAAGGGTGATGAAATTAGAAATAAATACTGTTGAATATAAACCACTTCGAGGCAGCTCTTATATTCGACTTCCAACAGTTTTAGCTAAGAAAAAGGCAATCATAAATATGGAAAATGAAGACAATCAGTGTTTCAAATGGTGTGTAGCATGAGCCTTAAATCCTGTAGAAAAAAATCCACAGCGTATTACTAAGCTATTAATTGAGCAATCTGAAAAATTTAACTGGAGTGGGGTTGAGTTTCCAGTTAACTTGAAAGATATTGATAAATTTGAAAAGAATAATAACATGTCTATTCATGTGTTTGGATATGAAAAGCTTGAGACATGGGGAAAGAGGAAATAATACCATTAAGGATTTCAACATTTAATAGTCAAAACGAAGTAGATTTATTGCTTATATCAAAAGATGAGATTAAACATAACTGTTGGATTAAGAACTTTAATAGATTGATGGCAACAGGAAATCATAATGCAATGCATTACTGCAGACGGTGCTTAAATGGTTCTACAAGTACAGAAGCACTTACTAATCACAACTAATACTGCTCACAGCATGACGTTCAAAGAATAGATTTACCTAAACCTGGAACTTTTATGAAATTCAATCACTACAAAAAATCGATGAGAGTACCATTCATAGTTTACACAGATTCGAGCCATTTTTAAACCGATTGATACAGGTCAACCGGATCCAAGCGTGTCTTATACTAATCAGTACCAGAAGCACACGCCTAGCTCAATCTGCTATTTTATCAAGTGTTTTGATGATACCTTATACTCGCATGCTCCAGTCACTTATGCAGCAAAAAATGCTGATGACGATGTTGCTCAAATATTCTTTGATAAATTAAGAGGAAAATATAAAACAAATATACAATCAGTTCAAGTTTGCTATACCAACGATATTCACTGAAGTGGACGAGAAGAAATTCAAGGCAGCAAAATTATGTCATATCTGTGAAAATGAGTTGGGTAACTTATAGTGTTAGAGATCACTGTCACCTTTCCAGTAAATTCCGGTGCGCAGCGCACAGTGAATGCCATCAAAATTATAAAATTCCTAAATTCTTTGCAGTAGTTTTTCACAATGTATCAGGATACGACAGTCATCTGTCTATAAAGAAGTTGGCAAGTGGACAAATTAATTGTATTCCGTGCAACGAAGAAAAGTACATAAGTTTCTCTAGGGAAGTGTTGGTTGACGAGTTCATTAATAAAACAGTTAAAGAAGTACCAGTGAAACGAGAATTGCGGTTTAACGATAGCTTTAGATTTATGGCTTCGAGTCTAGAAACACTTTCAAAGAATTTCAGTAAGGATCAGTGTAAAAAAATTGCAAGAAAGTACTCTGGAAAGCAATTGGATTTGCTGTTGAGAAAAGGAATTTACCCGTACGACTACGTTAGTTCGTTAGAAAGACTTGATGAAACTAAACTACCGCCAAAGGAAGCTTTCTACTCAAAACTTGACAATACCAATATCAGTGATGAAGACTATAGATATGCACAGACTGTTTGGAGAGAGTTTGGTTGTAAAACTTTTCGAGACTATCATGACTTGTACAATATGTCTGATGTGCTTTTACTAGCAGATGTTTTTAAGAATTTTAGAGATGTTTGTATGACCCACTATAAACTAGATCCTGCGTGGTACTACAAGTCGCAATGACTCGCTTAGGATGCTGAGTTAAAATTAACTGAAATTGCACTCGAATTGTTAAGCGATTACGACATGCTGCTGATGATTAAGCATGGAATAAGAGGTGGGGTAAGTACTATATCAAACAGATATGCAAAGGCTAATAATAAATACATGAACGATAAGTTTAACATTAATGAACCTTCTAAATTTATCAAATACCTTGACAGTAACAATCTTTATGGGTACTCAATGAGTAAGCCCCTACCCACACACGGATCGAATGGATGACAGAAAAAGAACCGGAGAACTGGAAAGAAATGAAGTGTATCCTCGAAGTTGACTTGGAATATCCTGCAGCGCTGCACGATCTCTGCAACGACTACCCTTTAGCCCCTGAAATTGTACCAGTGAGTGAAGTGAAAAATCTGATACCGAATTTCAATGATAAAACAAAGTACATATTGCATTATGAGAATTTGAAATTGTATGAAAGTCTCTCTCTCTCTTAGTGCACTGCCTACTGGCAGGTCCATGGTACATAACGCCTCCACTCTTCTCTGTCTTCTGCCTTCCTCTTCATTTCCACATATGAGTGGGTCTTTAAATCATCTAACATACCTAATCTCGGCCTGCCCCTGCCTCTCTTTCCTTCTATTCTACCTTCTATGACCTCTTTTAATAGACCTTCCCCCCTAGAATGTGTCCTATTCATCTCTTCTTCCTATTTCTTAATACATTTATCAACTGTCTATCTGTGCCAACTCTCTCCAGGACTTCCTCATTTGTAACCTTTTGGGTCCAGCTAATCCTCTCCATTCTTCTCCAAATCCGCATTTCCAATACATCCAGTTTCCTAATATCTTCCTTCCTTAAGGCCCATGTGTCACATCCATGCAATAGCGTGGTCCAAACCAAAGTTTTCACTATCTTTATCTTTGTGTCTTTCTTTAGACTTTTTGTTAATAGTTCTTTTCTACTACCAAAGGCCGCTTTTGCTTGTGCAATCCTACTGCATATGTCCGTCTCACTTTTCCCGTCATCGGTTATAGTATGACCCAAATATTTGAAACTCCTTACCTGTTCCATTTTCGTAGCATTTATTGTGATATTAACTTCACCTTTATTATTGGAAACTCTCATAACTTTGGTCTTTTTTAGATTAATCTTCATGCCATATCTTAAAAGCCGTATCATTCAGCCTATCCATTATCTTCTGCAATCCAATCTCGCTGCCTGCTACCATTCCTTGGTCATCTGCAAATCGTACATCTTGTAACAAATTCCCTCCTACTTTTATTCCTTCTTCCAAGTCTTCCATGGCTTCATCCATCATTGCCTCAGCGTAAATGTTAAACAGCAGCGGCGAAATGCTACAACCTTGTCTTACTCCACGTCCTATTTCACCTTCTTCTGTGTATTCTTGTTGGATTTTGATTACTGCTTTTTGATTCATGTACAAGTTCAAATTTAGTCTTCTATCTCTCCAGTCAATTCCTATTCTTTTTAAGATATTCATCATCGTTATCCAATCAATCCTGTCAAAGGCCTTCTCGAAGTCTACAAAGCATACAAAAACGTCATTTCCATATTCTAAGCTTCTTTCGCAAAGAACCCGCATTACCCTATTGCTTCTCTTGTGCCGCATCCTTTCCTAAAACCAAATTGTGTCTTGCTCAGTATCATCTCTGCTTTCGACTGAATGCGATTATATACTATCTTTAATAAGATCTTCGATGCATGAGGTATTAAGCTGATTGTTCTGTAATCCGAACACTCCACAGCATTGGCTTTTTTGGGAATTGGGACCATGACTGACCTGGTAAAATCATCTGGCCAAATACCTGCATTGTACACTTCCATACATACCTCCATTAGCTTATTGAGTGTTTCTCCTTCCAACATTTTCAAGAACTCTGCTGGAATTTCATCTATTCCGGCTGCCTTCCCCTTCTTCATACTGTTAATTGCAGAATAAATTTCCTCCTTCATAAAATCGGGGCCCCTATTATCGTTTTCTATGATATTTTCTTCTATTTTAAAATCCTCTTGGACTGGTTTCCCAGCCTTATCATACAATTCCTCTACATATTCCCTCCATCTTTCTTTTACTTCTTCCAGCTCTGTCTTCAATTCCCCATCTTTACCCATTATACTAATGTTCTTTGCATCTCCTTTCTTTTTCTTATCGGTTCTTGTTAATATATCCTGACTTCCTGGTATAATAGATCCGACCTCCCTCTTCTATCATATTCTGCTAAATCATCACACTTTTCACTCGACTAATGATCTTTTTCTTTGTCTGTAATTCTTCTAAGTTCACTGTTTAAGCTTCTATATTTCCTTCGGCCATGACTGGTGTTTATACTTTTCCATTTCCTCCTTTCATCCATTTTGTCTAGCATCTCGCTTGTGATCCAAGATTTTTTAGCTGTATTTGTTTTAAGAAAGCCATAAACTTCTTTTGCACCTATTTTAATAGCCTCCTTTAGCTGACACCATCTTTCATTTACCGCTGTTCTTCCAAAGTCCTTCATTTCCTTAACTTCTCTTTCCACTGCTTCCTGAAACTGACTTCTTTTCTCCTTCCATCCGTTCAAATTCCATTTCTCCTTCAATCCGTTCAAATTCCATCTCTTACTGCTTTTCTTCTTAAGTATTTTCTTCAGCTGAAGCCCTACTTTTGCCATTTCTAGATTGTGGTCTGAGTTAATATCGGCTTCTGGATAAGCCCTTGAATTCTTCACACTATTCCTGTACTGTTGCTTAATCAGAATTTAGTCTATCTGGTATCTTCCCTCGTTTCCGGTGCTTCCTGGTTTCTTCCACGTGTAACGCCTTCTCTTCTCATGTTTGAACCAAGTGTTGGTCACCACTAATCTCATTCTATTGCAAAAGTCAACCAATTTCTGTCCTCTCTCATTTCTTTTTCCTAGACTGTATTCCCCAACTTCATTTCCATCTCTCCCTTCACCCACCACCGCGTTCCAATCCCCCATAACTATCACTTGATCTGTGGCTTTTTCTCCTTTAATCATTCCTTCTATTTTTTCGTACATTGCTTCAATTTTCTCATCCTCTGAGGCTGATGTAGGCATGTAGATTTGGATAAACACCAAATCTACTGGATCTGCTTTGATCCACACTAACATCAGTCTATCACTGCACTGAAGAACCTTTGTTACTCGTTCACTTAAATTTCTATCCAATATTATAGCCACACCCTTCTCCCTTTTATCTCCTCCGGAGTATATAACCCTCTACCCATCACTTTCAAAATCTCCAGTTCCCAACCACCTCATTTCACTCATCCCCAGGACATTTATTTTTCCTTTCTCCATTTCCCTCTTTACATTTTCTAACTTTCCCCTTTCACCCATAGGTCTCACATTCCATGTGCCCACACTTATCCTTTTGGGGCGCATGGAATGTCCTCTTGGTATATCTGTGGGGCACCCAAGGTGCCGACTGGCCGTAGGATTCTTACCACCCCCTCCCCATTTAAGGGGTGCACGGGACTGGGGGCGTTCATTTATGAAAGTGTGTATGAAAGTATGGGACTAATTACTAAAATACACAGAGGCATACAATTTGAAGGAAGTCCATGGCTTAAAACTTACATTGATTTAAATACTCAGCTACGGACTAAGGCCGCCAACGATTTTGAAAAAGACTTTTTCAAACTAATGAATAACAGCGTGTTTGGTAAGACCATGGAAAACATTGAAACCAGGATAGATTTCAAATTGGTGTGTGATAGAGAAAAGGCTGTTAAACTAGCTGCAAAGCCGTACTATGACCGAACAGTGATATTTGATGAAAATCTTGTCGGCGTCCACATGAGAAAAACTAAATTGCTGTATATAATAAGCCAATCTATCTAGGTATGGTATATTAGATTTAAGTAAAACTTTGATGTACGACTTTCACTATAATTACATAAAGAAAATGTATGACGAGAAAGCCAAGCTGTTGTTTACAGACATGGATTCGTTGATGTACAAAATACGGATGGAAGACTTTTACACCGACATTTCTAATGATGTTGAACAAAAATTTGACACTAGCGATTACCCTAAGGATCACCAATTAAGACTGGAGTTAATAAGAAAGTCATTGGGATGTTTAAGGACGAAGCTTGTGGAAAGGAGATTGAAGAATTTGTTGGATTGAGGGCAAAGTTGTACTCGTATAAATTAGCAGGCGAGAAGCACAAGAAATGTAAAGGTGTTAAAGAGAATGTTGTTGAAAACACAATAACGCATGATGATTACAAGGATTGCCTGTTTGAGAAAGGAGATCAGTTGAGAAAGATGAACGTCATCAGATCTCACTTGCGCGACGTCTACACTGAAGAAGTAAATAAAATTGCTCTGAGCGCTGATGATGACAAGCGAGTGATGTCAGACGATGGGATACATACGTTCGCGTATGGCATTTAAAGGCTAAAGACAGCAGAAGACTAATATTGTAGTTTTGTTAATACTTCCAAAAACCACATTTGGTTTCAAAATAAATTCTTTACAACCAGATAACCGCAGCGTCATCGTTTGTAGTATTAAACCCATCAATCTCTGCATATAGATTTCCTTTGTATTTTCCGAAATTGATTTCTCTTACTGTAAACTTAAATCGTTTAGGCAACTCTTCCAACTTTTCCTCTTTAATATATTCATTAATCTTATTTGTGGACCACACTTTTATAGGAGTATCGTCCTCGTTTTGCATAACATACATCATATATGATACCATATTTTGTATTTATGGGTTTCTTCCCACAGGATCTTCCCATAGATATATTACAATATATTCATGCTTTCTTGTCCACGCTTTTAAACTCTTGAAATGTCATATCACCGCTTACGTGTGTATCATAGAAATATTTCAGCGTCTTCTCATCTTGATGAAACAATATAAAAACATTTGCATTTTGACGTATGCCATGCTTCTTCAGTTGATGCTATTTGCCTGTTTTGAATGAGTCTTAAACAAGCTTGTAATTTGCTTTCTGACTCAGAACTGAGTAGTAGTAATTTTACTCGTCTGGCACATTTTGATTTTAAGCACAGCCTAGCCTTGAATCATAGCTCAATTCTATTTTTAGCCTTGAATTGCCTTGATGAGCCTACATAATTTACTAACATAATTAAAATAATTAACTGACTGGAGCCAGTGGCGAAGTCGATAAGATACTCAGTTGCAGATCAGTATATGCGGGGTTCAAGCCCTGGGCTATCCTATCAAATCTTGCTTTACTCTTCTTATTAGTAGTTGACCAATGGTGAGTCAACAGTTGTGGCATAACGAAATGCACAAAAATACTTCTCAACCTGCTTTCGAGTTCCTCTCAATATTCGACGTCCTCATCTATAAGCTCCATGTGCAGTTCTATTCACGTCCAAATAACAAAGTAGCACTTCTGCAGTTCAGCAATAGCCAGCTGATCTTGAACCTGAGCATTTGTTATCTGTATTTATTAAATAGGATACATTTTCAGGATACCCGTTCTGCAGCGTATTAGGGCACATGATCTCCAGTGAAGCAGTTTCATGGCATTGGCTGGTAACGATACCATCCGGTATTGCTCCTAGATATGGCTTATTTTTATCTATATATTTAGTTCACACAATGACACTTCAAAGTCTTGGTGAAATCTTCCTATGAACTTAGCTGAACTTAGCTCTTGCTTTTGGCTCAGATTTAATGCCCCATTCCAGAGATGGTGGAAGGCGAGCACGGCCCTTATCACCGTGAAGGAAAAATGTTTTCCTTGACACGTGGTCATGATTTCTTTAATAAAAACTGTCAATGGCACTCCAGGCTTATACTTGCAGAACGCTGAAGCTGTCAAGCAACCATTACTGGCGGCATACCAAAGTGGTGATTTAATCTGTGATCGTGTCTGTTCCTCAACTGTTCGTCTCTCGGTTTCAGTAATATTCAGCATATCAGTGACCCTAACACACTCGTTAAGAAGAGTATGCGAGTCTAAGAGTACTTGGCATCATATAGATTTGTTAGAAGATACCTCTGGCTTGATATCTCTTGATCAGAAATACAGGATTCTGTTGATGATGAAGCCACTGTTGATTGGCGTAACTGCTATAGAACTGCATTCGGTGTAGATTCCTTAAGATCATTGAAGAGCTCATCGCAGCCCACATCATGTAGATTGTCTCCACTTAAGACACTAAATTTGACCTCCTTCTCTTCTTCCCTTGTAGGCGGTTCAATTTGTATTCTGGAGAACTCCAATCGATATCAGCAACAACCAATACTGCTAACTTTGCCTGACATAACAAAGTCATATGTGTGAAGAAATCTGTAATTTTCTAGTTCTCTAAATGTTTACAGCCCACATTTCGTGATAAAATAACTGATAACCTGCGGCATTTCAATCCTCGGCCAATGAACTGGATAAAAATTCCATTCTTCTGATTCTAAGTCTGAAAAGGGATCAGGTAATGAAATTATTCTATCTTTCTTAAAGGTAACTGTTAAATTCTGGATATATCTCGCTTTTCTTCTACAGATAAATAATTGAAATAGCTTTCTTTGTTCAATTTATTTTCATGTTAAAAAGCAGTTCAGATGAATCTGCAACATACCAAAGATATATGTACTTAGCTATAATTACTCAAGTTATTCTTAAACCGTAATTACATTTAAAAATAATTTGAAAATCATACTTTCCAAAAGTTTCTGTCGAATCCTGAAATTAATCCTAATCAAACTGTAAGGGAAATCTTATTTCAGCCCCAAACCTGGCAATTACTGAACTACTATAAATGTTGCTGCTAGCCTGCTATGACAATGAGAACCAATAACCTTAAGCTCAGTCTACAAAGGTATTCAAGCCTTCATCAGTTTCTACGCAAATACACGAGTTAGACTGATTAATCCAATACTTGAAATGTTCCAATATTACCCTAAATAATCACCAAATGGCAGCAGTAACAAAAATTGTAACAAAATTCTAGACTTCGCCCATTTCTTTTCAAAATCGATTACCACTCAACCTGTTGAGTTACATGTCAAATATGCACCATAATTAGTGCTAATCAGTAATTTTACACAAGCGTTGTAATATTTAAATCACAGTTAACAGTGAAATTTACAACAATGACTATAACATAGTTCTCAATGATAAGAAAACAACAACAAAGCCCGAAGCTTTGCAAGATCTTCAGTGCTGTCCTATGTTGGTTAAAACCATAGATATTTGAGCTTTTGTTTACTTTAGCTCATCCATGAAAGTCGTCAATATTTATAGCTTAGTTCATATAACTGAACTAGTCTGAAGGAGCAACTTTTCAGTCTGCATCATCGATTGAGCTGTCTTAGTTCCAGAATAGAATTCCTCAACAGGACTGCTTGTACTCTGTCTTAATGATTATGTCGGCGGCACATTATTCCAAAACATCTATGTCATACAAACTATGTCATTTAATGTTTTGTTGTAGGTCTAAATGGCCCCCAATCACCCCATATAGAACTTAGTACCCAAGTTTTGTTGTCGAGTTCGAGAGATTCTGTTGATTAATTTTTCCGACGACTGCATCAATCGGTTTCCTGTGAACTGAAGAGCTTTAGCAAAATATAGTGTTCTAAGCATTGCAGAGGTTATAGCTCGGATGGAATCTTTGTACAGCACCTGCTAACGTAGATTAATTTTCTGCGAAGTCTGTTAGTATGAGGCGTGATTATTCCTATATGAAATTATTATTCCAATATGGATATACTAGGATTCAATGAGTCATTTTGAGAAATATTATTACGTCTGTGGAAAAAAAACATTTTATTTCAACAGAACATGGACTGTCAAACGAGGCACTGTACCGAGGAAGTTGACTGTCTATGTGTTGCCAGGTAGATAACGAATGAATTTGCCACATGCTGAAGTTAACCGAGCATGAGCTAAACAGGGACAGAGACTGCCATCAGAAGCACTGGAGTATGACTTGGATATGAAATATGCTTGGATTGAAGCTCATAGTTTTCAGCTTTCAACTTTCGGCTGATCTCCTTTGTTCAGCTCTCCCATTAGTCAGTTGTATTGTGCGCTTTGCCATTTTCGCTGACTTATCTCTTGTAACTTTGCACTTATGTATCGAGAAATTTCTTCCTTTTGCTAAATCATTATGGACTCAAGTTATGAGCAGAGCATTATTATATTGTATTGCCACTTAATAACACTCATATTTTTATTTTAAAAGACAATTTTTGCCAAGATCAAGAATAATTGTTTTATGATTATAATAACAAAAGGCATTGTATGATGCCATGTTACAGACTAATCAAAGTACATGTAGTTTTAATGTTTATTTCTAATCCGGCTAGATTATTAGTGTTCTTTAGGCCATTCTACCAGATTCACTCCTGTCTTTGCATCGTCTTCCTGATAGTTCTGATTATCTGTGGCGAAGTGTCGGATATTATGCAAACCGGGTGTAGAATTCATAAATTGAATTATTAGTTTACAAAATGCTCATGCAGTCTACATAATTTTTTTCATTGAATCTTTCTTTTGGTGTTTTCTGGATGCCTATGATTGACCCTGAGTGTAAAGATTTATTGCATATAGATGCCAGGGCCTGATCCTTTTAATTAGCTTCAATAGCCATCCATATGCATGGATGTCTATGCCCACACAATACTTAAATACTTAATTTTAGCCCTCACATGTGTTTTTGGTGCAAGCACCGTGTGTCAATGGTTTGTATGAACATTCTACAAGTGCTTGGTATGAACAAAGATGGAACTTGGTTATTACACAGGCAGATATTAACTAACACACAGGCCACACAATCCTAAATATGAGGGTCATTGTTCTAGAAGTCTGTGTTAAAGTCTGTACCTCAGGCGATATAAATGTTGAGAGCTATTCCGTTGATAACGGATTTAACGTTTGTAATGATTACTATCACACTAGTATAGGATGACAAAATGAAGCCAGTCAAGTCAATGCCCACAGTTTCTTTCTGTAAGAACAGACATTTAAGTACCAACTTATAGACCATTTATCACGCTACTTAGGCTTTACTTTTTGCTGCAATTTTAAGTTATTTAAAAGAGGATGAAAAGATTTTAAGGTTTCAAAACTAGTGGCCAAGACTAGCAAGTTTTCTATGACATTAGCGTCAGCAAGGACTTCACCGACTCTTGAGCGAAAGGTGTGGAAAGGTCCCTGCCTACCCAATTGTAGCTGCATAGGGGAACCTGTCACAAATGCCCTGGTACATAGGTTAATTAGTTGGATCAGATGCTCATGGCTTTCTAAATTAACCAGACAGCCACCAACTTGAAAAAGTTTAGTTGAAATCGTTCGAAATTCATGAGGTATGAAATCTAAAATGGAACACTGTTTGATTCTTGCAATGGCCCTTTCGACATGAACCCCGGCACGTGCAATTGTCCTAGTTAGTTTTGCTTCTTGTAGAGTGAACCTGCCATGCGTTAAAAACGGTGGTATGTTCAAGGAAACTTCGTTAGGCGTAAGATCCTGGATGAGAAATCTTTCATCTGCTAGAAGAAGATCTCCTGCTACCATATGACTCATAATGTTACTGTGCTGGACAATGGCCTTGTCAGACATTGACCCAGATACAAATCACCAAGAAAGATTACGACTCCATTCGTAGTGACACCAACCAAAGCTTTGTGTGTTCTGCTGCTTATAGTGTGAAAATGTCTGCTGTTGTTTATTCATGTCCGTGGTTGGTATTTCACCAAACGCACCAAAGCATTAACTTTGTAATCCTGTGGGTTTGGAAATCTAGCAGCATCGTAACGACGCATCACTTCACTTTCATGGAACTCTTCAGTCTTTATATGAGCTTCAGAAATGGCTTTGATTTTATCTTGGACTTATTTGACGTAATATGTCATTGGAATAGGCGGCTGTGAAGAACAAGGATCTAAACCTAATTGAAGATGTGAAAAGGTAAGCTTTTCTTGACCGTGTGATATTAGATACACACTAAACGGCATTTCTGGAGTAGAAGCTGCATGAAAATAAAGTTAAATGAGTGGATGGAACTTGTCTCACTCAAATATATTGAGCGAGAGATAAGTCGTAGGTAGAGCATCATTTAAACTATGATTAATTCTTTCTACTCTTCCGTTAGCAGAAGAATTATAAGGAGACAGAGTAATGCGTTTAAAGTTTAATGTAATCCATATCTCAGTCATGATGTCAGATACAAAAGAAGTTCCTTGATCCGAAGTAATACTAGAGACCAAACATGTTTGTGCTGGAACTTATAGAAGCTTAGAAGCCAGCGTTTCAGATGTAACCCATTAGAGCCCAAGCAAATATATAATGAACCAAATTTGAAGTTTATTTGAATTCTAGTCACAGAATACCCACAAGTTAAGTGAAAACATATTTTATGTCAAAATGGCTATAGCACATTGTAAAATTTAGGGGTGTACTCTCTTGAGTACTCTGAGAAATTAAAGATACATAATGCTAAGAATTTAATATGTCTCTCCGTGTAAATATAAAGTCTCATCATGCTTCTATGTTCTAAATATTGTTACATAAATGAGTTTATTTCATTAATTAGCATTGTCCTGTATGCTTGCTGCCTCAGTGAGAATTTTGATGATATGAAACTCTTTGAAACAGGAATGTTCAACACGCAGAGTGCAGCCACACATTTTGCACACCCATCTAACTTTGTCATGGCAGATGGAAATCTGAGCTGTTTCTCTGTTCTCTGTGGATAGTGTCGTATGTTTTCTTCAATGACGGATCTAGGGATGGAGATTGTTCTGGATACCCTGTTTTGGCCTGCAGCTGATATTTGTACTGAATGTAGATAATGGCGATTTACATTCCTTTGAAATTCTAGGAGTTCCATTGTGTCACTTGGGTTTGAGAGTTGAAACAGTCTCCAAGCATTCAGCATTGACAAATTCATCATGTGAGTAAACAGGACCCACCATCACTTCTTACCCCGAATGGATATGCGGCAAGAATTCACCATTTGATCCAGAAGATCAACACCTCTCATATCATGATTATAAGAATGAAAGACATTTGGCTGTGGAACATCGACCTTGGCATTATCCTCCTCGGTCCAATGCTTAATAGTCCGCATTGGGTGCATTCCTTCATAATTACTAGCCATGGTCACTATGCTGTTGTCTTTCCATCTAACAGCCAACAGAGATGATTTGACACAAATCTGTAGTCGTAAGTTCCAAGTGGCTCTTTACCCGTTTACTTAGGTGAAGCAAGAAGGCATTTCTTCAGTCTGTTTTCTCGGACCGTACCTGTTGCACGAAAATCGCGTTCCTTCAGTTGATAAAGAAGATCATAGCAGGTAAAAAATTATCAACGAAGACGAATTGATCACTTGGGGCAGTGACAATGATGAGGAGAGCTGTGACAACTGTTGTACCAAGAGGGGTGGGAGGCGGGTTCAAAGTTGCTGCCACAATAGGTGTCAGATTTGTAGCAGTAACCAGTGGTGCTTCACAACATCCAGTCCTTGTAACCAAAGCGAATAGGTTTCCCCTAATGAATTGTTTGGATAAGTGTTGCCCAAAATCATACTTCACCATGGATTCTTCAATGGAGAGATCAGTATGAAAAATACCCCATTGTGGAAACTTGGAATTTAAATGTTCCATCGGATTTCTGACTTTCAGATTAAACTAAACTCCACTCAAAGACCAAAAGTAATGATTATTCTACCTCTGAGCTTTTATATATTACTCTATTCAAGGCTCATTATCGTCCTTCATAAACAGTGAACTACACTTCTAAACGTAATAGGATTCATGTTCATTTAAACACCAATTAGACCAAAAAGCAACCTACGAATAGAATATCTTCATAGTAAAACCTAGTTGTGCCAATTGCCCATGCCCGTTTTCACATGTCCATGCAATAGTGCAAATATTACCCATTTATCTGTATGACTTTCCTACATGTTCAACGATGTAAACAAACCAATGAAACTCAGTGCACAGCTTTTAAGATGTGATATTTTAACATATATTTCATTTACCTGGACATCGCCAGAAATTGAAAGCTCTATTCGGGCTTCTGTTAAGTGATATTACCAATATTTCAAAGAATTATACAAAGAAATTAACATCAAAAAGATAAAAATTAACATATCATGTTTTCAATGGTCGGTGAACTGGGACCAACAGTGTCTCTTCGCCGGTTGGATGTTGTATGATCCTACCATTCTGGACCAAGATTGGGCTGTTTCAGATAATTTGTGAAATGAAAAGGACGGGACACTAATCCCGGGCGAAGTGAATGGTGGAGTAAGCACCATCATCGTTGCCACTGTCAAATAAGACTCCACGGACAGGAGCGACGGGTGTACTATGCGTAATGTATATTCATAATTTAAGCTTGAAATTACAATGTATTAGCTTATGGCTTATAGATTCTATCAGGAGTTTTGAAATTTTGAAACTAGATAACAGGGTTTACAAAAAATACTATGTATTTAGAAAATATATAATAATCTTCATAAATTTTTTCCCTACCGGAATCCTAACTACTAGCAGCTTCGGTCGCGAAGATACTTTAATAGCTGAATTAGTTCAGTAGTGAGTGCACCGAGTAGTGTTAGTCCATCTAGTATGACGTCAATTTCTCTGCTCTCATTAGACTCGGTGGCTGTGTTTAGTGGTAATGGCCCTTCCAACACGTCACCAGAGGGAGAGCTCGAGGTCTGTTGAGTGGGTCCTGATCGGTTGGGCCCTGACACATATAAAGAAGGAGGCTGGCGTTGCCAAACAAACCATACTTCCCTGTGTCCGTCTTCTGTCGGCGGAGTGCGCCATCCATCTGTTATAGCTCCCGCTGGTGGATGAATTCATGTTCAGGAATTATTAATGAATTCGCTGTAACTTCGACGTGGATTTCCTAATCTTCCCATCCCAGGCCAGCCGTTTTTAGGGCATCCCAAATGTTTCTGAAATGCTTTACGTCCCTGTTGGGCATCGTGCCGAAGAAAGATTATGATTATTCCTTATTTTCTTTAAAGAGATTTTTAATTTCTTATTATTGAATTGTTAATTTTCCACGTTCTGTACAATATAAATTTAAGCATTCAGTGACGATTTCAAATACTAACGAGATAATAATCCCTAAGTATGTCAAAATATTTCAAAAGTAATCTTCTTTTGATAGAGTTAAACGGATTCGTTTCCCGGTGTAATTGGAGTCCATGCCGTAATCGACTTTAATACTGTTTTAAGGTCTTCGATCATATCGCCTGGCTCTTGCTGCCGTCAGAACTGCTCCAGTTCTCCTTGCTCGGCTATCTGAAGAATTTTCCCCGCCTCGCAGTAGAAACCACAGGTGGCCGTATTCAAGCATTCCATCACGGAGTCCAGGTCGTGGCTTAAAACCCCAGGCCAGCTTCTCAGCTCCTGCAGGATAGCGCTTGAAGAGGAGTCTCGCTCAAGAGCCACTTTAGCGCAGGCTGCCAGAATGAACTGGTTGGCTGATTCTCCAAGAGGAGAGTTTCGAGCGGGGTCGCTTTGTCTCGGAGAAGGTGGAGCTGTGAGTAGGGCGCCTGCTTGTTCGCCTCTTAGCAGCAGCACTGAACTGCGGCTGCCTGTATTTTGAGCGGAGGCCTTAGCTATAAGGAGAGCCAACTGCCTTGCTCTCATGAAAGGTCGACTATGCCGGCGGCTGCATTCGTGTCACCGGTAGTTTTCATAAACTGTATGTATCGTTCAGCCAGATCAGTGGGGTTGGCGACCCACACATTTTGGGACGAAACGAAAATTCCCACTGAAAATCCAGTTATCCGGGGACTGATTGGGTCTTTTGATTCCTCCTCTTGTTGAGACGCCGTCTCACTAATATCATCTATCATGTAGTGGAATCCGGATGTGCTGGCTTACGGATTGTTTCTAGTGATTTTAGGGGCTTCTGGCTCCTCGTCCTGCAGCGGGACAACAGGAACGAAGCTTCCGATTTTCATATCTGGCAAGCCGGGGTACGACGAAGAAGGGTCTATTTGGAGGTTCTGCGTATTTTCCAAATTCGATATTCGGTGTAGTAATAATAGTAGGCCTAATGCTTGGCAGCGTTGTGTGAGTAGCCCTCGTTATGTTATTGTTGTTAATGTTATGCTCAGGTTTGTTCACACTTGATCTAATATTTTTTCATACATAGGTTTGTTTTGTGTCAAAGGAATTACCACCGGGAAGTTTATAATCATTTTGCACAGGGCAAATCCATAGTTCCTTCCCTTCTTATATTGGGTCTTTGGGAATCCAGAGTACGAGATTTTACTCTACTTGGGTCGAGGATAGGGTTATATCCTTCGTCTGATAATTCTGAAGATGAATCCATGTTTTTATATCTCCTTATAGTTAATCAAATGAACACAAACACCAATTTTTACCCTTGTCCTGGAAGGTTTTATTAACTTATAACTTTCAATAACTTGAACAGTAGAGATACGCAGTTAACCCTATTAAAAGATTTGCTTTTGAAGATTTGTATTTAATATTTGGAAGGGGTCAGATATATATGTTCACAATTATACAAATTTACATATATATATATATATATATATATATACATTGTGAGTCAAAAAAAACATGTGCGCAGTCTTTCGCCTATAACTTTGGTATTAGTGAACCGATTTTTTAAATTTTTGCATAGGTATAATCAGGAACACATTTGCTATAAAATAACGTTAAGTGACTCTGTTAATTATTATTTTTGCGTTGAAGCAGTGCTTGAAAATAAGAGCGACTGAAAATATTCAGTTTAAGTAAATCAATCGCTACAGAATGTTTACAAATCCGTGGCTTAACAAAAAACGAAACAAGCAGTATCATACTGCTACTGTCAACTGTCAAAGCTTAATTATGCTCAAAGTGCCCTCCTTTAGCTGGAATACAAGCTCGGAGATGCTTGCGCCACTCATCTATTGCTTATCAATGACAGATTGCTTCATGTCTTGCCAAACGTCCACCAGGCGTTGCTTCAACTCGTCCACGTTATTGATTTTCTTCTTTTCGGTGTAATTTCTTTAATAAGCAATCTGGCCCTCCCAGAATCCAGTTTTTTGTTGGAAATTCGGCAATCAACCAATGTGAGCCACAACCCTTTAAGAGGTACAAGTTTTGTGAACTCTTAATCTGCTTTAGTAAACATCATTTTAAAATTTAAACAAAGACAGACTATGTTTGTAAAATCGTCTGTTATTGTTTAAAATATACCGGAATTGTCACAAACACTAGATGTAAGATTGATACTTTTCTTCTACTTTATAATTCTGAAACAATTTTCAAAATCGGTTCACAAATGTCAAAGTTGTGGATGAAATACTGCGCACATGTTTTTTTATGACTCACAGTGTATGTATGTATGTATGTATATATATATATATATATATATATATATATATATATATATATATATATATATATATATATATATATATATATACGCATACGTATACAAGAATAGAACATATACACGACCCTAGGGGTACCAACTCACCGACAGGTTTTCACAGCACGAAGCCTTGAGAGTACCAACTCACCAACAGGCTTTTATAATACACAATATATGCACTCAACCCTGGGAGTACCAACTTTTACAATATACTACAATATATGCACTCAACCCTGGGAGTACCAACTCACCGACAGGTTTAATACAACACAAGACAAGGCCGATAACAACGACCCCGATTCAGATTTAAGCTTCCCTTATATACAACTGCAATGTTTACTGATTTGCATAATTCACGCGTCACAGTGACGTCATGACGTTATAATTATATTTCATGCTAATAAAAACTTTCTAATATATATTGAAACATAACCAATTTCACTACATAGCCCCCTTCTTTAACTAACACCGTCCCGGTGGTTTAGTTTGAAATAGGGTTAACTGTGTGAGAGTAATTATATATAGAGGAGTTATCAGATTTTGTGAAATAGTATTTCACGTATCATCATTTAACCTCACATCAACATTGCAATTGATATAATTTTTTTTACTATTAATAAAATGTAGCCGTCTTCTATTTGCTAATTATAAAGTTGCAATACTTAAACATAAATGCCTACTACTCGTTAAATTCTATGAGGTCCATTTTCACTACTTAATTATTAAACATAAAAATCTATTACTCACTAAATTATACGAAGTCCATAATCATAAAGTTTCATTAGACCTACTGTTTATTATTCCGTAAGATGCACGAGGTTCAGTTGGCGGACTTCTGCCAACTGAGGTAGGTTTCTCAGTGCTTTCGTATGAGTCAGTCTCTCCTGCACTTCTGATGATGACTCGATGTTAGGAAGAATCCTATTGTCTTTACCTCTGTTTTTATTTTTCTCAGTGGGGATGCGACAGGGTTTGGTCTTCTTTCTTTCTGTAGGATCTTCTGCTGTAGTTGTATCTTTGATTGGTGAAATTGGATTATACAGCAAATTGTCTATTTCACGCTTCCAGATACATAATTCGTTCCCTCGTCTTTTTTTCTTTTCTTTTTCCATTTTCCTTTTCTCATTACTTTGTTTGATTAATTCTGAGAATTTTCCTGGCACTTTTCTGATGTCCTTATATTTGATTATGACTTGTAGTTTATCTTGTGTATTTTTAGAGGTGCTTAGCGTCATTTCTCCACTATCAGTTTTGGCAGATTCTATGTCTGCATTAGTTCCTTTGGGTTCTTTTACATCCTCCATCTTATTCTCTTTATTCTCTTTTTTTCTCGAGTTTTCTTTCATCCTTTTCTTTGATTTCTTCAGAATTACAGCCGCATGACAGAAATTTCTCTATGGTCTCCGAGAAACCATTTTTATTAGTTAATTTTTTAGGCGAAAATGGGAATAGATCATTCCCCTGTTCAATGGTCTCTTGAACGGGCTGTCTTAAGATGCGTGCGTATTCTTGATTAGTTTTTGCCTTTCTTTTTTCAGAAAGTTCTTTATGCACGAATGCGACGCTTCCATCTAGAGCTATTTCCATCGAGTATTCAATATCGTTGATCTTTTCATCTAAACCTTGTCCGTTTGACCTATCCTCTGATTCTTTGCTTTTGCTTTCAATTTTTCCTGGATGTATCGTACGTAAGTGTTCTTCTAGGTCTTCCTTCCTGTGGAAGCTTGCTTGACATGTAAAGCACTTTCGGCGGCTCCTCATCGTTCTCAATTCTGATCTGAAACAATCAAAACAATTAGTATTTAAACGATTCTTTTTATTTTCAATGGAAGAATAAAAAAGTTTCAATTTATCTATATGCGTTATAAATGTTTTTCCATGGGTTCCTTTGCGTTTATTAGGAAACAAAGGCTATACCGCCCCCACCTTTAGCTACCACACACAACCTGACGAGTTTACGACTAAGCGCATCGATGCAGCAGAGACCTGGTGGAGTATTACGCTTCAGAGCTAATGAATCATATTCATGCTATGTCTCTACTGCCGCTAAACAATCCCGTTGATTTTCATAAATTGTGAATTTTATTGAAACGGCTTTTTATTGATTGGGTATGAATCTATACACATTTGACGAAATTAGCTGGAGGTTTGTCCATCATCAGTGCACAGGTACGTATAGGCTTATGACGCTGAGCTTCCTTTCTGTAGTTAATGAAGAAAGAATGAGTGACTGCGAGGAGTATAGAAGAATTGAATTTAGTAGAGCGACGTATGGCAAAGATAGATCTGACAGCCTCAGCTGCTGTAAATAGCAGTCTCCTTCCATCGTAAATATGTCTCAATATTCTGAAGACTCACGACTAACGCTCTGCTTTGGCACTTGTTCTCATCATCACTGGTGCTATAGGCTCGTCATAGGTGAACATTTTCCTCTACAATAGCCAATTTACTGGAAGACTGCTGTCGACATCTTAAACTTGTGCTATAGGCTTCATTATGATTACATTCGATTTAAATGCAATGCTGCTTAAGTATTTTGTAAATCTTTAGTTGTCCGTCAAATGATCTACGTAGCTTAGACAGTATAACACTCATGGGGACCGATACACATAGCTGAACAGATCTTCCAGGGACACCTCAAGAGGTCGTATTTCACTATGGACTGACGAGTTTTCTAATGTTGTCTATCGGGAAAGCTTGACAGATGGTCTTCCAGAAACATTGTTGTACAAGAGATAACTGATGATTTTGCTGTTATACAACAGATAGCTGATTAGTGTTGTGTTGTACAACAGATAGCTGATTAGTGTTGTGTTGTACAACAGATAGCTGATTAGTGTTGTGTACAACAGATAGCTGATTAGTTGTACAACAGATAGCTGATTAGTGTTGTGTTGTACAACAGATAGCTGATTAGTGTTGTGTTGTACAACAGATAGCTGATTAGTGTTGTGTTGTACAACAGATAGCTGATTAGTGTTGTGTTGTACAACAGATAGCTGATTAGTGTTGTGTTGTACAACAGATAGCTGACGATGGAGTGACGTTGATCAAGAACCCGTACTCATGGAACAAGGTTAGTCTTTATGATATTTCTTGCTGTTGAGAAATGTACTTGTCAATTGTTTGAATTGAGTGAAAGACGTTGAAGATTACGATTGATAAGAGCAAGCCCGTCTAGGAGTATTTCTGGCTGTGGAGCATGCTAAGAAGCTGTTCGGCAGCTTATGACTATTTTTAGTGTTCTTATTAGCCTATAAATGGACGTTAAACCTTTATTATTATTATTATTAAATATAATTGTAAATAAATACGTTCTAATAATATATGCAGTAGTTGATGACAACGATAGTGGCGTTGATGATGGTGGTGGTGGTAGTCACTTAATGAATTACATAAAGTGTAAAGCAATAATATTGTAAAATTTTCTTTTGGTTCAAATAACCTCCTTGCTGCCGAGATAACTCATTTCTAATTGTGATTTCTATATATAAATGTAACGTTGTATATGTTTGTATAGGCATTTTTTCATGTATGCAGGGTGGCTTAAACCTGTTTGCCCTGTCAGTCACTTTGTTATAGGATAATGATAAATTGTTGATAGATAGCTGATTTGTCGTATCTAGTACTGTTAGTATAACATTGATAATGTACAGCTGATAGGTGGCAAGTGTTTTGTATCTAGTACTGTTAGTATAATATTGATGTACAGCTGATCGGTGGCTAGTGTTTTGTATCTAGTACTGTTAGTATAACATTGATGATGTACTAATGGTATGTGTCTAGTGTTTTGTATCTAGTACTGTTAGTATAACATTGATGGTGTACTGCTGGTAGGTGTCTAGTGTTTTGTATCTGGAAGCGCCAGCTGGTGTTGGATACTCGTACGCTGACGATAAGAACTACACTTCGTCTGATGATGAGGTATATACTGTTGTGTATTCATCGTAAGGTTACTGATCGTCTCAACTGTTGGCCTTTCTCACTTATATACTGATCCGTGGCTTAGCTGTAGCAATGCCTCATGCTGTTTGCTGTAGTAGCATCTTCACGAAGACTTGAAATTATAGCGACAACTTTAGCAGAATTTATAATTATCTGACGCCCAACCAAAGTCTCCTTTTTAATTGCTCTCCCCCCCCCCCCCCCTATCTCGCTCTCTCTCTCTTATGGTTCATCTTTCATTTTATAGTTCGCTGTCTCTTTCTCTCTCTTTTGTTATATTAAACACGATAACAAAGACTCTTAATTCTATTTAGATCTAGTTGTCACAAGTTGATCTCACGCAAACGCTAAGCACCCATTCTTTACGAAGCCAATCTATATCTCTTGGTTAAGTTATCTTGGACTTTCCAAACGGAAGTTCTATAGGTTCGCCAAGTATTTTATCATCCTTTTCAAATTTCATTATAGCCTTTGGTTTGATTTAAAGTATTGCATCTGAGATAATGTTTCTTATCTTAGCTATTGATTAATGGCGTCATACAGCACTATAAGGGTGACTCTGGTGTATTTTTGTTTTTTTTATATTTTGATCTATTTTTACTTTGTTCACTGGCCAACAGACGTCTCTAAATAATTACGTGGCGCTTCAGTCGTTCTTTAAGCTGTTTCCTGAGTACAAGAGCAGCGAGTTTTACGTTACTGGAGAGTCGTATGGTGGGATTTACGTGCCCACTCTGTCTGCCAGGCTACTCGACGACCCTGCTTTTAACTTTAAGGTTAACAATCTCTGTGATCTGCTTACTGGTTTCTAATGATAACCTATGTGTAGTAGTTACACAATAGATTAATTATATTTCAATAATTATAGTCATTATAATTGCAATTGTTATACAATATAATAATTCTACAATACAGTATGTAATATAATAATTATAGAGATCAGTGCTCTTTGATCAAACAGCAGTAATAGATGGTTATTCTTAAATCCACACCGGTTGCAATTGATGCGCTATCAAAAGGCAAGGATTACTAATAACCATGGAGAGGAAGGAGGAAATGGACCTTAAACAAGCATCTGTTCTTCCTGACCCAGTGTGCCGTTATGTTATGTTGTTGTTGTTATGTTTAGGGTTTTGCAGTAGGCAATGGCATCAGTGACTACTCTATGAACAGCAACTCACTCGTATATTATGCTTACTATCACGGAATCTTCAGTCAGAGGTATTAAATTCTTCAGGTGGTAATTTTTTGCAATACTCTTAACAGTGCCTCTATCGTGTACATGTAATATTATTGTACAGAATATTTATTTCATAACTTAATTATTATTGTGACTAAAATTAATTGAAGTCTAGATTTAACCTTGCGCCTACTTCACAATTTTGCTACGGCATTGTTAATTTTTCGGTAGAAACTTGCGTACTTTCTCAAAGTATCGTATTGGGGGATATTTTAAGTGAATTGAAAAATCGACCCTTTTTTTAGGTTGGCTCAGGCGAGATTGAGATGGTATGGGCATATTGTGAGAAAGGCAGATGAGGATGTAGTAAAGAGAGTTTGGAGGGAAGAACTGGATGCTAAGCTAGAGATAGGTAGACCACAATTGACTTGGGATGCGGTAATTAAGAAGGACATGAAAAATATGGGATTGACTGATGATACGGTGAGGGACAGGGATGACTGGAGAAAGTCTATTCGTACCCCGACCCTGGTTAAACTAGGATTTAAGGGAAGATGATGATGAGAAATCGGCCCTTTGTAAGCGATTTATGAATTATGTTATTAATGCTTCGTCCATGTTCTTTTGTTCTGCTCTGTAAATAGCTGCTGTTATTTTTTTCTGCTGTTGATATAGTGTTAAATTATATGCTATTTATATAATTTAAAAATGTAAAGGCTTGGGTGTCTTTTGTCTTTTGCCGCTCTTGCTTGTCTATAGGCATTAGCCCTGCTGTCCCTGCTTTCTTTCCGTATCTGCGTTAGTCATGATTAGTCTGCAGATGGGCAAATAAACTATGATTGAGTGGAGATGCTTTATATAATTGCTTCAAGATGTGTTCGGACTATCTGCGTTAGTTGCCTCTTGCGCAGTGAGGCAATCTGATGGTTTTGATGGCTATAGCCAGAGTAATCTTATATGTCATAAGAAGGATTAAGATAATAATAATCCTCTGTTCAGACTGTAAATAGCTGTTGTATAGCTGCTCTGTTTAGACTGTAAATGGCTGTTGTATCATTGCCCTGTTTAGACTGTAAATAGCTGTTGTATAGCAGCTCTGTTTAGACTGTAAATAGCTGTTGTATCGCTGCTCTGTTTAGACTGTAAATAGCTGTTGTATCGTTGCCCTGTTTAGACTGTAAATAGCTGTTGTATCGCTGCTCTGTTTAGACTGCAAATAGCTGTTGAATAGCTGCTCTGTTTAGACTGTAAATAGCTGTTGTATAGCTGCTCTGTTTAGACTGTAAATGGCTGTTGTATCGCTGCTCTGTTTAGACTGTAAATAGCTGTTTTATCGCTGCTCTGTTTAGACTGTAAATAGCTGTTGTATAGCTGCTCTGTTTAGACTGTAAATAGCTGTTGTATCGTTGCCCTGTTTAGACTGTAAATAGCTGTTGTATCGCTGCTCTGTTTAGACTGTAAATAGCTGTTGTATCGCTGCTCTGTTTAGACTGTAAATAGCTGCTGTATCGCTGCTCTGTTTAGACTGTAAATAGCTGTTGTATCGCTGCTCTGTTTAGACTGTAAATGGCTGTTTTATCGCTGTTCTGTTTAGACAGTGGCTGAACTTGGTACGAGATTGCTGTAAGAACGGCAACAGTACTCTGGGTAACTGTGAGTTTTCAAATCCATCAACAGCCCAATGCACCAGCACAGTATGTCTGCACTCACCGTATAAACCTATCTCTTCATCTTTTTCTAACCTTAGTCATGCAGCATCATGCTCTTCATCTATGTCTTTTTATCACATCTGTCATTTTGGTCTGAACCATATAAACGTTTCCTTTCTGCCACTCATCCTATCCCCTCTCTTTTTCTCATTACCACTTCCTTGCTTTCCATGCTTTGAAAGAAGCATAATTTTTGATTGACGTATAGTACTCAATTATAGTATTCATGACTATCTTAATAGCGTAGGCGTTACGTCGTGAAGTTTTAAATGACAGATCCCGAGGTGAATTGAACCCTCATGGGTTCAAATCCCCGCCGTGCTAATCTGAAAGTAAAATCTCGGGAATTCACTGGACTGGTTGTACGGAAAATGGTCTAAATTGCCCAACAGTTTAAACATGTGGTATTATAAAAGTGATAGATATCAACATTTCACTATAATGCATGTTTACTTTTTTATCTACAGACTGAGGCAAAACAAATAATCCCCTAGCGAAATCTCAATAACTTTTGCAAAACTCAAAATATTGAAGCGAAATTTTCGGGGCTTCTAGAGGCTTATATCCTTTTGCTTATATCGTACAAATGTGGTTAAAAATATTCAGTAGTAATAAAATTACAGCGTTTCTGCAAAAGAAGTTCTAAAATCAATTTTAACAACGTTTTTGAATAGTCAGTCCTTCCTTTGTAAATAATTAAAGGCCCTGAAAAGGGCCGTTTACTAATCGGATCAAGTTATCTATTGAGTAGCTGCTCAAAATGATCACCCTCGTCTTGAATGCATGCCTGCAGTATTTTCGAAGTGCAAAAGTGGCTCAATTGATTTACTCTTGCGGCCAGGCCAGACTTATTATTGGGACGCGGTAATTTGCTGACTGTTGTCTCGGTGCTGCAGCAGCCTAGGCAGGGCCTACTGAGGCCGGCAATTTGCTGGAGCTGTATTGCATCTGAACTGAAGATCTTGAAGCATACAATACATTTCAGCTGCTCTAACTAATAAAAGATTTAAAATTGTTACTTCTGTTAAAATTATTTCTTAATTTTGAAGAAAATTTTCAGTACCTTTGTTTAATTAAGCCTTGTTAAAATTGATTTTAGCACTTTTTTCATAGAAACGCTGTAATTTTGTTACTATTGGATATATTTTCACAAAATTTGCAACATATATGCCAAAATTCCTCCTCTAGAAGTTCTGAGAATTTTGTAGAAATATTTTTATTTTTGCTAAAGTTATTTAGATTTTGCTATTGGATTATTTTTTATGCCCCATTCGTGTAAATTTACCCGTTGTTTATATGCTTTTCTGACTAATTACTTTAGAAATTTGAGAAAATTTAATCTTACTTAAGGCTTAATTGAAGCAAATTGGGAAAGGAAAAAAGTAGAAAATACATGTTTCAATTTTAGAATTGAACATTTTTATTGTGTAGAGTATGGTAAAGGGTTTGCTGAATTCCCTCATACTTAGGATTTGCATTTTGTGTGCACCTGTCGCTTAAATGCGATACTATTGCTACCACTATATGGATAGGTGTAGCGACTGTAGCCGTTAGATGGTTGAGTTGCACATACATGTATTGATGGCAACAATGCCACTAATTATAAGTCCTGCCTTAATGGTTTCTGAAAGTATCCATCCTTGAATGACGAAATCAAATGTTAACTTAGGCTGATCCGGTAGCATTATCGGTTCAACTGCATAATTGTTCAACTGCATATCTGTTGATACAGGGTGCAGGGTTTTAATCCAGTATTCATCCTATCACTAAGACTTTTAAAGGTAATACTGACATTATTATATGTCAGTAATATAAAATGTATATATATATATATATATATATTAATCCTAGCTTCACCTTTCTTGTATACTTTTTTCAGGTTGCGGAGGTGAGTCAAGAATTTGATGGGCTAAACATTTACAACATGTACGACGAGTGTTACCAGCCACAGCGCAGTGGTAACACTGTGTCTGGTAAACTCTCCGTTAGTTTACCCACACTGCTCAACTATCGTCTGCCGCCCTACTATGGTCAGCTAGATAGCGAGGCAGCTTTGCTGACCGTCAGAGATCAACAGATTCAGCACTTACGTCAGGTTTGTAGATAATTCTTAATTTTGGAGGTTTGTAGTTTTGGCTTTGTTGTGCTAATTGCATGACGAGATGGGCAACGCACTTGTCTGATTATCAGGTAGGTAGCACACTAGTGTGATAAGCAAGTGGATAGTACACTTGTCTTATAAGTAAATGGATAGCATACTTTACTCATAAGCAAGTGGGTAGCACACTTGTCTCATAAGCTAGTGGGTAGCACACTTGTCTCGTAAGCAAGTGGGTAGCACACTTGTCTCGTAAGCAAGTGGGTAGCACACTTGTCTCGTAAGCAAGTGGGTAGCACACTGGTCTCGTAAGCAAGTGGGTAGCAAACTTGTCTGATAATTAATAATTTGTGGGCCAAGTTGCGTTCTATTACTCTCATCTTCGGAATCTGATTCTTGTTTATCTCACTGAGGTTGCAACCATATACAAGCATTGCTTGTATAGAAAGGCACTTGTGTCCTGAACATGTGCAACTAAATATCCTTTAAAGCAATCTTGTCTTTCTTGAAACACGTAATCCTTTACTACTGGTTCCGACTGCTCTTCTTAATTGAGATATATATGCTACTGTTTCATGATGGTTGATACATTTGGTAGTTATTAGAAATTAATTTGTTTAAATTTCAGTACCACTTCAGTCCTATCTAAAGCCTTGTCCAATTTTCACTGATTTTATGTTCTTGCTGTTTGATGACTTTACCTTTTTATAAGATATGTGTTAAACTTTTTAATAAGAATAAAAGTTTAAATTAAAATTCGTTCCTTTACAAGGATGATGTCAGGGACGTCCACCCATCACATGTCACTAAAAATCGATTTACTCAAACGATTTGAAAAATGTAAAAATGCATTGTTGTTATGGACTATTGTAGCTATCCTATTTTGTTGTGTTTGCGAACCAGATGCTGCGGAAGTACGGCAGTGGTAACGTTAGTTTAGATGTACCGTGCATCAATGCTACAGCCGTCACTAACTATCTCAACCTGGCTGCCGTTAGAAAAGCTCTACACATACCAACCACACTGCCTCAATGGGCTCTCTGTAGGTTAGTCCATAAACCCCACTGCCTCAATGGGCTCTCTGTAGTTTAGTCCATAAACCCCTTGAATGATAATGTAGGCTATACAGCATCTTTAAAGCTTTTTTAAAATGTTTAAAATTATTCTTTTAGTGAATTTTTTGACAAACGTGGATTGTTGGTTTATGGACCCGTAGATACAATTCTTACAGAGACTCTGCTAATTGAGATTTATAAAGACAATTTGATGTTGTATATGCGTAGTGTTTTCGCCATATTTAACTGTCGTCTTCTCTTGCTAAAGTTAAGGCTAAGGCCCAGTTAAACGTCAATTTCTTGCTCGAATAGCATGTCAGTGACAGGAAGAGCACTAAATTTGAACCCTGCACCTACTGATCCACTGTTGAACAATTTGCCAGTAAACCTCCAGCTCAGCACATACTATTACACTCATTACAGTATAATTGGAATAATTTCAATTATATTCAATAATGATCAAGAATTTACCGTATTTTATTGGCTCTCATTTGAATTCTATTTGGACTTAACTTCATTGTAAACGTGTATTTCTGGCTATATGGTTGTTTGTATGTGTGGTTGTATGTATGGTTGTATGTATGGCTGTATGTATGGTTGTTTGTAGTGGAGAAGTATCAGCACACTACCACAGGCAGTATGACAACGTTAAAGATTTCTACCTGAAAGCTCTGTCAAAGGTTTGCATCCTCCATTACTAACAAAATATGAGACATTATACCAATCTAAACTACATTTTTGAGGAGACGATCGTATTATATATTGTAGTTCAGCGTTAGAATTGTTCGATTTCTCTTTCTCGGTTTATTTTAAAACATTATTACAGTTTATTTTCAAATATTTTTTTCAGTCATTCCTAATCTCATTTATGTATGGAATTACTGAGCACTTTGAGAGCAGTGACGTTCAACTTTATTTTTACCTGTGATATTTATTGTAATTAATTATCCTTATTGTAGTGGACTGCCCGTATTGTAAAAGGTGACAAAGCACTAAGATCCAAACCAATGTCATCAAGGGCATTCGTTAGGTGAGTGCCTAGGCTCCAGAACTCACCTAACAAAGTTTGTTTTGTTACAGAATTTTCTAAAACGAATGGAAAGGCTTAAAATCCGGACCCTAGTTAAACTGGAATTCTAGGGAAGATGATGATGACGATGTTTACTCTAATTAGTTACTTAGAAATAGCTTATGAAAGCAATTAGAACCCTCTCAGAAGAAATAATTGTTCTTGACATATAAGATCTACAAATTTATTAAGGTACGATCTTGATTATGAGTACTTCTTAGTTGATGGCATGCTGTTTATTAGAAGTCTTGAAAGCGGAAAGTTTGATTAATTACCTTGTAACTGCAATCATGCGGTAAAGTGTGGTCGGATTAATAAATTCAATAAATCCAAAGTGGAAGAGAGATCTACGTGTTATATCTGAGAAATTGTTGATATTAGTTTATGATTTGAGTAGAAGTCCTGTGTTCTTATCTACAGAAAGCACGTGTATTGGTGTACAATGGAGACTTTGATATGGCTTGCAACTATCTAGGAGACGAGTGGTTTGTTGACTCCTTGAATCTGCCTGTATGTAACCACATTCTGTGCGCTATCTCCTTCCCTCTGTCTCTCTATCTCTTCTCATTTCTCTCTCTCTCTCTCTTTCTCTCTTTTTTGAACGTGTACAAATGACAAAGAATTAAGCTTAATACTGTGTAAGAAATACAGCCGCCTTCGTAAATCAAGATAGAGCATCTCTTAATTAAGATATGCCATGATTGGGTCGACCTTGAAAACTATGCAAAGCCTCTTGTCGTGATGTTAACATTTTCGTAATTTTTGTTGAAGTCACAAATCTGATAATAATGTGATAATATGCAAAAAAGAATTCAGTTACTGTAGCAAATATTTCAATAGATTTCTTTACTGTATAGATTTATTACGTTAAACATTTTATTAGATTGATGTATATAATTTTTACTGTACTTTCAGTTATAATGTTAAGAAAGCTGCAATACTACTGTACCATATACTGCAATAAAAAAGAAAGCTGCAATAATACTATTTCTTTGTTTTTGTTGCGCGTTGGCGTTTTTGTTCATGTTCTGTGTGTGTTTTGGTTGCCCAAGTGGCGAATAAAGATTTATATATAATACTACAATACTGCCAGTACTACTGATTGAATTTACATTACTGATACTTTAGATATCATCATCATCATCCTCCCTTGAGTCCCAGTTTAACCAGGGTCGGGATACAAATAGACTGTCTCTAATCATCTCTGTCCTACACCACACCACCAGCCAATCCCCTATTTGAGATTTCCATTCGTTTCAACTTTACTTTTCAATTGATACTTTAAACAAAACACAGAAAATGTGTTTAACTGTCTGTCATGTTTCTGCAGATGATACAGAGTTGGTCTCACTGGTATTACACTGGTAAGTATGGGACTAAGCAGATTGGTGGCTTCATGAAGAAATACAACAACCTCACCTTCGTCACTGTTAGGGTATGTCGTCTCTCCGTCGTTGTACCAACCTCTCTCACTCTCTCTTTCTCTTTCTCTGTCTCTGTCTCTCTCTATCTCTCTCTCTCTCTCTCTCTCTCTCTCTCTCTGAGTGTTCTGCCTAACTGCAGGTCCATAGCAAGTGACCCTTGTACCCTATTTTACCTGCAGCTGTCCGTTTCGCGTCTATATACGAGTATGTTTTTTTCAACTTTTGCACATTTTGGAAGTTCTTTTCTCTCACTAGCTTAGATTTTTCTAATTATAATGCTCGATATTGTCATGGATGACAGTAGCACTCTGATTGTTGTTATGTTGTGTGTTATGTTATGTAATGCATCCAGCATCCGTTATCTCAGTCTGGCGTAAACCATTTTCTCTTGAATTCTTCCTCCTAGTGCATCTTTCAACAACCAAGCTGTTAAAAATATTGAGAAATCAGTGTTGTGTTATTTCTCTGTGGTATCTTAAATTATTATTTCCCGCATTGTTTCCGGAACACTGAAGAAGAGAGCAACCGTAAACTGCAAGTGTTGTAAGATGCAACTGAAGAAAGCAACGGAAACCACATCAGACTCAATATTACTCACAAGCTATTGGCTACATTAATCTGCGGATAAGGCATAGTCTTTTGTGAAGGGATTAAGTTGTAGTAGATGGCGTACACTTAATGGAATATGAAAACAGCATGTGTCTAAGAATATATGCCTTGGACCTGCCACTTAGATGGACACTAGAAGAGAGAGATCTTCAATTATATTATTTGTAAAATTGCCTTCAGTTCTGATCAATTAATTTATAGATATAAATATTGACCAATATGTATCAAACGACTGATAGATTTTAAGTAACTGATTGATTGACTTACAGGGAGCTGGCCACATGGTGCCCACTGATAAACCTGCTGAAGCCCTCGTGATGCTTGATAACTTCTTGTCAGGAAAATTCTAGAACATTTTCAATATCTAAAGACGCAACGATTAGTGCCGCTTGCCAACTTCTCAAACTTAAGAAAACATCCATGCCATCACAATTGACCGTCCAATTTCATTAACTTTATTTTATATGCTGATAGTATTACGATGAATTTGACGAAGCCATAAAAGGCGTTTGATTATTTTGATTGAATGAAAGAATAAGCACACATATGAATTATAATAATTATTAGAGCTGTTAATGGCATTGGCTTTTTCTACTTGTCTTCAGTTGCATGAAGGTTTTTATTATTTTTCGTTTAAAATAATTACAATTTAAATATTTACAAAATATTTTAGATTAACAATTTGTTTAACAAATTAAAGGCCATTTTTTTGGACATTTTTATGTGATTTGTACTGCTCGGCCGCCGCTCATTTGTGCTGTGATTAATCGACTATATTCCTAGGTTGTGCTTCATTCTTATTGTATCTGTGAATTGAGATCAGCGCTGCCCCTAAGGGTTTGTGGTTTAGTAGCGGAAAACTTGGGTTCAACCTTTTAGAAAGTACTCGGTGTAGATATGTAGCCTAGCCACCGTAAACCGCAAGAGAGTGGCGTATAGTAAGTTTGCAATTAATTTACTCTGGCTATAGTAACTGTTGTTATATCTACTGCTATAGTAACTGTTGCTATAGTAACGGTTTCTATAGTAACTGCTGTTATAGTAGTAACTGATGTCAACTGTGCTCTTTATCGCTCTAATGTGCCTTGTCGAGTGTAGCTGAGCCAGTATAGAGCTGGTATTGTTGCTTATCAGCAAAGGTCAGGGATAATTAAGTGCCGGATTCAAAATCAAGTGGTCGTTGCGTCACTTATATGCTTTCGAGAGATCTAAACTTCAGACATTGAGCAGACATTGAGCTGTAGATAGGATCTCGTGTCAATAACTAATGTATTCTGCATTTTACGAAATCTAACTTTTACAATTATTGTTACTGGAATTTGTTGCCTTTTAATTGTATAAGTTTTCATATTGTACAACTTGTAGCTCCATTTCATGATTTCTTTATGTTATACCTTTGATATTCTTGTTAGTCATTATACATTTATTGTAATAAATTTAATGTACAAGTAAATTGTAATTTTAATCGTAGTTATATTTCATATGAACAATATTTTGAGTATTTCCTGTTATACTTTTTGTATTTGTTAACTGTTGTTTATCAGAACCAAAGTAAAAATATAAGAAAGAAATCACAGTATACAGACACATCATGCAAACATCAAGTAGGTGCAGTTCATATCATGTAGTTCAAGAGCTGACTTTGAACTGCACGGTAGTTACTGCTCCATTGGTGTCAATAACCTTTAAAATTAGTTATTATATCAGATGAAACTATTGCAAATGATCACTTAATGTGATGTGTTTGTGGGACCCTTTCTTCAGCCCCTAGCAGCTTTCATTTAATCAGAGCAGCGATGATGTAGAACGGTTTGATTGTTAGTAAGTCAATCTTTGACGTGTTTATGCATTTACTGCTGATCTATGTCGCAGTCTCACTGGTTCGAGGCTTAATCAGAAGTGATTATATCACATATAATCATATACATCACATAATTAATTACATATTTAATGAATTATATGATATGTTAATATTGCACATATAATTATTTATGTGATATGTTAAGATTACATGTGTAATTATGGCATCTGTTAATATTACATGTATAATTAACTATGCGATATGTTAAACATAAATGTTGCTATTGCTATTAATTATGGTATTACCGAACAGAGCTATGTCTCTTTTATGGTAGCTTCTTTTGTATTGCTATTGCTTATCTAACTAAATGCACGTTCCTATTGTTTGTATAATCTGTTCTCCGATGAACAAATAAACGGTTGCATAGTTTTAAACCAAAATGGTTGACTTTTAGGTACTGTAAGAAATAGACAATTACATTTTGATGACAGTTTTACTGCAAGAAGACGAATCATGAGATTTTAAACTTGTAAACTGTCAAAAATATCGAGATTTTTTGGTTTAACACCTCATTGTTAAAGTTTTGCCATTGCGCCATTAAAATTGTTGATTGTTGATGGTTGTTTTGGTGGCTTTGTGTATCTAAATTTGCTCCGTTCAATAGTAAGTTAAGATCGTGAAATTAAAAATGAACAAATTTGTGCTGATTTTTGTAGATAAGTATGTACGGTGTTATAGACCCGTGGAGGTAATTCTTGGGTAGAGATCAAGAATTATATTGATACGTTGCACCAACGAATTAATAAGGACTAGAGTATTTAGTAATAAGAACTGCAATGAAAATTTTCGGTATTGATTATGCCTATTGGTTAATAGAGACATATGTTTATTTTTTGTTCGCATAGCACGCAGTACAGCAGTCAACATATTTCGAATAACATAGATATATAAGTAAAACGCAAAGACAGGCACTCTAATACATGCATAACCAGGCCATCAATGAGGGAGCATAACATCTTATCTAGTTGACCACCTGGATACCAATCACCTTGCTAACAATCGTCCTACACGTTTAAATCAATTTTTAATTTAAAATAAAAGAGTGACAGTGTCGAATCAATGAAAATTTATTAGCGATCTGTTGTGTTTACTACCATATCTAGCGTTACACAAATGTATCTATATGGACTAAATACTATTTTAACTTGAGGTATATATATGAAAGTATTCAAAGTAATAAATATCAACATGGAGGAATATTCACCCATAAGGTTGATGCATGTATGATTAAGTTCTACTGCTTACTTTTAGTGTATGAACTTGTTCTGGCACTTTTTTGAAACGCTAATGATTAATAAATTTACTGTTGAATAATCTGAATTTCTTATAAAACTGTGTCCACAGTATAAGATTTCTAGATTATGAATTTTAATTGTAATTATATATATATATATATATATATATATATATATATATATATATATATATATATAATTAATTAAAATTCATAAATATATATATATATAGATATATATATATATATATATATATATATATATATAATTACAATTAAAATTCATAATCTAGAAATATATATATATATATATATATATATATATATATATATATATATATATATAACGTAATAACCATAGCTATCTACAATATAATCCATTAAAATTATCTAGTTCTGCTAATTTACGGTTAGCCAAGAACTCAATTCTCATCAATATGAGAGGCCATCGAAATACTCATTCAGATTAGCAAGATGAACACCACCAAGACTAATGCGGAAGATTGACTTAGAATCTTTCAGTCACGTTACTTCATATCCACATGGGCTACCCTGAAAGACCTCAAACTGGCTGCTTACGATATCGTGTGCTAAAGTTATAACTATAGATCACAGTCTGCACATGTTAGTTACATAGTTCAACTCTGTTAAATTTGACAAGCTAAAAACACAAAATGAGATAATCAACCATAGTGTTACTTTCGATGCCGTCTGCTGAGATTGGAGACGCAGTCTTCGCTTCGTGAAAAAAGTTAACACGCATTATAGTGATCAACTACGTGTATGTCGATATCTATCACTTTTTAACACCACATGTTCAATCCGTTAGGCAATTTAATTCATTTTCCAATTTACCTGTCCAGTGAATGTCCGAGATTTTAATCTCAAATCAGCGCGGCTGGGATTCGAACCCACGATGGTTCAATTCACCTCAGTATCTGTCATTTGAAAGTTCATGACGTTATCCATTGCGCTCTTGAGACATTCAACAACGGTTAGCAAAGTGAGCAGTTAAACCAGTACAATCATGTTATATTAAACCTTTAATCAATTATAGATTCGTTAGATTTAGTTTATAGGCTAAATGAATGAATGTAAGTTTCTACTTAGAAGCAGCTAACTTAGAATTTAATCAACTAAAAGTAGAAAACTTCAAAATATTCGCAGCTTAAACTGAAATTTTGACAAGAAATAATTTTTTTTATATCGTTGAGCCTTTGCTTGAACTAAGTATCATTAACTAATGTAAACAAACTTACAAAAGTCCTGTTAGAATTAAAAATATTAACAGAAAATGTTGAATTCTGTTCTATCTAACCTAATTAGATCATCCGGGCGTCTTCTATCCGTGCCTAGTCCTGCTGTGTGTGGTTTGTAGAATTATTTTTCTCTTTCGATGTTAAAATGTAAATCTCAGAATGTCTAAACAGATCAGTCTGTAGAGCATGATTTAAAGACTGGAAATCTTAAAATTCTTAAGGTCCAGTGATCAATTTTTGTTAGCACTGATTTAGAAAGTAAAACCTTGAACATTCACATTGATGATAACTTTAGGAAAAATAAGTGACTACAACTGCCTATTGGTTTCAACATGTGTATTAAAAGTGCTGGATATCATCGTAGATAATCATTTATCATATTATATGTTTGACCTTTTATATGTTTTTGTGTCAGAACATTAAAATCTATAATGATTTGTTAAAAATGAAGGACGTTTAAAGTACTGGTTGGGTAGAAGAGCTGGTAGGACATTTGCATTCTGAGCAGAGGGCCTTTGGTTTGAATCCTAGCCTGGCCTTTCCTTTTAGTAATATTTGTTTTATTGAAATAGACATTAAATTAGCTTAAAGTGCTACAGTATTACTTAAAGAGCCAAATCATTACTGAAGTTGCCGACCAAAATGCTGTAGCTGTTAAGGCAACGGATGTAATCATGATGGTGATTTTTGGCGGAGCATGGATTTGAATGAGATAACATGTACAATCAGAAATGAGGGTATTTCGTGTTACATTGTATTCAAAGTTTTTGTATATCTTGCAATGAAAGCTGTATGTATAGTTTGCACTACTTGTTTTTATATTGTCATTTTATTGTATAGCTGTGAGAGGCAGAAAGAATTGGGAGCGGCCGTACCTGAAAGATCTGTACAAGAGAAGATTGGCTGCCGGCCCAGAACCACTGAGGCCTCGCTCTGCTTGGATCAACTGGTAAGTTTGCATTCTTAAATAGGCTAAAGGGTAAATTAACACCAGTTATTTGTCTCGATAGCATGCCAGTAACGAGCGAGGTATGAATTCGAACCCTGCGTCTACTGATCTGCAGTTGGATGGCATACTGAAATGTTACCACCTACAGTAAAGTCGTTATATTGGTAGCTGGTTGAAATGCAATATAAAAAATTTTCAGGTTATAGTAAACTAAATGTATAGCTGCTAATTTATTAGAGCTGCGATTTACTTAGATCAATTTTTACAAAGTTTAGTATGAACTTTTTATTATAGGATTGATATAATTGCAGAGTTATACTGGTTACAGATCCTGCCATAAGAAATTAAAGAAAATCTAAAAAATTAAAGTTCCATTAATGCACTCACTCACTCATAAAGGAACTTGCTTTTGAATGAAAGGCAGATATATGTATGTATGATTGTATGTATGTGGGAGTGTGTTTAGAATTATATATATTCATTTTGCGCATGCATGAGTTTCTAATGTACAATTAGTGACAGAACAGGTATTAACAGAACAACAATTGACAGAACAAGTACTGACAGAACAAATATTGACAGAACAAGTATTGACAGAAAACAATTGACAGAACAACTATTGACAGAACAAGTATTGACAGAACAAGTATTGACAGAACAACAATTGACAGAACAAATATTGACAGAACAAGTATTGACAGAACAAGTATTGACAGAACAAGTATTTACAGAACAAGTATTTACAGAACAAGTATTGACAGAACAAGTATTGGCAGAATAAGTATTGACAGAACAAGTATTGACAGAACAAGTACTAACTGTACAGTACTGATGCAACAAGTATTGAAAGAACAATGTTGACAGAACAACAAAGATTTGTTGGAGGCCCCGTGATTCAAAAGGTCTTGGCTTCACGTAGGCTTGTAACCTGCAAGTCGTAGCTTTATCTTTTGTAACAAGATGACACTACCAAGTAAACGTACTCTGAGTGACAGTTCATTGAATTACTGCCAGCGTTAAACTCCTTAGTCCTCTATCTGTACTCTAACCACTATGCTACTGAAAGGTTCTATTTGTCACTGATATGTTAAAAATCTGTTTGTTTAACAACCATCAGACACTAAATCCGAAATGTTATTGTGTTTTATCTCATTAGCTTTGGCCTTTCAACCGCAATTGTAATACACTAGTCACTGTAAAATTATTCCTGCTTTGGCAAATAATTAAAAAATTCTACAGTGGCTCCTGTTTAGCATCTTTGTTAAATTTTGCAAAATGTTTGTGCTGTATATAAAAACTTTAATTTTGCATGATGTATATCCCTATTCGGTCTAACACGGAGGTGACCAGATAAGAAATAGAACATTAAGTTTCGACTTCCATTGGCCTGACACCGCCAGGTGTAAATGAATAGGTTTTCATTCACCCCTGGGATGTGAGAAACCCACGTCGCAACGCCGTCTTGAATTCGAGACCTCTCACTCAAAGGTGAGCTCTCTACCGCTGCGCCACAAGACGATCTACATTTTGCTGTATGAATATCGTAATTAATAATTATTTTAACATTTATTGTATCTGCTAGGAACTACGACACTGAGATCTACTCGTTCGGTAAGAGACTGGGAGAAGAGTTTAAGAGTGAGACACTGAAAAAGGCCTTCACTATGAGGTAGTTATTTATCTTGTAATTTGTTTATTAAATTCACATACCTATTTAGCTCAATTAGCTCATGACCTCGTGATGCCTCGAATCAATCATAATTCTAGCGTTCATCCTGTTATGGTCGTATTGTCGTGCAGAGTACTTTTTGTACCGCCTGTGTAAAAGTATTTTTTGCCATACTTTCAACTTCAGCCATTGAGGACCTTTTGCACCGAAATTATACCTAATGGATTAAAAATAACCTTTAGCCTTAGTATGTCTCTCTAAAATAGTAACTGTTTTCATCTAAATTATATGCTTAGAATTGTTTTTGAACTCATTGCCAATTCACCATTTGTTGGGTCTTTTATTTTGCATTAGTTAGTGCTATTGGTTTATCGAGACTCTTTATAGACGTGGATTTTTATAATACCCGTAGTATTTTGCTACTGAATCATCATTTTACTGCATTGCTAATAATAATTCTGAAAAGTAATTACTGATTCTTTTGAAAATGAATTAGAAGTTAATTAAGATCAAAAAATAACATTGATCTTTAGGATCAAGAATTATTATCCCAACCCTAGCTAAACTGGTATTCAAGGGAAGATAATGGTAATAAATCTGAAGGAAAAATAAGTCTTTGTAGACAATATGGTGTAGTTAATCTTAATATTTCCATTATGACACTAATTTGATGGAACAGTGCATGGTGGGTTAAGTTTCCAACTTTATCAAATAAGGAATCCATGTGTAGAGTTCTACTCATTGTTGTTCTTCATTGATATACTTCCATGACAAGAAACTGACCGTAAAATTAGCTTTTGCACAATATGTAATTTATTATTGTTGTCCATTTAACTTTTCTATTTTATATCTACTTTGCAATTGTTTTCTGTTAAACGATCTCTATGTTGATTTGACTTTGTTAGGTCATATATAGAAAAGGAGAAAGCCGAAAGAGCAAAGTTAGAAATGGATTCAGAACTGAAGCTTGAAGATAATGAGAAACTGGTTGAATTGGGTTTGTTGATTTTATTAGTACATCAGTTAGAATTGGGTGTTTGTTCAGAAAGATTGTTTCAGGTGGGGGAGAGAAAAATTAATATTTGGTATTTCAAGAGATTTTAGGTTGGAGACTCGTAATTATGTGGGTCACTGATTCCCTTTTCGAATATAAATAAGGAATCTGAAAATAGGTTAAATTTAACGTCCAGTTCCCTATAACAAGTAATAGTCTCAAAAATAATCTGGCTCGGAGTGAAACTGTTCTTTCTGGCATGTGCGTGTTTTCTACAGAACATATCACATCACCAAAACTTAATCACTGAAAAGTGTGTAATTATTGTGTTACTGGGATTTACTGAAGTTGATGAGCTACTATTGAGTGATTAATTAATAAGGCCTCTTAGTATCAAGACTAATTAATAAACCAATTGTTCTATTGATTAATCAACTGATCAATTGATTAATCAAGTAATCAATTGATCACCTGATCGATTGATTAATGAGCTTATTGATTGATTAACCAATGGATCGATTGATTAATCATCTGGTCGAATGATTAATTATCTGATCGATTGATTAGCCAACTGATTGATTGAGTAATTTACTGATTGATTAATTAATCGATAATTGCTGTTTAGGTGAGAAATTTATGAGAGAGCATATAAAGAATTATTTACATCGATATTGGCAACTTCTACCCAGTGATGGACTTGAGTATGTGTTTAATTTTTAAAAATATTCGTACACAGACAACACATTTAATATATATTTACTTACTTTTTATTATTTTCCGACTGAGCCGGTTGTGCTTGTCCTTACATCGGATTTGTGATACAGGGTTCAAATCTAGTACTCTTCCCATCCCTACATGCTATCAAGCATGAAACTGACGTTATGCTTTGCTTTAGCCATTCTATCATCTGAGCAGATTTTAGAGCGATTTTTTTACATAAATAACATGACTATCCTTAATATTGTCCAATTAGATCTTGGGAAAAGGCATATCAGGAATTTGAGTAAGATTTTGTTTTAGTTTAAAGAGTCATACTGTTGATTACTTTGTCAGTCACTGAAGTCTCTTGGAGTCGCCTCTTACAAGAACACGCAGTTTTCTTTTCTCAAATTTCACTTAATTAGACAGCAACACGATGTGTACATGGATTTCATACTGTGTTCTTGATTGTTTTCAATTTTGTAATGCTAACAGTAATAATGATGATATTGAAAATAAAATCAACGTTTAACGTTTGTTTCCTCATTCAAGGATGACGTTGTAAGCGTCAATCTATAGCTGAATGTTTGAGACAACCTTGATGTTGTCATCAGATGATGAAGTGTTTGTTCATTTTATCTGATTGTATGTGCGCAGATCTGTGTGTGGTTTTCTATTGGACACTGAGCGACTTTGTCACGTGGCTACTAATCTCGGCTGCAAAGATCTCATTCTAACACAGGTGGCCTGTAATCTTTGCTCAGCTTGTTTATATTATATTCTTAATGTCAATTAGAGTGCTAGAGTCATCAATGACAACATCGAGCACTAGCGACTATATTTTTAATGTCATGCTGGTGGTCGGTGGCGTTAGTGATATGCTAATCCAATTAAGCCGTAGGTCGTCTAGACATACATGTATATGAGGAAATGCTTATGCTATGGAGGAACGCTATCTTCGTAAATAAGGCTATAATTCTAAGTTTAGCGTCTGTTTCTGTATCACGAGGGTCACCGTCCGGTTGTGATTTGAACTGATTGCCTCCTGGTTCTCAGACAATCGACTCCACTGATTATACTGAACCCAGTTACTGATTAATTAATTCAGTAATTTTCTTATATACATTTGATGGGATTTGTCCAAAACCTAACAATTCAATAGACCTCAAGCAGAACTTTCAGAAAATTTGTATACCTGTACCACACGTATACTATGAACACTATGATATCTGAAATACATGATCATATAATAGAATAATATGTGATCGAATAATGGAATAAAAGATAATGGATCGATACAATAATAGAAAGATATCAAGATATGTCATCGTTGTTTTCTAACGTAAATCACCTCAGGCATCTGCCAAGTATTTGTCAAAATTGCCATCTTATCAAATGGATTGCTACTTAAATGGTCCACAAAAAAAAAAAAAATTGATATTTTATTAATACAATAAGACTTAAAAGTTGTGTCTTACACATTCTGAATTCAAACTGTGAAAACTTTGAGCTACCGTAACATTTAAAATAAAATTTGGTCAAAACATGCTTCCTTTGCTCCTCTTTATATTTTAACAAAATCCGTCTTAAAATCTGAAACAGTTGCAAAACATTCAACATCTTCTTAGTGGGGCCTGTTATTTGAGTCACTCTGTATCTAGAATAAACTATATATTGTGTATAAATCTGTTTCAGGAATTTCCTGTGAGTGCAGAAACACTGAGCACCACATTTAAAGCCGTTGTTGGCGCCCTGCTAAATGACTCGGTGACTAGATTCTCTTATTGTGTGCTTGTAGAACTGTGATGGTTTTTGTATTGAATGTAGTTTAAAGTTTTATGGGAATTTTTGAAGCTGTAAGTCATAAAATTCTTTTGAAACATATTTAGTAATGATGAGTGTATTTTTCGGTCATTCGTCAATTGAATAATTTTTCTAAATAAAGTAATAATATTTATTGATTTATTGGTAGAAATTAATATAGAGATGGGAATTGATTAGTTACAGATGTTTGTGATAATGGAGCCTAGATGTCATAATATAGCCTAGATGTCATAATGTAGCTTAGATGTCATAATGTAGCCTAGATGTCATAATGTAGCCTAGATGTCATAATGTAGCCTAGATGTCATAATTTAGCCTAGATGTCATAATGTAGCCTAGATGTCATAATGTAGCCTAGATGTCATAATTGAGCCTAGATGTCATAATGTAGCCTAGATGTCATAATGGAGCCTAGATGTCATAATGTAGCCTAGATGTCATAATGGAGCCTAGATGTCATAATGGAGCCTAGATGTCATAATGGAGCCTAGATGTCATAATGTAGCCTAGATGTGATAATGGAGCCTAGATGTCATAATGTAGCCTAGATGTCATAATGTAGCCTAGATGTCATAATAGAGCCTAAATGTCATAGCTAATTGTTAGGAACTAAAGTGTTATTTTTTATCTTATCTAGTTGATATCAGCTCAAGCTCATGAGCTGTAGCAGGACTCACTCATTTTTAGAAATTATTTTGATTTACCTTTATCAACGACACGGATATCATCATGGACTGGAGAAAAAGACGTTAAAAAAGCTAAAAGCTGGTAAAGCTAATGTTAACGTCAGTTTCATCACTCAAAAGCAATGTCAGTGACGGGCGAGCCCAGGATTTGAACCCCGCACATACTGATCCGCCGTTGAATAACTTACCGACATCGCCACTGACTCCAGCCAGAAAAATCATTAGTGTTGTTTTCTATAGTTTATAGTTGCTGTTGCTGTGTAGGGCGAGCAGAGAGCGGAGAAGTTTGTGGAAGATTTTCTGCTGACTCAGCTCGTGGGACGTCACATACTGGACGTGTGGCCTGTCAACAATCCCATGGGCAGACTCGTCGACGAGCTGTCTGCCAGGAAACTCTCGCCTCCTGAACCCAGGTATCTCACGATCAATCAATCAATCAATCTGTGGAGCCCATGGGCGGATATTTAACGATATCTAGCGATTAATCAGTTAATGAACAGTGAGTTACTCAATGTATCAGTTGTCACTGTATCAGTCAATCAGTTTGATCAATTAATCAGTCCATGTACTTATCAATCAATCACTGTTTGAACAATTATTCAGCATATTTAGCAATCAATGAATCATTCAGTTTGATTAATTAATCAGTCCATGTAAATATCAATCAATCACTCGGTTTGATTAATTCATCAGTCCATGTAACTATCAATCAATAACTCAGTTTCATTAATCAGTCCATGTAACTATCAATCAATCACTCGGTTTGAACTAGTAATCTATCTTCTCTTCTCTCTTCAGTGCACTGCCAAGTGGCAGGTTCAAGGTACATATTCATACTCAAAGTCTGCTTTCTCGCACCATAAGAGCACTCCTTAGATCAACATGTTACTCCCTTCACGAAGTCTATACCTTATCCATACCGTATGTAGCCTATAGCTTGGGAAAAATATGGCTTCTGAGGTGGTTTCCCGTTACCTTCCTCAGTTAGGTGGATTAATTACCATTTAACCCTGGGGGAAAATATTTCATGGTGAGGTGGGTCCCCTCTTGCCATCCTCAGCTCCTGCCTTTAGTCGCCTCTTACGTACACGCGACAGATTGTTTGCGGTTGCCCTATTCTGCAGTGGCCCAACCACACCCGAGCACAACACGGGGAGTAATCTATCAGTATAACAAAAATTCGTCTATTTTCCAATCAGTCAATAGATCAGTTCGGTAATTGAAAACATATTTTGTTGTATGGTAACACTGGTTTGTTTACGTTGACATCTGATACATAAATTTACATGTAAATGTAATGGGTCTATATTATAACTTCGTTATAATGTATGCATACCGTTATAATGGGTGAAAGAGTTAAACTATAAGTGTTAAGTTATTCTTTAATTAATATACGTACAGTAGGTTGTACATTTCTAAAGAAAACTTGTATTAGAAATTTTATGAGGAATTAGTACATTTCAATAGTATTCTATGCGTGTTTACTTTTTCTAGTCCACTGTTTATATTTGGTGTCCACGATATTCTATTTATAGCTATTACCGAAAAGATCTATTGCAGTGTCATAAAACCATTTAAATAGTTGCATAATTCAGTGAATCCATAAAGTCACTAAGCTGACTTGGCTTTAGATATTTAATAGCTTAATTGGTAGAACAGTTTTACACTATTTGCAATAATTGCAGTACTTACACGTGTCAAATTCAGTATTGCATTTATTTTTGCACGTTAATTGTTAATCCATTTTATCAGCCAACTATTTGATTACAAATAATTCAAGAAGTATTGTGATACTTCTTGAATTATTTATTATTATTTTTGTGATACCTTGCAATGTTTATTGACACTAAATCCTTATTTATGATTTCATAGACTATATAAATTTGAATTTATGATAATTTTTCTGATAGATCATATAAAAACTGTAATGTTGTAGCTGATAGGCTACTGCGGACTGCATAAATCTATTGATATTTTCTAAGTCAATTTGATGTTTTCTGTTTTATCTATTGAATATGTTTTGTTTGCATAATAATTGAGAATTAGAAATAACTACTTAAATTAATATCCACACTAAATTCAATGTACAAGTCATAAATATCGAGTGATTATAATTTTTGCAACTGTGTTTTGCGTTAGATATTGTCATATCTCCAGATGATTAAATGAATATTAATCAGCTTTATATATGGCGCTGTTGTCTCTCTGTAATATATAGTTAGAAAAAAACTCATTATAGTGAAATGATCAACCATCCTGATACCTATCACTTTTAATACCACTTGACCACTTTTAATACCAATCCGTTTGGCAGTTTAGACCATTTTCCGTACAACCAGTCCGGTTAATGTCCGAGATTTTACTCTCAAATCAGCGAGTCTCAGATTCGAACCCACGAGATTTCAATTCACCGCAGTAAAAAGTAATAATTCACCGCAGGATCTGTCATTTAAACCTTCATGACGTTACTATTACGATATTGAGACATTCTAATGTTGTATCTCTGTAGTATTGTTGGTTCCAATTGGCAGGGCCAACATACTTCTTCCTATTCAAGATCTCCCCCCCCCCGCTCTTCATGGACCAACAAATTTTTTGTTTCACGAATTTTATGTCTATGTTTATGTCATAAGGCAGATTTTTGCTTAGGTCAATTATTGTTTCTAGAATGGTTTACTCTGCTTTAGAAGCCATTTTAAATTTTTATCACAAGATATAGGCTGCATTACACTTTGACGCTATTTTTAAGCTTTCAGAAAAGATCAGTCGTGAAATATTTGATGTAAACAATAGTCAAATGTAAACTTGCCTGATTTAATCGGTATTAATCGTAATGTAGAATTGTATATATTATTAAAATTTATGTGTATTAGTTTGCATTAATGTCTTTATATTAAAAAGGATAAGAAAGCTATTGAGAATTGCTGTTGTTTTGTAGATTGATATCTGTGTCCGGTAAGAATACAATACTCGCTTCCTACACAGTTGGTATCTATACAGACAAGCGTATGATAGGAAAAGGTTGGTAGTGTCTCTACGGTTACAACTATAATGTTGTTTGTCCGGTTTTTAGATTTCATTCGTGTGAACATTATGCTCTGTTTAGTCGTTTATTCCTAGTGTCACCTGTACAAGTTAGAACTGCCATCATTCTTGAATTTCGGCAATGCCTAATTTGTGCAAAGCATCAGTTAATTTCAACAACTTTATATTATACTCATATCAGCTCTGACTTGTCTACATATATCGGCGTATTTAAGGGATTAATTTGTACATTTATGGAGTGCTAGTTATTGATCGTGAAAACAGACTCTGAGTGTGAACATGTACCATGGACTTGCCATTTTTACGGAATACTAGAGAGAGACATGTGTGAGTGCATCTCTGAATGCTAGTATTACAACATTCATAGGACTGGCTACACGGAAAATTGAATAAATTGCCTAACGGTTTAACGTGTGATATTAATAAAAGTGAAAGATATCAACATAGTTGATCGTTTCACTTAATGCGTGATATTTGTTTTATACTGTCAGTATTTGTTGTTCAGGACACGGCGAGACGGCTGTGATAGCAGAACAGTCTGCAGCCACTGATGCCCTACTCAACCTTTTACAACTGTCTGACAGCAGACCTCCTCTACCATTCTACAGCAGATCAGCCAGAGCTTCCTCCTAACAGCTCTCAACTGCCGAAAATAAGGACTGCTATTGGTTTAGATATATAAATAAATATAAATATAGAAACGTTTAAAGAAAATATAATATTTAGTTACATACATCATTTTGTGTCCTTCGTCTGTTGATATTTTGCTAGGAATAGTAGGAGTGTAATTGAAAGGGTACAAAATCACTCAAAATGGTTAGACTTGTAAGAAATTGAATCTAATTTTACATAAGATTGAAAGTTTGTAAGATGATGATGATGATGATAAAACAGTGAGTTAGTGCTGTGTCGTTATTGCTGAAATTGCATTGAAAGTGTTAACGGTACTTTATTGTTTATGTAATTACCATCATCATCCTCTGAATCCCAGATCAGCGAGGGTTAGGATTAAACTTTTCCATTCGTTTTAGAAAATTTTGTAGAAATTTCTGATGCCTAGGCGCTCACCAATCGAATGCCTTTCTGATGTTGATTTTCTGATGTTGATTTAGATCTTAGTGCTTTGTCGCCTTTTACAACAAATACATGGTTGGTCTATTCTTCAAGGTTTATCTATTTTTGTTAATGTAATCATCTTTTCATCTGTAGGCTAATGTTTAACAAATAATATTATCACACTCAATTAAGCCAACTGGTACACATGGCCATTATTGCTACGTTCTAATAGTATATAGAGACATCGATGAAAAACAGCAGTTATCACCTTGTCTTTGCGGTCAATTAGGGAATAATCAATATTCATAACGAGAGTCTGCCTGTCTGTCACAGGTTAGGAAATAATGAAACACCGTTAACTTCTTTACACGATCTTTGTCATATACATAACAGGTACATAGTTTATTACTAGTATTCCACACAAAAACGTAATATTCCTAGAATTAGTAATATAATCAATGAAAAGAATATAAGTGATTCCACATTAATCAATCAGTGCTTATACCAAAGTATTCGCTATATGCCAGGGTTACGTCAAAATCACTTAACATTAAGTAACAAATTTAAAGAATTTCAATGCTATTAAAGCGCAAGATCATCGCTCTTTACAAATATCTATATACGATCGTGATTGGGATTTAACTAATGAGAGAGATAAATGAAGATTCTCTCATACCCAAATTTACTAAGCTCATCTTGATCCGCAGATCACTTGCGCCTCCGTTGAAGATTAAACTACTGATCATAAATTTTGTTATACTCTAACAAATTATGCCTGGTTATTAACTACCAATGACCGTGCAGTCCTTCTGGCTGATAAACCAATCAGCTTACTTAGTAAGAAAATTAGAATATTACTTCCTATTCGGTGGTTTAACTAATCCACGATTTAAACCTCTCAATAGAGAGGCACAGTTACGCATCACTGTAAACGGCTATTCAAGCTTACAGAGTACCAAATTGTGACTAATCCGTGGTTAAAGCCGTTGAGGTTTAAACCACGAATTATCTCGCTAGTAAATACAACCATTTGAAAGAAGCACACAGTGAATTAGCCATATTAATACAGTATTCCAGATTTTTCTAATGTTTTCATATAAGCTAATACACTAATATAATAATTAGACTTACGATAATAATTTATGTGTATTTTATAGTTAGACGAGTCACGGCGAATATCTCTGACATTTTGACACAGTCTATGAATCAGTCTATCTACGGCTTCCACAGCTTCAGCAGTCCATCCTCTGAGTAGGTCGATAGAAGATTTTGATGTGGATGATGAATCATCCCAATCACATCCTTCTCGTGAACCTAACAAAATATCACATACATAATAAACATACAACATAAGCATCGATTAAAACAACAGCATTATTACTGTGCTATCTATGACAGTATCGAGCGTTATAAAGCCTATGCAAATTAGACGATCTAAGAATAAAATGTCCATTAAAATAGCAAGTGTCGATTCATTTGACTGATTAATCATGAGGTCTTTTTAAATCTTAATTTCGGCCATTAGTAATTTGAGTTCTGCAAGTTTAGTTAATTTAAAAGTACGACCCATTGAACGCGTGAATGAAGACTCTACAAAGAGTTACAATTAATACTAAACTTGATTAGAGAATAATACAAGAGTCAACAACAATGAGTTTCAGATCATACACATGATCACTAAACTACTGATATATATCACACTTTTCATTTTTTACATACTCACTGTTTGACACCTGTTTAAACTTAAAGCATATAACAGTTATTGCTTGACTAGACTAATAATAATAATATAAATATTAGTTATATTATAGACCTATTATTATTATCAGTAATAATAATATAATAGAAAGTCTATTTGTATCCTGATCCTAGCTGAACTGGAATTACAGGGAAGAAGATGATGATGTTGATGAAGAAGAATAATAATGGCTTAACGTCCGTTTCTTCATACCCTAATGATGTTAGGGACGTCATGTAGAATGTCAGTCACGTCAGTAGAGTACAAAGAAACAATTCTACAGCTAGATTACGGAACGACGAGCTTCAGTAGTTACTTATTTCAGTATTATTTCAGTATTACTACAGTATTACTACAGTATTTCAGTAGTTACTTATTACAGTATTACTACAGTATTACTACAGTATTTCAGTAGTTACTTATTACAGTATTACTACAGTATTTCAGTAGTTACTTATTACAGTATTACTACAGTATTATTACAGTATTTCAGTAGTTACTGATAAGTACCGTCAAAGTTCTCTCCAGTTTTCCCGTGGTCAGACTGAAGCAGTAGAGCACGAGGTCCTCCCCCACGCAGTAAATCCATTCACCTCGAGGCGACAGCGTGCAGCACACAAAGTCTCCCCCCTCCCTCTTACCACTCGAGAAACTACGCACTATCTGCACACAAGAAATTATCAATACTTAATAATAATAATTAATTATTAATAATTATTACTAATTATTATATTCTGACATCGCTTTTCAAGTGAGAAAACTGACGTTAACCTTAGATTTTTAGCTTTTTAATACTATTTAGTACATAATGGTACAACATCTGTCAATCAGCATTTTATTTCCGATTTCATAATTGCATAGAATGTAAGTCATGAAATGTGATCATCCTGGGGCTGTTTCCAGCCGTAAATTTCTCTATGACGTTCCACCAAAAGACTCCATTCGATTTTAAAGAAGACAGGAAATATAATAGAAGAGACTAAAATGGCAAAAAAGAGACGTTGAGATTATAAAATCAGTTTCAGTATATACTATCACAAATTAAAGCTTCAAGTTACAATGTCATTCATTAATTTATTGCTATAGTATTGTTATTTTTATTTTTGACGTCCCTGATACCATCCTTGTATGAGGAAACGGACGTTAAACCTTTATTAATTAATAAAAGCTAATATTTAATTTTACATGTAGAGTAAATCAAGAATTTATTTTGGTGCATGTAACTAGAGAACAAGTAACAACAACTACACACAATTAAATTTTTGTACCGTGCACTGTTTTCATTTAACTGTAGCCTTTGACGGTATGCATCAGAGCCTTCGAGTCTGTATGTCCATTTTGACGGCGTTCTATGTACACCATGAATAGAATGGCGTCAAAATGGACATACTGGCCGAAGGCTCTAACGCATGCCCACAAAGACTACAGTTAAATTATATATTAATTATATATTCATAGGATAGATATTTTATTTTCATGAAAATCACAATGACTTGTGAAAAAAAATCTATAAATATCTATCTATAAATATCTATCTATAAATATCTATCTATAAATATCTATCTATAAATATCTCTATATAATTATACATTTATATATCTATACTATTATATATATATGACTACCTGTCCCTGCATGTTCATCACGACGATGGTATTAGAACGGTTGCACACAACAAACTGTTCGTTGTTGCGAGGCAGCAGGTGAACGCTGTGAACGGTTATGTCGGCTCCCGATGAACCGCCGAGAGATTTGAACGTGTTGCTGCACTCCGTAGTCTTCACGTTCCACAACTTTATACGTCCGTCGCTACTCGCACTGTTACAACAACATTACACAGCGTTTTATACAATAGTTTCAATGGACACAAGGTCTGAAAATCTAATTAACTATTAGTTAAATAAAACTGCATTTAAGATATATGAGTTACAGAATATATAAAATCATAGTAATAACATAACAAAATAATCCTTTAAAAGTATTGTAACTCCACTTCGTTAGAAATAAACCAAATACACCTTCAGTAAATCTTCACCATCCAATTCTTTAAATTTAAAATCACTAGAATGTAGAAATAGTAAAATGATAAATACCATTTATATTTACATTATTTTATATTTATATTTACATTAAAGACTTCATATATATTTCATGCACAACACCAAATTAACACTTCGTTCTCAAATATCTGCCATTAACTTCATAAAACTTGTCGCTAATAATATTTTAATTATTTTATACTATATTACTGAAAAATATTTGACATCTTTGACATAGTATATTTGTATCACTTCACCTCAACGAAGTTAAAGCACAAAGACTCAGTAAAACATAAGACTACGTGACAATATAAAGACTAGTAAAACATAAGACTACCTGACAATATAAAGACTAGTAAAACATAAGCCTACCTTATAATATGATGCCCATCAGCTGAAAACACGGCGTCATTAACAAAAGATGTGTGACCTCTGAATTCTTTCAGCGTCTTTCCTGATTTAAGTCCGTGAATTCTACAATATCAAAATAAACATAATTAGACACTCATTCTTACACTTTCGTATATTCTTTTTTATATTTATATTTAATTATATTTGCAAAAACTTATCCGAGAGCTGACTTTGCATTTTATATGAAAGAAAAAAATCGGCTTCTCGGATCGTAACAGACCAATTAGAAATCAATTCAATTAATGCATATTCAACGTCTGCTTCCACAGCCAAAAGTGATGACAGAGACATCATGAGCAAACTACTTAATTCCAGAATTAAGTAGTATAATTGGATAATTTTTCATTATCCAAACATCAGTAGTGCCTTTGCAATCAAAACAGTGTAAGTCCACTATTAAAGAGCAATAGATAGAGTTAAGGTAGGAAGCGACAAACTAAAGTGAAAAAATAACAGTTAGCATTAAAAACTGCCCACAAAATAGTAAACAGTAAGTGAAAGCAAGGGACTGGTAGCAGTTAACCTAAATGCAATCGAAATGAAGGAAAAGTTTGGTCTATTAGTATCCCGACCCTAATTAAACTGGAATTAACTTTAGGCAAGTTGATTACGAGATTACACTGATTTATACAGAGATCAGAGATAAAATAGAAATGAGGTATTGACAGACCTGATAGTTTGATCGAAGGATGCTGTGAGGAGTTGACTGTTATCTTTAGAGAAGTACACGGACGTGATTCCCTTACTGTGAGCCTTCTCAAACTTCCTCAAACATTGCCCCGTCAAAATCTTCCACACCTACAATCAACAGCATCAATGCGAAACAATCAATCAATGTACATTAAGAAACCAATAAATTAATAATTAATAAAGAGGCTGTATAAATCTTAACTTTTTCAAAAAATGTAATCAAAAGTTCATTAATATTATATCATTATTAAAAGTCGTCTTACTTCATTTATTTATCTGTAAATTCTGCTAGCAATAAGTTGTTTTGCTAGATTACTGCAAAGTCCCTCAAGAAGCCGCAAAATCATTATTAAAAGGTTTCCTGTGTAGTTTAATTATACTCAAAGTGCAAAGATTTGGTCATATTTGGTCAAGTTTTCCTAGCTTTTCCAATCTTTTAAAAATTTAATAATCACAAAAATTTCAACAAGAAATTGCAAAATAAACTTTTTTAAACTATCCGAGACTTCATAAAGTGATATATATTGATATCGATGCCTCCACAGGTCTAAATATACACGTATATCACTGAATTTTTATGCAATATAACTACAAAAGAGTTTGTCAAAGGTTGATTCGATATATATTTATTGTATTATAGTAAAGTATTTAAGAATACTACTGGATAAGTACAGTTAAGATTTAAAGTATTGAGTTTTATTAAAGTGAGATCCTAGGTGGTAGCTAAGCTAGGGCAAGTGACCAATGAGGGCATGCCTAAACAGGAAGTAGAGAGATCCAAGATGGAAGAGTGACAACATGACGTAAAACGTGCCAAGTTGAAAAGAGATTTAGGAGATTTTAAGAATCTCAAGAGTAGTCGAATTGAGAGCAATTCGAAGGGTCGGTTATTTGAACTAATTTGCGGTCCATCGAACAGTCGATGAGAAGAAAGTGATTTTGTAGAAGATCGAAGAGGGAAGAGAGTTCCATTTAAATATTCCAACCTAGAGATTGTATTAGAAGAGATCTTAGTAAGCAACTTGTCGAGAGGAAAGTAAAGTAGGAATTTATGTTAGAGAGTGTATTAGTAATTTATATGTCAAAAGTAATCGTATGTAATATAAAGTACTTACTTTTGCGATATTTAAAGTGAACTGTAATTCGATAGAGAATTATAATTTTAAGTTAACTAATTTCGCGTACACATATAATTTGAAATCGTTTAATTTTCGTTCTACTGTATATCCGTGTATTATTTTATTTCTTTTCGTATTAAATTAATATTTAATTTAATACAGTCGTTAAAGTTATCAATCACTTAGTAGGATATCTAGATTCAGTCAAATTGAGGACAGGTAAAGGTTCCAAAATAATTATTAGAGGTACATTATTAGGAATTTGAATCCTGGGCCATTTGATGTCAGGTCCTCATTTTACCTCGGATTAAAAATTGTAGAATCAGGTTCCTGACAGAGTTAATTAATTAAAATCAATAAATCAGCCGTCACCAAACCTTGATCTTTCCGTCCCGACTGCCCGATGCGAGCATCTCGGAGTCTCTGCTGAAGCCAAGGCAGAGCACTGCGTCGTCCATCATCATCATGTTGTCCTGCAACAAGAACAAAATCAAGTTCAATATACTTCTGACCAAATCAAATCTGAAATCCGAAATCTCTCTCTTCATATTAAACGACTAAGAGAAAGCATAAACGTTGGGCAAACCAAGTAAAGAGACAGCTAATACTATAGTTCTATCACATCATTAATTGCAAATGTTATAACTATCAGCCAGAAAGTTATTGGAAACAAGCAACAATAAGCACTTATTACACTTTCTTGAGTGAAGATAATAAGTAGTAAACAACATTGAAGATGCTGAGATTTTAAAGTGTGACATAAAAATATTACAGAACTGGTCTAGGGATTGGCTAATGGAGTTCAATGCTGAGAAATGTAGAGTTATGCATATAGGGAATAATAATTTAGAAATTAAGTATACATTGAACAATATTAAACTAAAATCCACAAACAGTGAGAGGGATTTAGGAGTCTTTGTGGATAACTCTTTTAAATTTAGTGAAAATTGTAATAAAGTTGTAAATAGTGCTAATTGTGTATTAAGAATGATTAAAAGAGCAATTGCATGTAGAAATAAAGATATTGTGGTAAGGCTATATAAGGCTCTTGTACGGCCCAAACTTGAATACTGCGTTCAGGCTTGGTGCCCATATCTTAAGAGAGATATTGACAAATTAGAAAGGGTACAAACCAGAGCAACAAGGGTAGTATTTGACTGTCAAAAACTTAGTTATGAGAATAGACTAAAATTCGTAGGATTAACCTCTTTAAGTGAGAGAAGAACTAGAGGAGATTTAATAGAAATTTTAAGATACTCAAAGGCTTCAGCAAAGTTAACCATAGTATTTGGTTTAATTTATCAAACAACAGAAACAAAAGGGGACATATTTATAAACTTCATAAATTTAGAAGTAGACTAAATTTAAGGAAATTTTTCTTTAGTCAGAGAGTTATAAATGCTTGGAATAGTTTGCCAAGCGAAGTTGTGGAAGCAGAATCAGTGAATGCTTTTAAAAATAAATATGATAAACATAAGAACATGTAAATTAGATGCTAATTGCATGTTCAGTGTTATACATAGGCTATGTATAAATTTGACATGTTGACATGAAGTCTGTATGATTTGATTAATATTAATTGGTTTTAGTTAAGAGCATTTTAGTTCATTTAGATTCATTTTAGGTACATTTAGATTTTAAGAGCATTCTGATGAGTCTTAAACAAGCATATAATTGCTTCCTGACTCTGTAAATGTTATGTTATGTTAAGTAGATAATGAGCATTACAAGACTTAAATCTCTCACATTTTTATAAGTTTATCAATTGATATGCTTTGAAATGTAAAGGTTTATCTGAGAGGAAGTCTTCTACAAGACTTATTTGAGGCATGACACGGCAATAAAATTTTCTTTATTAAAGACAGAAAATATAATAATAATAAATTGTGATAATGAAAGTTGTTCTAGCAGTAATACTAATAATTAATTTTTTTGAAATTACAATAATATTAACCAAAAATACAATCATAATAATGATCATCATCATCAATTTGCTTCTAAACCCCAGTTTAGCTAGGGTTGCGATACAAACAATAGTATTACAAATAATTCTAATAGAATTACCTGAGCCTGATACTTAAGATCCTTTCTAATCTTTCCAGTCGTGAAGTTCCAGACTTCGATGAACCCGTCGACAGAGCCGGTGACCAGATACTGACCGTCAGGAGAAAACTGAGCACACTCCACGTGAGCCTTCGCTCCAAACTACAACACACAGAACAATATATCTCATGAAATCTATCTCATGAAATCTATCTCATGAAATCTATCTCATGCAATCTACCTCATGCAAGCAATCTCATGAAATCTGTCTCATGCAATCTACCTCATGCAAGCTATCTCATGCAATCTATCTCATGCAATACATCTCAAAAATCTATCTAATGCAATCTATCTCATGCAATCTATCTGATTAAATCTATCCCATGAAATCTATCTCATGAAATCTATCTCATGCAATCTATCTAATGCTATAGCAATCAATTGAAGACTCAATCAATTGCTTCAATACCCAATTAAATTGAAATTTCAAATATCTATCAATGAAAGAAGTTTTAGCCAAGAAATTATATTCATTTCTATCCATCTTTCGCTTTTTAAATGCAAACGTCAAGTGGCCCATGAAAATGTCAAAACATTATTTTCAGCAACGCTCTTTATAGTACTGCAATCTTCAACAACATGTTTTAAGCTCCATTGCTTATGGAAGTTGTAAGAACATATTAAACTGGATATGCCAATGGAAGCTTACGATACTCAGAAATGAAACACATCCCTTAATCTCATAAAAGAAATATATTTGCAGCAACGCTTAAAAATAGCAAAGCTAAGTGTAACTTGCACTCTATATCATAAGAGAAACTGCCGTAGATGGCCCGGCCAAGATTCAAATCGATGGCAAACTGATTGTAAGGCTAACTTGCTGTTAACTTTATTATCCAAGCTATCAGTAGTAACTCAACAACAGATCTATAGAAATTTTCAGCAAGATTTACTTGAGGCAGACCTGAGACATTTCTTAAGAAATACTTATTATCTGTAATTAATTTTAATTGTTATCACTAGCAAACATACCAATGTTCTGGTGTCATATTCTAGCAAATTAATTTTCTCTTAAAACTAGATTTTTATTCATATTAAAACATTTTTATTCAAATTTTTAATATTGCAATTTAAAATAATCTAATTAAGTTGTATAAAATAATAAGCTTAAAAATTAATAAAATAACTATTACTAAACGACGTTACCTTGATGGACTTGCTGAGCTGTGTGGGATATTTCTCTTCTTCTTGTTCCTTCAGCGCAGCCTTGCCACGGAAAACATCAATCGTTGTTCCTATCATCAATAATAGCAAAACACATCAATTGTTGTTCCTATCATCAATAATAGCAAAACACATCAATCGTTGTTCCTATCATCAATAATAACAAAACACATCAATCGTTGTGCCTATCATCAATAATAACAAAACACATCAATCGTTGTGCCTATCATCAATAATAACAAAACACATCAATCGTTGTGCCTATCATCAATAATAACAAAACACATCAATCGTTGTGCCTATCATCAATAATAACAAAACACATCAATCGTTGTGCCTATCATCAATAATAACAAAACACATCAATCGTTGTGCTTGAAGGTCAACAATAAAAAATTGTCATGGGTGCACTTAAGTACCAGTTGATATATATAACTGTCTCCACAAATGTATACCTTCGCGCAATGCTAACAATGGAAAAGCGTCCGTGTAAGTACATGTGAATGTACCTGAATGACTTCATAAGAAAAGTCTGCACTGGTGGTGAGAATTTTACTGGTTTGCTGAAGGAATAAATTGCTGAAAACATAGAATTAAATTCAGAAGAGTCCACTAGCCAATGTTTTTCAAATTATGTCGTGACTGGCATATAGAAATCTCCTTTTGGTTTAAAACAGAATTACGACTGCATATAATATACAGTTAATATATTCCATTTAATTTAAAATAAAAGTAAATTTAGTTTCTTTAAGTTAAAGAAAAGTAAAGAATTAAAATCGTGGATATTGAATGGATTTAATGTAACACTATCATCACTGACGACGGTAGATCTTGAATAGATGATATCTGTGGACATACCTGGAGGCAGCAGGCCCTGATGTTGCTGCCACTTGAGGGCCTGACTCAAGAGGGCCAGCAGACGGGCAGGTGGCACAACGTTAACCTCTCCAGAAAGAGCCTGAGCTATCGCTGCCCTCCTTCTTTCCTTCGTCTGACCTTCCGGATAAGCCTATCAATGAATCAATCAAGTCATTGATCAATCAATCAATCAAGCCATAAATCGATCAATGAATCAAGCCATCAGACAATTGATCACTCAATCATGCAATTAATCATTCATTTATGCAATCAATAAAGCAATCAATCAAGCAATCATATAATCAACTACGCAATCATCCAATCAACCTAAGCTACTACTGCAACAACTCATTATCACTCTTAACATGCAATGACAGCTAAACTAAATTCATGCATTAAGACATTACTTACGCAGATTTCAAGATAAAAATAATTTCATAATATAGCAGAGGATAACAAATTTCAGAAAATAGTAATAACTAAGAAATAACCTAATAATAGAAAAAGTATTATTAATATATATTATATTCAATTCCTACTATAAGTATGCATTTCAAACATTGAACTTTGAGTCTTCCATTACAATGCAAGATGCAGCTTTAAAAATTAATTAATAATAAAAAAAAGAAGCAGAATTAGTTTTTATTAGGTTTTAATTAGTTTTAGAAGCTTCAACGTAAAAAACAATATGTACACCACATAGAGATGGCAGCTAAACTTCAACAATTAGAAAATTATTTTTAGATTAGTTGGATACGAACCTCTCGAGGGTCGAAGAAAGACCTGGCGAGCATGTTCTCAAGATGAATGTAGCGATCAGGATACTGCTGCTTCATCATCAGCATGGGGTCCGTCTGACGCAGCAGCGACCTCGCCGCACCCAGCTCTCTCAGCTCTATCAGCTCCAGCACTATCTGCAGCGTCATCAATCAATCAATCAATGAGTCAATCAACAATAATAATAATAATAATAATAATAATAAAGGTTTAACGTCCGTTTCCTCATCCAGGGATGATGTCAGGGACGTCCCCAACAGCACAAATCACTACAGATCAATTCACCCAGACCAATCTGCAAAAGAAATGTGCTGAGGAGAAGTAAGGTCCTAAACGAAAGCCAGTGCGGTGATCAAAAAATGGGTCAATCAATCAATCAATCAATTAGACGCAGAAGCAGTGACAGAGAAGTAACCCAGCATCACCTAGGCATCTCAAAGGGGTCAATTTTAACAATAGCAACACAATTATCAATCAAATCTATGAATGAATCACAAATAATTCAAAGACTTTTAAAATTCAATAAATAAATCTGTTAGATGCAGAGCTCATTTACCTAACTACATTCAATCAATCAATCAGTTAATCAACCAATCAATAAGAACTTAACGTCCGGTTCCGTGCCATAAGGTAATGTTAGGGACGTCACTCACAGACTCTCCACAAAATAGGCGCCAAAGCATCACACAATGACGACTGAGTACAGAGAGACCACAAGAGAAAGCGAGATCAAAACAGTGCAAGTCCAAGATCCAAGGCAAGCGGGTTAAAATTTACATATATGACGGAAAGAGATGGGTTTTTAGCATGCCTTTTAGCATGCCAAGCAAAGTACCAATACAATTACAATATCAAACATCTAGTGGCAGACAGTTCCATATTATCGAAGCAGAAACCAGGAAGGAGAGTCTGCCCATGGCAGATTTAATGTTTGGCACAGTGAGAAGGTTTTTACTGGAGGAACGAAGACTATGAGAGTAGTCTTCGCTCCTCAACGAATAGTATAGTAGTTGAAAGTAGTCAATTCATTCAACTTTTCACATTTGAAAAAATAATTTTTAAATTATTTGTAAAATTATTTTCAATAATTTTTTTAATTTATTTTTTAATACATATTTAAAATTATTCTTATTTTTGAAATTATTATCCTGCAGAGAAAATATCTCAATAAAACAGAGACAAAACAGACACATTCACACACACTAGATTGTGTCAGAGTGTGCGTCTATGTGACAATTATTCACAAAGATAAGCACCAGTACAACAAGTTTATATCGCTCAGCCGTTTTATATTCATCATTTTTCATTTACTATGCATCATCATCATCATCATCCTCCCTTGAATCCCAGTTCAACTAGAGTCGGAATACGAATAGACTTTCTCAAATCCTCTCTGTCCTACACCACACCACCAACCAATCCCCTATTTGAGACTTTTCCATTCATTTAAGGTTTTGTAGCAATTTCTGGAGCCTAGGCGCTCACCAAAATCTTAGTGCTTTAGTCGCCTTCTACAACACGTGCAGTCACCGGTTGGTCAATTCTTCAAACAACCCGGACACAACACGGGGATTTCATTTACTAAGGATATCTTAGAAATTTATTTTCTCTTTTTCTTCAATTACCTTCTTTTTTCTTCGAGACTCATAACCACGGAACATCCATTACAACTAATACTCTACCACTGATATATCTCAAAACGTTACTTTATCTTATAATCAGAAGTTTTGAGTGACAGACCTGCTCGTAAAGATCGATGAGTTTTTGATCAGGCAGTTTGAGCGACTGAATGGCCTGTAGAACAGTGTCCCAGTGACCATTGTTGATGTCTGACACAAAGCTCTCCACTGAGTCCACTGTGTTCAGAGAGATGCCCGTCTCTTCCTGCGCAAAAAAGAAAAATAATAAAATATTAGTAATAAACAAATAATATTAGTAATAAACATCCGACATATTAGAAAACAAAAATAAAATATATAACAAAATAAATAAAAAATTAAATAAATAAAAACACAACATAAGATACGAGTAATAACAAAATACAAAACACAATAAAATAAAATCGTAAAAACCTCTCCTTGGACATTAATCCAGACAATAGAGAATCTAGATAATGAAGAGTACCAACTGCGCATATGATAAATTTCATTTAAGTTGGATTAACAATTTCACTATTAAAATTTATGAGTAAAGCAAACGATTCTCTCGTCATTGCACTTTAAGAGAATAAACAGAGATAAAAGACTCTGTAGCTAACTTTAATATCGATTGTTTGACTGACAAATTAAATTTAACGTCACCGAGTGCATATTTATAATTTTTAATTGTCAAAGATCAAGTAAGTAATCCTTTTTTGTATGAATTAAAATTATTTAGTTTCCTTTACAAATATATCTTTGAACTTTATGATATACTTTTACTGTTTTTACAATTTTCTTTAGATTTTAAAACAAACCATTCGCTTTCAATCACTGTCAATTTAATTAGTAAATCAAGAGATCATTTTTAGGTTTCATAAACAGTTATGTACCTCGCATGACTAACACAAATTATCACATGATTTTCCTTACAAAAGCTCTCACTACATAAAGCTAAGTTAACGCCTTTTCTATACCATAAGGGTCCACTCAGATATGGTTCGGTGGAGTTCAAAATCCGTGAATCTCTGCTTATCTTGCAAGCTTGATTTGAACTTGACTAACAACAAGCATGGCTAGGATTATTATGGCACCAGCTGGTATCAGGGAGTAGGTTCAGCAGACTATTCATACCCTTAACCCAAAATACAATCTTGTAAAACAAAAGCCCGCCAGAATGGTTAAACTTCAAAAGAAAAGAATCACATGCATTTAAGATATATCATCATGGAAGGACAATTTAGCATATTCTTGGGATTCTTTAAGATTCTAAGAATTTAATCAGCTAAATATGTAGAAAAACTAAATTCCAATCAATTCTAAACTTCTGCATTACCTGTAATGTAGCCAAAGTTTTGGTGAGATTGCTTTCCTTCAGATACTGCTGAATCAAACGCACCACACTGAAAACAATACAATAGTGTAATATATAACTAAAACGTTCTTCTTTTTTCAAAGCATAATACATAGGTATCAATCAAACATCTATCATGTAAAATATTAAAAAATTACAATTTTGATGATTTTAAGGTTTCTCTCCATAAGAGGTAGATGCCGGTAGCTGCAAACTGAATGTCTATATTGTCAGAAATTTATATTAAATACGATTTATAAATTCTCAAAGTTCATATTTCCATGTCTGAAAGTAAATTTGTTAGAGTAATAAAACAAAGTTAAAGATTTAAAATTACTAAGCTAGTGTATTACATTTTTACACTACTAAAAATATCTCGATTTAGTTGGTATTAAAGCTTCGATCAACTGCCAAATCGATTAGTTATTAAATTCGGGGTCATAAATTTAAACGAAGATCACCAATGTGGTATAAGTGCCATAAGAATTTTATATCATCAAGAAAAGGCAACTTAGTATATTTACCAAAAGAATAACATTAATGAAGGATCAAGTAGGCCTACTGATGATTAATTACTGAGCAAAATTTACGAAATTATTGAGTTCGTAAAGGCTAATGGGCACAAACAAAAGGGTGCATGATATTAGTGTGTATAATCGTATACCTAAGTAAATCGAAAGACAATATGCCTACAAGAAATTAAAACAAATTCAATATTATACTTACTCGGCCGATTCGATCTCCACCGCCATGTTTGTTATTCAAACTTATTGTAAGTTCTTAACCCCTTCTTGTTCTTCTTGTTTTCTTTGTTCTAACTTTTGATAAGCTGATAACCAACAACAATTAGAATAATAGAATAATACTATCGCCAGTGACAACATCGAGCACAAATATGAATAAAACATGCAATTCACACGGTGTATTGATCTTTCACACTGACATCTAGTTCTTCTTAGTAAACCAGCCTAAATTCTGTCGGTTGAAATTACTGTGAACATTAAATATTATGTTAATTTCCATTCTATTCTAAATTCTATATCTTATTCTATAATCTTTGTTAATTTCCTACACGTTGACAATCACAATTTAAATTGTGTGCACTATATATCTTACTTAGTCGTCAATTATTAAATATATAATATTATACAGATGGCTGAGACGATTATATTTCGAAATAACATCTCCACTGACGACCCGGCGCACAATAAACAGTATAACGTACTTTATTTGCCGATCGACTTTTCATATGTAATATAATAATCTCCTCTCTCTCCCTCTCCCTCCCTCCCTCTCTCTCTCTCTCTCTCTCTCTCTCTCTCTCTCTCTATATATATATATATATATATATATATATATATATATATATATATATATATATATATATATAGCAATAAAGGAGATGATTAGAGGAGATTATTATTACATATGAAAAATCGATCGGCATATAAAGTAGGCTATGTTATACTATTAATTGTGCGCTGGGTCGTCAGTGGAGATGTTATTTCGAAAAAATCACATCTCAGCCATAAGTTAATAAACATAACTTGACATCTAGTTCGTCTAGATATGTATGTATAATTGTATATGTAGTATTTTTATTTTGACCTTACCTAATTTATATCTCGTTTAATATTCCACGTTGCGATTGATGCCTTCAATCCGTCGACGTCGCGTGAATGATCTTAGTTTAAATATATAATTGTAAAGGTTCTGCTTTCACTCGATCGATCCTATTTTATATATTACCTATATCTTGGCTCAGAATAATTATAGGCCTAAATATCAATCGTTGAATTGGTAAATGAAAAATTATATTACACTTAGAAAGCGCGCAATTTATTTTTATAACTAATACAGTACTCCTTAGCTATATTATAAGCTTATATATATTTGTATTGTGTACATCGGCTGAACGTTTCCTTCAGACTAACTCCGATCCCAAAGTTATGTACGTGATTTATACGCTAAACGTTTCTCCGCGTTCTCATAGTGTCGGTAGTGCTTGATACGATACTCTCTTTTGATTGTTTTGAGTTTATTCCAGAGTTATAATCGCAATAACTATGTTCAATTATCTGCCGCGAATCAGATAACGCTATATTTGATTGGCTCTGTGGGGAAGCCGTTGACACAGCTTTTGTTTGGATAGTGCTTGTCAATTGATACGATATTCTCTTTTGATTGGTTGGCTTTCATTTGAGAGTTATAATCGGTATAACTAAGTTCAAGTATCTGCCGCGAATCTGATGAAGTTATTTTTGATTGGCTTTGAGGGGGAAGCCGTTGACACAGCTTCTCTTTTGATTGGTGGCTTTCATTTGAGAGTTATAATCGCTATAACTAAGTTCAATTATTTGCCGCGAATCTGATGAAGTTATTTCTGATTGGCTCTAGGGGAAGCCGTTGACACAGTTTTTGTTTGGATAAATGTCATCTGGGTTTTTACTAATTTGCGGAATATCTATGAGTGCAATTTTCTAGTTAGCCTGAGCTGTAGAGAAAAAGTTGAGGCCGCTTACAAATCATAAAATACAATTTTAACTATTTGTGAATTAGAATATTCCAACTGAATATATAATTTATTTGAAAAGTTAAACTTCTTCACAATTTCAGCCTTTTATAACCATAATCGCAATCAGTGCACTGCTTACTGGTTGGTCTATGGCATATACAGTATATATATATAAGAAATCTGGTTTATGTACTGTGAAGCCATTGTAGTGCTATTTTTTCATTCAGTTTTTAATATATTTAAAGTGATTTAAGAAATTGAAATTTTATTCGATATTCATGGCTGGCTCTGTGAGAGCGGGAACATTTATCTTTTGCTGCACTATTACAAGTGTTGGTTTCAATTTATAGCACTTAACAAGTAATCTCGAGTTATATTTACTATTAAAAATCACTGTAAATTGCTCTGAACTGTACCATGTACAAGATGTGTATTATTTCAAATCGCTATTTGTGCATTGAGAGATATTTTAATAAATTGTATATTGTAAACTGATATATAACGTGTAATTTAGTCTTAAAGTAAGGTGGGAATAAAAGATGATTTGACGTTTCACTATAATGTAGCGCAACTAAATGTGTTGCATATTTTATTTCTTACCCATATGTTTGGAATTAATTTTATTGGCACTCATGTTTGTATTTAGATGTTTAAATTGATCTTTGTGCATCAAGACTTGTATTCACTTCAGCGTATGTTTATTAGAACTTATTTTGCGTTAGAATTGCAAGATTATGAAACGAGGATATTAAAATAAGTAATGAGGAAATGCAAATTAATATGTCATTAGAAGTTTAACTTTCATATATTGAGATATGATCTTTGCTTATTGGTGTATTCATGTAAAAACTGATGTTAAATTAAATATGATATGACATTCAGTAAAAACAGTAGATTATGTAAAGTAATAATAGAAATTATATGCATAAGATACATGCATGCAACGCAACCACTCGTGGGGGTTGGGTGGAGAAATGCTTATGAAGAGCTTGATTCTGATTGGCTGTTGAGCATGGCCTCAGTCAAGACTATATGACCAGAGAACAGGCTATAGAATTTTAGTTCACTCCTGAACTCTGGCATGTGTGGAATTACTAGCTGAACTTGTCTAAAGATAATTCTGAATGAATTATTGCGACAAACACATAAACTAGTAGATTCCATACAAGCTTCTGAACTTCTAATTGCATTCGTAGAAAGTACTGCTATTATGCACCTTCTATAGGTCGGTGATAGTTAGCACGAAAATACGAAATCTATATTGAAACGATTGTGCCTCACGGGATTGCAGATTTTGTGTGGAATCGTCGTCTAACCTTCAATGAGTTGGTTAACCACGATCCATTTCAATATCTCAATCCATTGAATGTAAAAATCCTCGATTGTACCAGAAACGCCGATTACTAGAGATCTAGATAAGCGTTTTCTCGTCAATTCAGGTGAATCGCTGCGTTTACAACACTTGGTGTTGGCAGTGAAGATAGAAGACTAAAAATTGAAGAAAGAAATTGAAGATAGAAGACTGAAAATTGAAGAAAGAAATTGAAGAGGAAGACAGAATCAGAAAAGAGCGAAATTCTACGAAGAATACTGATTTTCTAGTGCCTAATCTAGATAGGTGTTGCTTTCATAGATTTCAGCTAAACAACTACAATTCTGAATTCTGCGGAAAGCGCAATTTACTAGTTGCCTACTCTAGTTAAGCGTCTTTTTCACAGATTTAACTGAACGACTGTGAAACACCACCTCACGTGTTCACAGTCATACTAAAGAAGAAAAGAGGGAAAGTATCAAATCATATAAGCGAGGAGTGCCTTGAAGCCAATAACTCGTTCCCATTTTCTCTCTCTTATTTTGATTGCAAGTACAGACATTTAACTAACTAATTGTAAGTAGACTGACTTTACATTTATCGCCTATTTTTAGCATTTTATTAATTGTTACATATTGTTAGTTTAATATTCTATGCTATCTTTATGTTTAATGTTTTAACTCGTTATATTGCTATCGTATTTCTTTGTTAATAATAAATCGTTTGAGATAATAAATCACTGTTTTTGTGTCAATATTCTAATTTAGTTAGAATCTATACAAATAATACACAAATACTATAATTTATCATACATTGAACGAATAAGCATGAGTTCTGTTCACAGCAGCTCCAGCCTTATTGATTTAGCCTCTAACTGGCTATATGAGCAGGACAATCTTGCATCCTCAAGATTAATACCGCCTAAGCATGAAGAGTTGGAAAAATCGAACCCACGACTCCATTTCCAAACTCCTATAACGGAGAGAGGATTGGAGAACTCAATATATATATATATATATTCCACTTATCTATCCTCTGTACGTCTTTCTCCTCATATGAAAATATGCTGTTACACAAATTAATTATTATAGTTATAGTAAAATTAATTAATAATCTATAATAGCTATTCAATAATTATATTTCTTATGTTTACCCATATAGGTTACCAAACCATCCAGCATCATTCCTGCCTCTAGTAACTAACTAGTTAACTAACTAACTAAATAAATAAATAACTATGTATAACTAACTAACTAGCTAACTGACTAACTCCATATTGAATATCTCAATAGCGCAGTGATTAACGTCATGAACTTTTAAATGACAGATCATGAGGCGAAATGAATTCTCGTGGGTTCCGTTCCCGGCCGCGCGAAATTTTAATCTGAGACTAAAATTTCAGACATTCACTGGACTGGTTATATGGAATATGGACTAAATTGCCTAACGTTTTAAGCATGTTGTGTTAAAAAGTGATAGATATCAACATAGTAAACACGCATTATAGTGAAATAATCAACTATGTAGTTAACATACATGTCCATATATATATATATATATATATATATATATATATATATATATATAGTTGATCATTTCACTGTAATGCTTGTTTGTTTCCTTTACTAACCTTCTTTAATTATTTCCATTAATTGTTCGAATCCTTCAATTGCCTATTTTAGTAAATTATCCTCTCTAAAACATGACCTATCCAGTTCATTCTGCTTGTTGGGATATTTATTAATTTGTCTATGTGTCAACACTATTTAACATTACTTCGTTAGTAATTTTGTAATTTAATGAATTTGATACTCTCGATCCTATCCTCTCTAGCTATAGCCATATTTCGTACGCTTCTATATATGGTTCCGAATACCCTCGTTTTTTACGTCTATTATTGGCGTTACTATTTGTTTCTACAATTATTTAAATATTACATCATTATTACTGTGAGTACGACTCTAATAGTCTCACTCTTAAAATGGCACTTTGTCAATTAATGGCATAGAATAAAGAAAAACCGTAGAAGTGTCAAAGGCAGTCTCAACCATTTTAAACTCTGAGTTCAAGAATTGCAGTGATGCCAACAACTAATTCTGCTAGCCAGAGCTAAACAATATCAGCTGATCGCTATTTAATGGCATAAAATAATGAAGTTTTTGAACATTTGCAAAGCTTTTGAACGATAATAAAACACTTTAGTGGCACATTTATCGTCACATCTATCCAATATATCGTCATGACAAAAAATTATTTGAAACGAATTCCTAATAATTGGATGTATATTTTTATAATACAAAATGCAAACAAATATTATTTCAAATCTCTTAAAGGATATTCCCCGTTCTTTAGTTTCTGGATTTCTGGAATTTTTATACCCAAACGCGCAGCAATATATCATCTTAAAACCGTTTAAAGGCCAAATATCATGAAATAAATCTGAAATTACAGAAATTACTATTAAAAACACACGACAAAGGGGCTTTGTCTACCCTCACGATTAAATGGAGCATGCTTGAAATCAAGTCGCTCTTTTTACAAAACTGGTATCGCTGTAATAACAGTCATGCCATATCTACTTATTTTAAAGATATTTGATTAATGGCTATGAAAAATCCAATTAAACAATACTGGAATTCCTGTGTCAACGGCTATCTCTATTCCTCTCATTCTCGACTTTTGGATATTGAAGATAAACTTCTTTAATATTGAAAGTTTATGTTTCTTGAAATGGTAGCTTAATTTATTTATTGATATATAATTACGATCCATTTCTTCTAATAATAATAGAGACAAAAATACGCACGAGGGTATCTCTAAGCAAGTGCGACTTGGTTACTATGACAACAACGCAAACCACTCGAGCGTGACCAGCAACAAGTAAACATTCAAAGATGAAATTATATCCTAACCTTAAACAATAATTATAGTGATATCTTGGAATTATTATTAACAGTTCTTTTCTAGCTATGCGTGAAATAGCCTTCCACATTTACATAAATAGTTTTAATATAGGTTTTTTAAAAGCAGTGGTTATAGCTTAAGTCAATTATTTTATTTACAAAAAATATCAATAATGCAGCACTTGTTAAGGCAGCGACTCGTTGCCAACGAGTTAAAATACGACTAATAAATTAATAATATAGAAATTTAATTTCTAAATTTGTAAGGTAAGACAAATTATTGTCCACTCCCTCGGCATTCTCTCCCACCTCACAAATAAAGCCGGGAGGGTTTACTTTTGCAATCTCACGGACTATAGATAGAGATGTTAAATTATTTTAAAAATTTTACTAGCAGTGTCGCACATTTGGCGAGTTTAGTTGAGAAGGGTTACTAGCCTCTTTAAATATTTCAGAATTTTTCCTTTTCCCGGTTGTCTTAATTAGTGAGAGTTAAAAGATTTGACTCAATAATCACACAAATTGAAGACTGTATAAATTTTAAATAAATGATAATTTTTAGAATGGTTGGCAGGGGGAAAAATCAATTTCTATTCTTCGTCAATCAAATTATAATTTTCAGCTGTAGCATTGCCCAGGATATTATGATCTCATTAAAATGTAAGATTTTTTCAAATAGTATTTTTAAGGTTTGCATTTGATTCACCTGGGCCACTGAAGAATAGACAAACCATAAACTGTGCATGTCGTAACTGGCAAATGAGCAGCAACTGACGAATTTGAAGGGAAATCGCCTTAGAAACAATATATTTCCCAAGTTTTAGGCTACAATAAGGAGGGGGTAAGGCATAGCCGTGTTTAATTTGCTAATCGGTGACCTTTGTGGAGCACAAAAGCAGAATAAGAATAAGAATATGTGTCTTGAACCTACCACTAGGCAGACATCTAGGGCATCAGAGAAAGAGAGAGAGAGAGATAAAAAGTATAAAATATTGTAATATAAGTAATTAAATATCAGTAATTATAAGTATTAAGTATATCGATAAATTAAATTATACTTCCTAAGTTTATTCCACACTTACTTTTTCAGAAAGCTTAAATATATTAAATTTGTCATCGTCTTACAAATGTGATTACAGTTGTGACATTATATTCAGTATGCATTCTTCTATTGCATTCTGTGGAATCTTCTGTAGACAAACTTATTTATAAGTAGGCAATTGAACAGTCCGGCACCATGTCAGCGCCATCAATCCTGCTGGATTGTCTGCCAGTGAGGATCCCAGTGGTGGAAGGAGCTCCGGACCATCTCGGTGTTGCTCTTGGTGTATCATTTGCAGCAGCGGTGATTCTTGGGGCAATCCTTGGAACGATGTTTGCTTGGTACTTCTTTAGGAATCACTACAAGAATCGTGTAAGCATCAATATAGCCACTGTGTCTCTGATTTACAGTAATTCTCTCTCTTTTTTAGTGCACTGCCTACTGGCAGGTCCATGGTATATAACGCCTCCACTCTTTTCTGTCTTCTGCCTTCCTCTTCATTTACACATATGAGTGGGTCTTTAAATCATCTAACATACCTAATCTCAGCCTGCCCCTGGTAACATATTTGGAAATTAGAGAATTGAACCTAACGGCAACTTCACATGCTCATTAAAGATGACTGATGCAGATAAAGCCGTGGAAAGACTAGTAGTCATTTTTCAATGTAGAAGCCATGTTATAAGCAAATAAGCTATATTTCAGACTTGTAAAGTTCAATAGGTGCTTCTACAATAGTTGTGACCTTTGGCCACTAGTTAACTTGAAGCTTCCTATACACATTTAACGCTGCTGTGTTATTTTGCAAAGAAATGAGTTTTATAAATAGGTACTTAGAGATAGATTGGCTCATTCCATTACTAGACATGAAACTTTTGGAGATAAATAAAAAACTTTTATAGAAATTAACTTTATTTTTTGTAGAAATTACGTTTTTTTACATTAAATAAACGATGACTATTGATGCATTGCAGACAGATAAAGTTGCACCTAGTCCTGAGCATTCCTACAGATCCAGCCCACAGGCAGCTGCACGTAGGGTCAGCAGGGAGGATTCTGATGTTGGACTTAAACGAGTGCGTATTGTAAAGTTATTTGGCTGTTACGCATATTTACAATCTCCAATCCCTCGCGATGATACTTCTGGAATAATCTTACAAAGAATGATTTTGATTGTGAATTTGTTATTAAATAAGTAAAATAATTGTATTAACCTGTTTTGGTTACTGCCATATTAAATTCTTTGGTTACTGCCATATCATATAATGATTTCAATTTTAAATTTGTTATTGCATAACTATAATTGATGTTTTATCCTGATTTGGTTACTGCCATACTTGGTATTTAATATACTGTAACTACTAACTTTTACTAGTCTAAGACCAATTGTGCAAGCTTGCTGCATTTGAATGGAAATCAAATTTTATTCCTTCATAAACAATTGACAGTAGCATACAATTGCATGATATCTATATTGTTCACTAGTAGTCGAGGAACCGGACGTTAAATTATTATTGATTGATTGATTGATAGTCTAGTAAAGTGCTGTTTCTAATATATTTGTACTTGATATTGAAGGTCCTATGTTTGATTATTTTATTTTTTTTAAGGTGGTCTGCTGTATGTCTGAAAAAAAAGATAATGATATTCTGTTGTCACGAATGCCTTACTGATTGTATGCATTTTTCTAATAATATATTCCACAGTTTTGATACATTTTGCTTGTAGTAGCTCCTGTAGTTTTTTGCAATTTTCTTGTAATTTTCCTGTACGTTTGCTGATAGCTATCTAATATTATCTATTTAAAAATTTTTAAAGTAAGTCTCTCTTTCTCATAATACTGAGAAATATAATTTACTTAATAGTGGTTGTCATTTTAAAATATTTATATATATTTAAAAGTGAATATTAAAAGCAAAGTACTCCCTGATTACAGAGTTGTTAACATACTTTCCTGATAAACAAGAGGCTCTGGTTTCAAACTCCCTTTGTACTGCCTCTGACGGCAGTTTACATTATGAAAACAACGTTAAGCTTTCCCTTTTCTATCTCAACAGCAAAAGTTACCGATAAAGAAGCGTAGGAATGGATCAGACTCCTCAGAAGTAATGCAACCACTGCTTGTCTACGAGCAGAACTCTCCCAATGTATCCACCAATCACGGCTTGTTTGATGTTCTCACCCAGCCAGATAGAACCGGTTCTCTGCTTGAACTCTCCTATCAGGACCTGCTGTCTGCCAGGAGACTAGAGGAAGATATTACTCAGGAAAGAGTGAATGTAAAGTTTCTTTTTTTATTTTCTCTCTCGAAGTATGCTGGTTCATGGCGTACAACTTATCGTATTTCTGTAATCGAATTCACTTTTCATATCCACATATGAATAAGTTAGCAATTATTAATTTTCTGATTATATCAGGATTATTTTTAGAGATGGGAATCAAACCGAACCCGAACCGAACCGAACCCTAAAATCTAGAATTTTGACGGAACCGAACTCGAACCCAGACTCTGACCGAACCCGAACCGAACCCGAACCCAGACTTCGTCCAAACCGAACTGAACCAAACTCTTGTAGTTCCTTTCTTCTTCACTATCCTGACATTAAATAAAGATAGTAAGAACAATACAAATATATATTAGTTTTTGCATTTACATGTCTAACAGTATCTAACAGCATATATTCAGGTAAGGCTGATTCCGACACAAATTTTAAAATGGTAGTGGTATAAAGGAATGGTAGCGGGAAGCAAGACGGGCCTACAGAAGATAATGGATAGTCTGAATGATATGGCATTGAAATATGGGATGAAGATTAACATCAAAGAGACAAAAGTGATGAGAGTGTTCCATAAAAATCTGAAAATGTTGACTAAATCTAGGTGGATTTGTTCTTTTTAAATTCAAACTATGAATTTTCTAATTTTAGTGTGCTACCTTAATATTTTTGCAGTCAGATTTACAAATAATTATATATGACATTCTATATGTGTTAAGACTATCTGCTGTAAATAATTTTGCACCATAGCAATGCAATAATTTCATAACTATTTTCGTAACTTCATAATTAATCTGAGAGCTTTAAATTTGAAACCCTAAGGTAAATTGTGAAGCTTATTACTTGTCAGTTGATAGCAAACGGTGCATATTATGATCATTTTTCTATGAAAGTTCACATGTTTAACAAATCATCTTTATTTGACATTTTTATGTTACTAAATTGTACTTTGTCTCTGAAATAGTGGATCAAAATAAGCCAAGACATTTCAACTTAATTATAAACGTATCTAACATATAGGCCTATAGTAACAAAAAAAATTTTAAAATTGATGAAGCATTCTGTTTGCTCATTATAATCAAGGAGAATATTTCAGATACAATAATAAAGTTAAATATCTATATTATGAACATTTGTTGGTCAACTTACAATATTTTAAGAAATGTACAGGAATAAATACCACTTCTCTCCTTTTTTCATTGTCATATTTTTACCCAGGTGAAAAAATGTGGCAGCTATTAGGACTTAATGAATTTTTAAGCATATTTACCATAAGCCATTTTAAACATGTTTGTCATAACCATGATTATTTTAATTAAAGTTAAACAATTGCAACATTATCCAAACCAAACCATTTCGAACCCGAATCGAACTACCGAATCGAACTCTTGCGAGTTGGAAAGCAAGCCGAACCGGAACCGAACCCGAACTATTGCTAGAACCGAACCCGAACCGAACAGAACTTTCATTTTCAACTAACCGAACCAAACTCTCAAATTGTCAACTGCTAACCGAACCCGAACTGAATCGAACTTTCATTTTCAACGAACCGAACCGAACCCGAACTCTGGAAATTCATAAAATTCCCATCTCCAATTATTTTATTATAGCTTATCCAGAAATTGGGAGTGGGTTATAAAATCCTATACTAATGAAGGGAAAGTGAAAACCACCTCTTCAAACAAATCTTCTGATTGAAAGATTTAATTTAGATTTTATTTTGTTCAGCAATAATATATTTTTATATTCTTTTAATCACCTTTACAAGGCAGATACAAATAACAAACACAACAAAACTAATCATAAAAAGAAAGAAATTAACCTATAGGCATATAGTTCGTTTAAGCAGATATGGTAACATAATGTGGTAATAATATGACAGACTCAATCTTTTGGTGTATAGCTTTGAGCTTATTGTGAGAGACTTTTGGAAGTGTTTCCTATATATATTACGTGTATATATATATATATATATATATATATATGTATCTATATATACTGTGTATATATAATGTATATATATATATATATATATATATATATATATATATATCTATATATATATACAGTGTATATATAATGTATATATATATTTATATTTAATGTATATATATATATATATACATATATATTTTATTCTATTACAACATCCAGGTGGCTCTGTTGCTGATCAAGGAGCTTACTCTAAGGCAGTCTAGATCTGGTCACTTGTCAGCCTCTCAGTATCACTCTGTACTGCTGGGAATCTATGATAGGATGGTTGATGCTATCAGCGCTAGTGAGAGAAAGAGAGACACCGGTAGAGAGGTTAGATGCCTGCAAAGTTCTGTTGTTGTTGTTTCATCACTCTCACTGTTCTGTATATTATATATATATATATATATATATATATATATATATATATATATATAATTCATTTCTTTATTCGTCAAAAACAGACAGGATCAGGATACTTCACACATACATATATACACAACTTTATACTCACATACGCATACACATAGAACAATAAAAATACATTATAGCATTATAAGAAACTTAAATAGAGTTCTTACTAATTCCAGCACAATCATTAAGCGCTACTTATATATATATATATATATATATATATATATATATATATATATATATATATGCATGTATATATATATATAATATATATACATATATATATATATATATATATATATATATATATACTATATATATCTAATTATCTATCCTTTATATTATATATGTCTATGTAATTATATATACACATATAATTATGTATATAATATATATAGATGTATATAGATGTATAGGCCTGTGGCCTTAAATGGCTAAGAAGTGATGAGAGGGTCCCATAATAAAGGTGAAGTTAATATCACAATAAATGATATGAAATTGGAACAGGTAAGGAGTTTCAAATATTTGGGTCATACTATAACTGATGACGGGAAATTTGAGACTGAAATATGTAGTGGGATTGCTCAAGCAAAAGTAGCCTACGGTAATGGGAAAGAACTTTTAACAAAAAGTCTAAAGAAAGACACAAAGATAAAGACAGTGAACACCTTAAAGTTATAACTTTTAATTGTCACAACTTTCTCAAATGCTTTATCCAATTGGGTAAACTAATTCAATATTGCGAAGATGGAATTGCTAAGGATCTTGAACTGTCACTGTTTTGATCTCTCTTTCAATTCTGCCTTTGTATATTCAGTCGTCATCGTGTGGTACTTTGGCGTCTGTTAGTGCAGCGGCTGTTAGAGATGTCCTTTACATTGCATAATGACGAGAAACGTTGGACGTTGAATTCTTAATGAAGAATGATTGATTGATTAATACTTAAATCAGAATTGTGATAATTTGTTTTGACCGCTCAGAAGCTGCAGAGAGACAAAAAGGATTCTATACAGTTGGCTGTAGAACTGCAGAAACTTGACTCTGAACACATCAGTAATGTGGTTGGTACTCAACCTTTCACTTGTCCTAGTTAATGTTTAATGACGATGAATAGATAGAGCATTCACTGATAACCTATAGTTAGTTATTTAATGATGATGATTTTATTGATCCTGTTAATGACTACATGATGTCTGAACAACTTGCTTGAACAAACGCTTATAGCCTAGTGATTGGTTCAATGATGATGATTGATTGAGTAAACTCTAATAGCCTATAGTTAATAACTTAATGATGATGATGGCTTTCGACCTCATATCAGTATCTTCGAGGTTCAAATCCTGGGCTCGCATGTTACTGATATCGCTGTCGAGAGATGAAACTGACGTTGACATTGGCTTGATATAGTTTTTTAATATAATAATTATAACTAGGTCAAATCCGAATCCGGTTGCGGTCGGATTTGAGTTTGAAATCCGGTTCCGGTTGCGTCGGATTTGAAATAATCAAATCCGGTAAACCTCTACTTTATAGATATATTTATGTTTTTATTGTACAGTATTGTAGCTTCATTTGATAAGGCCCTATGTAGTAGTATCACAGTAACTGTTGTAAACAGAAAATAAAGTTATACTGAGCCAATCATTAATGTCAAAATCATTAATGTCTTTGACTTTTTCAGAACAATACCATTCAGGATGCTGAGACAGCATTTCGTCAGAAATTGTTGGAAAGCAAAGCCTGCTCTGACGATGAGGTAAATGAAAGCAGTATTTATTTATTTATTATCTTTATTAAATTTTATTATCATCGTCATTAGTTTATGATTAATTTTATTTTTATCATAAATTATACATCTTTATGTAATTAATATACATATTTAGAATTATATGACGTTTGATAATCTCTATAACATTTTGTATAATCTCTTGCTGGAGAGTTTAATTAAGATCTTCTGAAAATTTACTTCACAGACGACATGTTAAATGAATACAGAATTGTTATCAATTTTTTAAATTTTATTGCCTGGTACTATCACTACCAGTATATTTTTAGTATCATCATTAATTTTCTAATTTTACATTTTATTATGCATGTATGTATAAATTTGTGTCTATATTTCCTAGAATATAGACTTATAGTGGCGTAAATAGACAAATGATAGATATCATAAGGAATGGGAAGAAGAACTGGGTGGGTCATGTACTGAGAGGGAATGGTTGGCCGAAAGAGATAATTGTGGGAAGAATGGAAGGTTAGAGGAAGATCGAGACTTTTGATAACTAATTCATATGTTGATATGAAGAGAAAAGCAGAGGATATAAATATGTGGAGGAGTTAAATGCCATGGACCTGCCAATAGGCAGTGCACTAAGAGAGAGGAAGAAACTTACATTGTTTCTTTATCGCGATATTCGCGCCAGTACCTATGAAGATTTCTATAATCTGTTATTCTTCTGTACTATGACCATTTTACTATTAAATGTTTAATATGCAATATCACGCTAAGTCAATTGTCGCTATTTTGAGATATGTCTAGATATGTTTAATCTCTTTTTTCAATGCACTGCCAAGTGGCAGGTTCAAGGTACATATTCATACTCAAAGTCTGCTTTCTCACTCCATACGAGTATTTCTCAGATCAGCAAGTTAATCCTTTCACAAAGTCTATGCCTTATCCATACCTTATCTTATGTAGCCTATAGCTTGGGAAAACTATGGCTTCTGATTATATGTTTAACACTATTTACTATTTAGATAGATGCTGTGATGGGTTCATTCTCTGATCACATGGCTAAACTGGAGAATAAGATACAAATAGAACAGCTGCGACAACTAACTGTATGTTAAATCTACTAATGAGTAATTACTGCATTGGCGCTCGTATACTTAAACTAATCTTTAGACACAAATATATTTCTTCATCAGCTATAGCATAGTCGTCTCTTACTATACGTGCAGTTAACAGCTGATCTATTCTGTGTCCCCTACACGTACGGGAAATACTAATATAATAAACAAATTTTTTACTAATTTAAAGATTGCGATCTATTGAGCAGCTTTTTTGGCCAATGTTGTGATCGGGATGCTTGAAGAATAGATCAACCGTGTATGCACGTGTCGTAGAAGGCGGCATAAAAACCAGATCCAAACCAACGTCAGAAAGGGTATTCGCTTGGTGAGCGCCTAGTCTCTAGAAATTGCTACAAAATTTAAACGAATGGAAAAACTTCAAAAGTCTTTAAGATTGGAGAAGGTCTATTCGTATCCCGACCCTAGTTAAACTGGGATGTAAGGGAAGAAGTTGTTGATGATGATAATCTATTGAGCAGCTTCAGTACAGAACCATCAGCTATAGCATAGTCGTTGCTTACTACATGTGCAGCTAACAGCTGATCTATTCTTCAGTGTCCTGTATACGCACTGAAAATACTAAAATAATAAACAAATTGTTCATTAATTTAATGATCTTGATCTATTGAGCAGCTTCAGTACAAAACCTCGGCTCATAGGGTTAATTTAATTATCATAATCTATTAAATTAATGATTGTGATCTAATTAAACTGGGATGTAAAGGAAGATGATGATGATGATGATGACGATGACGATGATGATGATCTATTGCACAGCTTCAGTACAGAACCTCGGCTCAGAGGGTTAACTACGTGGAGTTGTATCAGCTGAGCCGATCAGACCAGAGCGCCGAGACATCCAGTAGACAGGTGGCGCTGAGCGCAATGCTGCAGAGTCTATCTGCCGATCACAAGATCCCTGATAAACAGCGTCTGCTCATCAACGAAAAGTTCTGCGGCAGTCTGAAAACTCTTCAAGTCGACACTGAGAAAGGTTGACTAGTCGTCGTCTTTGGTTCAAAATATATCAATCAGTAAATGATTTAATGAATGAGGGAATAAATTAATTCATGAGGGAATGAATCGATCGATGAATAAATCCATGAATTAATTTGCGAATCAATAAATATGTAAATCAGACATTTAATAATTATATTGGTATTCTGAACTCAATGCATATCATATGTGGCCACCAGGTAGATAAGTGAAACACTAACATTATATTTTACAGTGCACATTTCGTGCTGTACACGGATGCAATATGGGCCTTAGAGAACGAGCATGCTTTCTGTATCTAGTTCTGTTATAATTTTTGTATTATTAATAGAGAAAAATGTTTAGTATTTCATTGTTTGCAGAATTTAGCCATCAGGTACAGTTGTGGAAGACTAAGCTGAGAGAGACAAGGAGAGAGAAGGTAGGACTACTGGAAGAACAAAGAGACAAACGCACCAGAACATATCTGAGTAGATCTGACAAAGTCACCAGCATCAACAGCGTTGTGGAGGTATGTGGTTTGAAATCACGTGGTCTCAAATCACGTGATCTCAAGTCACGTGGTCTCAAGTCACGTGGTCTAAAGTCACGTGATCTAAATTCACGTGGTCTCAAAACACGTGTGGTTCATGCTTGTTACTATATTAGTTTTTATTTCGGGATAATTTCATTTATAAGTTTTTTGGCTAGAAAACGAGAGGTAAGTTTCACTCGCATTTATTACACCTACGTTTATTCCAACTTATTCTTGTTAAAATTATATATCTATTTGTGATAAGAATCTACCATATGCAGATTTTGTGTATGTTTAGTTTATTAGATCTACCATGAGCCTATGCGTGTATTCGTTCGATGTGTATGTATGTTAAAGATATTGAGCTGATGTGTGTATGACTGAATGTTTTTATGTACTGGAAATTGACTGGCACTGTTTTCCCGTTTTCTCTTGCGTTCTTTGTATACTCAGTCGTCATCTTGTGATGCCTTAGCCTCTGTTGATGCAGAGTCTGCTTCAGACGTTCCTGATATTGCCATTGGCGAGGAACCGGACGTGTCTAATGTGTGGATGCGTTTAATGTGTATATGTGTTTATTATATGTGTATGTATATGAATGTGTTTGGTATGTATGTATGTTGATGACCTACCATGAGCTGAAATGTGCATGTGTTTAAAGTGTGAATGTGTTTAATGTGTGTATATGTTTGGTATGTATGCATGTGTTTAACATGTGTATATGTTTGGTATATTTATATGTTTTTAATGTGTGTGTATGTGTTTAATGTGTGTATGTGTTTAATGTGTGTATGTGTTCAATGTGTGTATGTATTTAATGTGTGTATGGGTCTAATGTGTATATGTGTTCGGTATGTTTATGTGTGTGTTTGGTATGTGTGTGTGTGCGTTTGGTATGTGTGTTAATGTGTGTTTCTGTTTGAAATTTGCTTATATGTTTGACATGTGTGTATGTGTTTAATGTGTGTCTGTGTTTGGTATATGTGTATGAGTGTATATGTTTAATGTGTTTGTATATGTCTAATGTGTGCAAGTGTTTGGTACGTGTTCATGTGTTTGATATGTGTGAATGTGTTTGATATGTGTGAATGTGTTTGGTATGTGTGTATGTGTTTAATGAGTCTATGTGTTTTGTATGTATACATGTTGACAGACCTACCATGAGCTGATGTCGCAGCTAAGGACTGATTGGGAGAAATCAGCTGAACAACTTGATCAATACGAGTCGCAAGTTATTGATAACATTCTCAAGGTAGAAAATACTCTGATCAAAATCCTAGCAGATTAAAAATTAAAACTTTAAAGCTTAACGCCTGGGATGATCTAGAAGCTAAAAATTTAAAATCACAGAGTCACTGAGCAAAAAATAAATCAATGAAAACAAAATAAATCAATTAAAACAAATTAAATCAGTGAAAACAAATAAAATAATGAGAACAAAATAAATCAATGAAAACAAAATATAAATCACTAAGCACACAATGAATTTATGAACGAAAAATGAGTCAAAGCGCAAAGTGAATTTATGGGCACAAAACCATGGAACCAAAAAGAAATCAAAATAGCAAATAATCACAAAACCACAGAATCACCTTCAAATGGGAACATAATGATTGACCCTACAATGGGTGATTGATTGATTGATCTTTGGCAGGAGAGAGACAAGAACTGGCAGAAAGGCGCCACAGAGATAGACGATGTGATGAGGGAGTCGTTGCTCTCACTAAATATTCCCAGCAGAGATGTGGACAAGTGGCTGAGAATCTACAAACAGGAGCTGCATCAGCAGCAGAGTATGTCGACTTGTAATAAACAGCAGCTGCATCAGCAGCAGAGTATGTAAACTTGTAGTAAACAGCAGATTCAGCAGCAGAGAATATAGACTTATAGTAAACAGCAGCTGCGTCCGCAGCAGAGTATGTAGACTTGTAATAAACAACAGCTGCATCAGCAGCAGAGTATGTAGACTTATAGTAAACAGCAGCTGCATTAATAGCAGAGTATGTAGACTTGTAGTAACAGCAGCTGCATCAACAGTAGAGTATGTAGACTTGTAATAAACAACAGCTGGATTAGCAGCAGAGTATATAGACTTGTAATAAACAGGAGCTACATCAGCAGCAGTATGTAGACTTGTAATAAACAGCAGCTGCATCAGCAGCAGAGTATGGTGACTTGTAATAAACAGCAGCTGCATCAGCAGCAGAGTATGTTGACTTGTAATAAACAGCAGCTGCATCAGCAGCAGAGTATGTAGACTTCTAATAAACAGCAGCTGCATCCGCAGCAGAGTATGTAGACTTGTAATAAACAACAGCTGCGTCAGCAGCAGAGTATGTAGACTTCTAATAAACAGCAGCTGCGTCCGCAGCAGAGTATGTAGACTTGTAGTAAGCAGCAGCTGCATTATTTGCAGAGAATCACGGGTATGTAGACATGTAGTAAACAGCTGCTGCATTAGCAGCAAAACGGGTAAGCTGGAGCCAGTGGCGATGTCGGTAAGATATTCGATCGCGGAGCAGTATGTACGGGGTTCAAACCCTGGGCTCGCACGTCACTGATATCGCTTTCGAGTGAAGAAATTGTCGTTTACATTAACGTTATCAGCTTTTACTACCAGAGTATGTAGACTTGCAGTAAACAGCCGTTTTATAAGCAATAGTGTATTGCAGTCTTAACTATTACGATATTTATTAACGATCTGCTGCTTTATGATCATACACCACTTAGATGTTGGTGTTTTCGGGCCAATATAGAATAAGTCAACCAAAAACTTTGTAAAAAGAAGCGACAAGGAAGGTAGGCCTACTAAGAAAAACAAAATGAAATCATGGATGCAGCCATATTTCCCAAGCTTATGGTTGCATTAAAGTTTGGTTAAAACAATTGACATTGACAACAACATCAGCATCTTGATCAACTGGCTGCTCTTTAATTATTCTATTAAATAAAAATAAAAGGTTGAATTATGACAATAAAGTAGAGTATAATTTGCTGTTATTTAATTCAGCTTTGTAAACCTTTTTTAGCTCTGATTTAAAATTTATAGGTTTGTTGTTTTAATTTTTCCCTTTTAACTATTCATTTAGAATCGCGGAGTTTGAAGAATGCAGAACTGGTGGAGCAACACAATGACGAACTGAAAGAAGCTCACAAGGTAACCAACTCACTATCTCACTGAGTTACTACTGAATACAGCCGAGTCTAAGGTCTTGCTTTTCGGTTCAAAAAGATATTAGCTCCAGGAAATCCTGAACCGTCACTTTTATGGCCATTGTGTTGTAATATTTTGATTATTATGTCCATTGTGTTGTGACAGTTATTATTGTTATTGTGTGACAGTTATTAGTGTTATGTCCGTTGTGCTTTCATTCGTTTTTGGACCTTCCTTTTGCTCGCCGGCTTGATTTTGTCTCAATAGTGCTAGATTTAGTCATTGATGACTGTAGCATTCTAATTATTGTTATTGTTATTATTATTATTGTTGTGAAAGTTATTGCTGTTATATTGTGGTAGTTTTTACTGTTATGTCCCTTGTGTGTTGTGACAGTTATAAATAAAGTAAATAGAGGTTTAACGTCCGTTTCCTCACCCAGGGATGATGTCAGGGACGTCCCCAACAGCACACATCACTACAGATCAATTCACCCAGACCAATCTGCAAAAGAAATGTGCTGAGGAGAAGTAAGGTCCTTAACGAAAGCCAGTCCGGTGATCAAAAAAAGGTCAAGGTAGATTGATTATGTCTATGATGGGAAAAGCTAAGTTTTAAGCTTGCTTGAGAATGTTGAAAGAGAATAACAAGAGCGAAGATTAGCAGGTAAAGAGTTCCAGATTGTGGGTGCTGCGTAAGAAAATGAACGTCTGCCCAATGACGTGAGAGTATTTGGAACTGAGAGTAGATTGGCATCGGTGGAGCGAAGACACGTGAGGGACGATAGGGAAGAAGAATATCAGATAAGTAAGAAGGCTTGCCAAATCGCAGAGTTTTGAAAGTTTATAGAGCTATTTTATATTTTATATTTAGAAAAGGAAATATACAGTTGAGTGTTGTCTGTATAGAAATGAAAATTTATAGAAGACTGAGCAAGCAAGTAGCTAAGAGAAGTGATATATGAAGAGAAGAGCAATGGACCTAACACTGAACCTTGAGGAACACCGCGTAGGAGGGGTAGTTCAGAAGAGCGATTTTGACCAATAACAACTGATTGTGTGCGACATGAGAGAAATGATCTAAGAAGGTAAAAGGCAGAATCAGATATGCCAAAACAAGATTTAAGCCTATTTATTAGAATGCCATGGTCAATTGTATCGAAGGCAGTAGAGAGATCTAGAAGAACCAAGGCAGAAACCTGTTTACTACTCATGGCCAAGCTAAGATCATTATGTATACGAAGAAGAACGGTTTCAGTAGAATTGAGTTTTCTATAGGCAGATTGATAATGATAGAGAGAAGGGAAAGAATCAAGATGAGTGCATAAAAATGTAAAAATTACCTTTTCAATAAGTTTAGAGATGAAGTCAAGATTGGAAATAGGACGATAACTGGAAAGATCATCTTTTGGTAGAGAAGGCTTTTTTTAGCAAAGGAGATACAACTGCTTGTTTGAAGGAGGTTGGGAAGATACCTTCTGAGAGTGAGAGGTTGATTAAGTAAGTAATAGGAGCAACTAAAACATCAATAAGGATTTCAGTAAGCGTGTAGGAATAACATCAAGGCAGCAAGATGAGTCGGTAGAGCGAAGTATAAAATTGCGTATTTCTTCCGGTTTAGCTGGTTCAAAACTAGAAAGTAGTGGTGGTTCAGGCATATTTACAGAAATGGAGTTGTCGGTGTCAATGGAGTTGGAGGGTATAGAGCTACAGAGTTTGGTTATTTTGTCATCGAAAAAGTTGAGAAAAGAGGTAGCAAGAGAAGATGGTGAGGTGGTAGAGGGGATTATTAATGTTATGTCCATTGTGTTGTGATAGTTTTTATTGCTATGTCCATTGTGCTGTTCAGAAAGCTAAGATACTTCAGCAGGAGTCAATGTATGAACTCCAGTGTAAGAAGATCAGAGCTGACGCCATACTCGATGGATTCGTTCAGGCTCAAGTCGGTCTCTCTGAAGAGTATGTGCCTGTGTTGTAGTATGAACAACAACAACAATTAGAGAGTCATACCACAGTTAATAACAACATGGAACATTATTTATATTATAATAATAATAATAATGAAGTTTTGACGTCCGTTTCCTCATCCAGGGATGATGTCAGGGACGTCCCCAACAGCACACATCACTACAGATCAATTCATCCAGACCAATCTGCAAAAGAAATGTACTAAGGAGAAGTAAGGTCCTAAACGAAAGCCAGTCCGGTGATCAAAAAATGGTCAGGGTAGATTGATTAAGTCTACGGTGGGAAAAGGTAAGTCTTAAGCTTGCTAGAGAATGTTGAAAGAGAAGAACAAGAGCGAAGGTTAGCAGGAAAAGAGTTCCAGATTGTGGGTGCTGTGTAAGAAAAAGAACGATGTGAGAATGTGAATGATGTGAGAATATTTGAAACAAAGAGAAGATTGGCATCGGTGGAACGATGTGAACGTGATGAACGATAGAGAAGAAGAATTTCAGATAAGTAAGAAGGCTTGCCAAATCACAGAGTTTTGAAAGTTAATAGAGCTATTTTATATTTTATGCGTTGATTAACAGGGAGCCTATGAAGACTGCGAAGTAGAGAAAGAGAGCGAAATTGAAGTCGAGAGGACTTACAAACAACACGTGCAAGAGAATTTTGGACGTGCTGCAAACGATTGAGAGAAGAAGTAGGCAATCCATGTAATAATAATTACAGTAGTCGAGCTTTGAATGAACTATAGAATCAGCAAGGATAGTGGCTGAAATTCTAGGAAGGGATGGACGTATTTGCCAAATTTGACGAATCTGAAAGAAAGAAGCGCGACAAACAGAAGAGATACGGGATTTAAAGTCAAGGTTTTCATCAAATATGACTCCAAGGTTTTTGGCAGATTGAGAAGGTGAAAGAGCAAGATTCTGAAAATTAACAGAGCTATAGGTAATTTTACTTCTTTGCAAAGGAGTGCCAATTAAAAGGTATTCAGTTTTGGAGAGATTATCAGCAAGACGGTTAGCACAAAAGCAGGAATAAACCTTGTCTAGAATGGATGAGAGATGAGCCAGTTTCTGATCAGAATCATGATTAGAAAAGGAAATATACAGTTGAGTGTTGTCTGTATAGAAATGGAAATTTATGGAAGACTGAGCAAGCAAGTAGCTAAGAGAAGTGATATATGAAGAGAAGAGCAATGGACCTAACACTGAACCTTGAGGAACACCGCGTAGGAGGGGTAGTTCAGAAGAGCGATTTTGACCAATAACAACTGATTGTGTGCGACATGAGAGAAATGATCTAAGAAGGTAAAAGGCAGAATCAGATATGCCAAAACAAGATTTAAGCCTATTTATTAGAATGCCATGGTCAATTGTATCGAAGGCAGTAGAGAGATCTAGAAGAACCAAGGCAGAAACCTGTTTACTACTCATGGCCAAGCTAAGATCATTATGTATACGAAGAAGAACGGTTTCAGTAGAATTGAGTTTTCTATAGGCAGATTGATAATGATAGAGAGAAGGGAAAGAATCAAGATGAGTGCATAAAAATGTAAAAATTACCTTTTCAATAAGTTTAGAGATGAAGTCAAGATTGGAAATAGGACGATAACTGGAAAGATCATCTTTTGGTAGAGAAGGCTTTTTTTAGCAAAGGAGATACAACTGCTTGTTTGAAGGAGGTTGGGAAGATACCTTCTGAGAGTGAGAGGTTGATTAAGTAAGTAATAGGAGCAACTAAAACATCAATACAGGATTTATAGCAGTAATCAGAAATGCCAAAACAAGATATATGCTTGGTAATGATTATAATCGCATATTGGACATATATGTACAATAAGCGTATACAAATAATGCTCGATGTTGTTACTAATTGTACAGTATATGTACAATAAGTGGGATAATTTTATTGAAGAAATGAATTAACAATATTTTGCTATCGTTTCTGTTATATATTATTTACAAAATTTCAAGGTGCTACTTCTGAAACAAATGTTTATATGTTTAAATGTATGTAGAGATAAATGTATTTCAATATAGATGTAAGTAAATTGAACCTTGTGTCATATCTATGGGTCAGTAATTACTTTGATGAACACTAGGTTTATGCATGATATTATATGAATATTGTTTGACAGTATGAGACGATATCTAGTCAGAGAACGGGAACAAGATCTTCTTCCTGTTGCTGATCGTCTTCAACTTGTACAAAATACTTGGACAAAACTGTGAGCATTTTTTATTACCTTATAAATTTCCTTATTCGTATTATCTTATTTCATATAATTTATAATTACTTCTTATTATCTTATTTACTATCATCTTATTTACTATTATCTTATTTCTTATCATCTTATTTCATATTACATTATTTCTTATCATCTTATTCTTACTATCTGACTTCTTTTTATCTGATTTCATATTTTTTCTCTCAGAAGCCATATTATTATTGTTAGTATATTTTAATTATTATTATTTCCTTGTACGCATCTTTCAGTATCATTCAACCAGCGGGAATCAACCAAATATTTTCGTTGAAGATTTTCATTATTGAAGTAGAATTTACGTAAAATTTTAGTTAGTTTTACTATAGAAATTCATCGAAATTTATCAAAATATAAGAAATATTTATTTGCGGCAAAACTAAAGAAGAAGAAAAGAAATAACATAACATAACATAACGGCACACTGGGTCAGGAAGCACAGATGCTTGTTTAAGACCCATTTCCTCCTTCCTCTCCATGGTTATTAGTAATCGTTGCCTTTTGATGACGCATCAATTTCAGCCGGCGCGGATTTAAGAACAACCTTCCATCACCCTGGGATTTTTTCCTTCCTAAGCTTTCACCAACACTCGGTCTTCCAAGGTGGTCACCCACAAAGTACTAACCGAGGTCGATGCAGCTTAACTTCGATAGTTGACGCGCAACTAAATCAAGTGCGCTAATCCCGCCGTCTATCATTTATCATTTATCATTTTATCGTCTATCAATATCTTCATTTCTCTTCACACTTTCTTAATCTTTTGAATTAATGATTCCAATAAGCTTAACAACTATGCGCTTTCAATTTCGGATTGTTGCTTGAAGGATGGAAGAATGTAAGAATTTCATTCGTTTGATAAATGTTAATGAATGATTGACTGAGTGCAATATTTTGACGAAAATAAGCAATGTATAATTTAAGACAATAAAATACATGTTATATATTTCTACTCCCTTACATTTCTTTATTTCAAATTTTGTCATTTTAAAAATATTAATCTGGACTAATCATATTCTACAATTTCAATACTAGTATTTAAGTAAACATATAAACTTCAAACAACATATCTAGAGACACTCGCACTTATTTTGATTTTACACTAAACATTAACAATCATTTGTGAGCTGAAAATTTAAAGTGCGTTATCATGGCTGAGTATCTTTGTGAGTATCAACATGGTAAAGATTTGACGTTTAATTCGTCTTCAAGCAGTGACATGGGGACGCCTGTTCTTGACTGGTTTCTGGTTTATGGCGTGTACTTTGTGTGTTTAGTTGACTTCTTAATTTTTTAATTTCGCAGCGCTGAAAGGGAAAGGAATTTAGCTGAACGCACTTGTCATCAGCTTCGCGGTGAAATTGAGAAACTAAATTCTGCTGGAAATGTTGACAAAAAGGCCAAGCAAAAGCTTCAGCAGCTGGTAAAGTAAACTCACATCCATTTGACCTTCACTTAGTCACCTTAAGGTGATCATGTCTGTCCTATAACGTAACAGCGTATTGGGTCAGAAAGTACGGGATGCTTGTGTAAGACCCATTATATCGAAGCCATTGCTAAATGAAACTCATATATTAATGTTTAGAGCATGTGTTCTAAAAGATCGCTGAAAGGCCTAGAAATCGAAATGGAAAATCACCTCGAAAACCCTTAATTTTTTCCTCATTAAAGGCTACATTGAAGTTACGTGGCAGGATCAATGTTTAATACATCAGAACGTGTTCCATACACCAATTACATTTAGTTATATTAAATGTAATGTGTATTTTATACTTGTTATTCTCTATATTGGAGCTTTTTTACCACATCGTGCTCATTCCAGCAGCTCATTAACCCCGCCCATAACCGGCAGGAACCGCTCTAATCGGCAACCAAACACCAACTCGTGTCCCGACCTAGTGGTGGCAAACGCCAAATTAATCAATAAATAAATAGTAATAGTAGTAATAATAATATCGTAATTGTTATTTATACAGAGAAACCCTTTGAAACATGTAGGTTGTTCTGTTTTGTACGTAGACCCTATTAAAGTTAAATAATTCAGTATTTGACAATTCAGTAAGCTAAATAATTCAGTATTTGAAGCAACTGAATAATGTACAGAAACAAAACACAACACCCTCGAGATATTTTACTTCAAAGCTGTCAAAACTCGGTCTTCCCATGTGATCACCCACAGAATTCTCACCGGGCGGGACGTAGTTTAACTTTGTTCAATTGACGCACAGCTGAACCGATTGCGTCAAATCCAGCCCCTAGACAATGTGAACAAAGTGCCTGAATTCAGAATGATTTGCTGTGTTACAGGAGAAAGATCTAGAGATGGAAGAAAAGAGATTGGGGGACATCAGGACGAGGATCAGAGAGACAATGGAGGCCTCTGTATCGGGTGAAGAGACCTCCATGACACAGGTGGTTGACGAGAGGTTCACTCGTCTGGCAGGAAGGGTGATAGCTTCGAGGGCTCGGGCAGTCTGCGTTAGGAGGGCTAAACAGCGAGTAGGAGACAGAAATATTGAGGTTAGAGAAATCACTCGGGTTCATTTTTTCTACGATTTTGCGGTTAATTAAGTAGCAAGCATGATTGCCTTCCCCTCTCTCTCTTTCTCTGTCTGTATCTGTATCTCTCTATTTTCTCTTTCTCTTTCTCGGTGCACTGCCTACAGGCAGGTCCATGCCATATAACTCCTCCAGCTATTACCATCCTCTGATTTCACTTCATCCACGTGCGTATAAGCTATCAAATCATCCAACCTCCCAAGTCTCAAATCTTCCTCTATCCTTGTTCCCTTTCATTCTTCCGTGACTTTGCAAAGATTTAATGCAATCTGCTTTAACAATTCTTTTAAGCCGATTGATGACCTAGAGTAGCCGGGCGGCGATCCAACATGTATTGCTCAAATCGTTTGCATCAAACCTCGGGTTCTTTACACCCTGGGTAAATAAACAAAATAATAATAATAATAACTTGCAAAGATTTAATGCAGTCTGCTCCAGCAATTCTTTTAGTAGCTTTAAAATAATAATAAAAAGTTAATTAATAGAAGATATTATATCTATAGAAGATTCAAGATATTATAGAAGGTCTATTCTTATCGCGACCCTTGTAATTCTGCGATTGATTTAAGGGAAGAAGATGATGATGATTATTATAATAAAATCTTTTTAATCTTGATCATAGAAAATCGTAAGCTTAATCTTTTCATAAAATATTTAAGGATAAGATTCTAAAGAGAATGCTGAGCAAGCTGTCAGGCAGTGTGACAGAGGCAGAGCTGCAGAGGGTTCTACAGAGGTACAGAGCGAGAACGGGAGAGATATCGAGGCAGATGAAGGATGCTAGGATACGTCAGCAAGCAATGTGTCAGAAGAAAGTGGAGTCGAGATCAAAGGCTAGAGAGAGGTATGTCAGTGTCAAGTAGAGATAATTGTCAGTACTTCTTCTTCAGTGCACTGCCAAGTGGCAGGTTCAAGGTACTTATTCATATTCAAAGTCTGCTTTCTCGCTCCGTAGGAGCACTCTTTAGAACAACAAGTTAATCCCTTCACAAATTCTATGACTTATCTAGATACCTTATGGAGCCTATAGCTTGGGAAAAGTATGGTTTCTGAGGTGTATTCCCGTTGCCTTCCTCGGTACTAACCAAAATTATAATGATGACAACTGCAAGACTAGGTGGCAGATTATTCCATATCAGCCATCATATTGATATATGATAGCTGTCAATGTCACTACCACATGTACCACCGCTATATTTTTATAGTCAATTGTCTGTACCACTGGAATATGACTGTATTATATGCTGATTAAGATTACTCTCTGGTCAACTGGACCAGGATTTGATCTCTAGCCTTCAGGATTTAGTATTGTATATTATTTTCATTTTAAAGGTTGGTGAGCGCGTATAAGCTCAAGAAATTGATACAAGATTTTCTAAAGCGATTGGAAATAGGGGATTGACTGATGATATGGTATGAGACAGAGAGAACTGGAGATAGTCTATTCACTGATGCCAATCTTCTCTCTGTTCCAATTATTCTCACATCCTTGGGCAGACGTTCATTTTCTTGCACTGCACCCACAATCTGGAACTCTCTACCTATTTATCTTCGTTCTTGTTCTTCTCTTTCAACTTTCTGTAGTAAGCTAAGACTTACCTTTTCCCGCTGCAGATTTAATCGATCTACCCTGGCCATTTTTGATCACTGGACCGGCTTTCGTTTAGGACCTTACTTCTCCGCAGCACATTAATTTTTCAGATTGATATAGGCGAATTGATCTGTAGTGATGTGTGCTTTGGGAAAGTCCCTGACATCATCCTTGGATGAGGAAATGGACGTTAAACCTTATAATAATAATAATAATAATATTATTATTATTTTAATCGTCCAATTATTCTAATTGTTGTGTAGGGAAGTCACATCGAAGTTGGAGACAGAGTCGGGCCAAATAAAATACGATCAGAGAAAGTCTCAGCTCAAGTACGCTCGCTTAGCACAACATATTTCTGTAATAGTTAATGTATTAGTTACGATTTGTTTGAATAAGTAGGCCTACGTGTATGTAAAATTAATAGTATCTATTCCTATAGCCTATTCTCATAGTTATTTCTGTGAAATTTACGGGATATAATGCCTGGCATTTAGATTTAAATCATATGCATTGCAATAATTTTACTATTTATATACACGGTCGATAATATTCAAAGTCTATAGGCATAATGTTATTTGAGATAAATACTCTAGCAACCTACATAGTCCTATGCTGTACTCTACTGGCTAAATATCGATTGTCGATGTCAATTAGCAATTATTATTATCAAACGTTAAGTTGGTGGACGTTCAAAAATTTACGACCATGCAAACTTCATGTAATGCATTGTAATGTTTTGTTGCTATCAAACATAATTTGATCTTATTAAAACAAAATAACTGCCTTAATTAAGCTGACCATTTCGTCGCCTGCTGCATAAGCCTCATTTTTCAATCAGTTTCAATGCCCTATTAATAGGGCATTAAAAGGGCATTAATAGGTCATTTGCCCTTAGTGATCCTTACGAAAGGATCAATTGTCAGTACATTCAAAATAAAATAACTTGTGATTTCACTAAGAAATTAATTAAATTCAAATTCTTCTTTAAGTTTGAATAGAATCTTGGCAGAAGTCTCCCCACACGAGCATGCAATCAGACAACAACAACATCTATAATTAGATTGCTACTGTCGTCCATGAAAGCATCGAGCACTATTGAGACAAATCCAAGCCAGTGAACAAAAAGAAGGTGCAAAACGGTGCAAATTCCAAAATCAAAAAATCAGTCGAAAGATTGTTGAATCGTTGAGTAATTTTGAAGTTTACAGTGTATAAATTATTAAACCAATATATTTAATAACTAATTTAATCTTACTAGCCATTCCTGTTTTAGATATAATGTTAGAAGTGCTAGATATTGTCGTGGTTGATTGCTGTGATATAATACCTGTCTGTATCAATGATTGTCGCAGAGCGGTGAAAGGAGAGATTGATCTGATAGCATTAGAAGAAAAACGAGCCAAGGTTTTATCAGATTTATCTTCAGAGGCTGCGGCAGAGATAGAGACGCTGAGAGAAGAAATGGACAACTCGTTGTACGATGAACTAGTGAAAAATCTTTCGGTTCGTGTTTAATTAACTAATTTGCTTTATTTCTGTCCGGCCGATAAAGTAATTTAAAATTTATTGTATTTATAAAGAGCCTACAGGCCTACAGTTAGTTGAAATAATATAATTAAGCAAAAGAAAAATAATGGCAATTAAAAAACTCATAAATGATAAATATAATGCTTGATTTGTCATTCCACTGGCTGCCTAAATTTTTAAAGATATTCCGCTTTGCTAAATGATTATGTCTTACTAATATGTCAGATAGATCAAGTTTGCATTAAACACCCTATTTACTTTTTAATATTATGATAAACGAATTAACTATCATACCCTCAGTTTGAAATACCTTATATCAAGATTTGTTAACTAATGCTAATATTTAACAATGTTGTAAAATACTTAACATTGTTGAACAATCTTCTTCTTTTCTAAGTGCCGTACCTGTCCCAAGCCTGGGCGGTCATGGTCATATTCGTCCATATGTCTCTGTTCATTGTTGCTTTGATCATCTCTGTTTCAGTTAACTGCATCCATTTGCTAAGACTCTTAATAAACGTCATCCGCTGTCGATGATTGCATCATTTTCCTTCTATTATTCCTGTCACTACGGTATTTTCAACTATTTTGTCCCGCATAATGTGTCTGAAAACTTCATCTGTTGTCGTCGTATTCGGTTCAAAAGGTCACGACAAGTTGACTTTCTTTGTAAAACATCTTCATTTTTAACGTAGTCTTTATAAGATATACGTAGCATTCTTCTATAGAACCACATCTCTGTTGCCTCAAGTTTCGATTCCATTACAGAAGAGATTGTCCAAACTTCACTTCCATATAACAATATTGGTTGAATATAGCATTGAAGAAGTCCTTTTTTGGTATCAATTAATAATTTATGGCTTAAAATCTTTGACATTCTGTTATATGCCTCCTTATCCATGGCAATTCTTCTGTTTATTTCCTTATCACATTTCGAATAGATCATATTGTTGAACAATATTGGACCATATTGAAAAATAATGAATACTTTCAAATTTGACAGTATTGAACCGACCATGATATATCGGTCAATTAAATTCTTATGTCGATTTTATTGTTTTCCCCATGCTGTTTCCGGGCTCTTGAAGAATAGACCGACCGGTGACTATACGTGTCGCAGCAGATCTACAGATCTAAACCAACGCCAGAAAGGGCATTCGGTTGCTGAGAGTCTATGCTTCAGAAATTGCTACAAATATTTGTACGAATGGGAAAGTCTCAAATGGGGATTGACTGATAATATGATGTGGGACAGAGAGGATTTGAGATGGTATATTCGTATTCCTTCCTTGTTTAAACTGGGATTAAAGGGTCGAAGATGATTGCTTTCATTGTACGTATTTACGAATAACCAATGCGTTGCATCACAGATCGAAAAGAAGGCTGTAATTGCTCATCTGTGTCTACTAGCGAAGATGTCCAAAGACGATGTATACGAGGTTACAGATAAGGCAGTCTTAGGTTCGTACTTTATGATATTCGCATAGTTAATGTTCACACTGCAATCTTTTTCTTGACCTATGTTCTGCTATGCTCTCTCTCCCCTTCTCTCTCTCTCTCTCCATATATATATATATATATATATATATATATATATATATATATATATATATATATATTATAAACGCTCATCCATGATTATAAACGCTGATCCATGATTATAAACGCTGATCCTTGATTATAAACGCTCATCCATGATTATAAATGCTAATCCATATTATAAACGCTCATCCATGATCATAAACGCTGATCCTTGATTATATACGCTGATCCATTATTGTAAACGCTGATCCTTGATTATAAGCGCTGATACATGATTGTAAACGCTAATCCTTGATTGTAAACGCTAATCCTTGATTATAAACGCTGATCCTTGATTATAAACGCTGATCCTTGATTATAAACGCTGATCCTTGATCATAAACGCTGATCCATGATTATAGACACTGATCCTTTATTATAAACGCTGATCCATGATTATAACCACTGATCCATGATTATAAACGCTGATCCTTGATTATAAACGCTGCTCTTATAGATGCCGGAGGAGAGGAGAGCGATACAGAGAAGCTAACGCGAGAGATACGCTCAGAGGTTCAAGGCATAAAAGATGATCCGGACGGCACTCGAGAGTCGAGGAGGAATAATTTTCACGACGATCTATTTAGCATGGACAGAGTTCTGTCTAGAAGAGCGAGTGCTGGGCCTAGCGACAGATCTCTTACTCGATATCGTGGTAGCGAAGAAGAAGGTTTATAGCTTGCTTCTTATATAATAACACAACAACAACAAAACGCACAATTGAGTGTTATTACTCTCCACGACAACTATGAGCATTATTCTTCGGTGTTCCGGACACACAGGATATATATATATATATATATATATATATATATATACTGTATATATATATATATATATATATATATATATATATATATATATATAATATGAAATTATATATATAATATAATATATATATATAATAGATATATATATATATATACATGTAAATATATATGATTACAGAACAATCACTTTAATACCTCTTGCGTGGAAGATCTTATTAAAGATAGTAAATAATCGCATTCAGTCTAAAGCAGAGATGATATTGAGCAAAACACAATTTGGTTTTAGGAAAGTATGCGGCACAATAAAAGAAATAGGGGTAATGCGGGTTCTTTGCGAAAAAAGCTTAGAATATGGAATTGACTTTTTGTATGCTTTGTGGACTTTTGAAGGCCTTTGACAGGATTGATTGTATAACGATGACTAATATCTTGAATAGAATAGGAATTGACTGGGAGAGATAGAAGACTAATTTTAAACTTGTACATGAATCAACGAGCAGTAATCAAAATCCAACAAGAATACTCAGAAGAAGGTGAAATAGGACGTGAAGTAAGACAAGGTTGTAGCATTTCGTCGCTGCTGTTTGTATTGCCTCAGCGTAACATTTACGCTGAGGCAATGATGGAGGAAGTCATAGAAGACATGGAAGAAAGAATAAAAGAATGAGGAAAATTGTTACAAGATGTACGATTTGCAGATGACAAAGGAATGGTAGCGGGCAGCAAGATTGGACTGCAGAAGATAATGGATAGGCTGGATGATACGGCATTGAGATATGGCATGAAGATTAATATAAAAAAGATCAAGGTTATGAGAGTGTCCACTAATAAAGGTGAAGTTAATATCATAATAAATGGTACGAAATTGGAACAGGTAAAGAGTTTCAAATATTTAGGTCATACTATAACCGATGACGGGAAATGTGAGACTCAAATATGCAGTAGGATTGCACAAGCAAAAGGTGCCTTTGATAATAGGAAAGAACTGTTAACAAAAGTCTAAAGAAAGACACAAAGATAGTGATAACTTTCGTTTGGACCACGCTGTTATATGGAGGTGAAACATGGACCTTATGGAAGGAAGATAAAAGTAAAAAGTAAACACGCATTATAGTGAATAATCAACTATGTTGATATCTATCACTTTTAAAACCACATGTTTAATCCGTTAGGCAATTTAGACCATTTTCCGTATAACCAGTCCAGTGAATGTTCGAGATTTTACTCTCAGATCAGCGCGACCGGGATTCGAACCCACGAGGATTCAAATCACCTTAGGATTTGTCATTTAAAACTTCATGACGCTACCCCTACGCTATTTGGACATTCTATATCAGGAAACTAGAGGCATTGTAATTGTGGATAAGGAGAAGAATGGAAAGGATTAGCAGGACTCAATAGGTTATAAATGATGAAGTTCTGGAGAGAGTTAGTACAGATAGACAATTGATAAATGTATTAAAAATAGGAAGAAGAGTTGGGTATGACTCATTCTAAGGGGGGAAGTTTACTAAAGGAGGTCATAGAAGGCAGAATGGAAGGAAATAGGGACGGAGGTAGACCGAGATTAGGAATGTTAGATGATTTAAAGATTAACTGATATGTGGACATGAAGAGGAAAACGGAAGACAGAGAAGAGTAGAAGAGTAGAGGTGTTATAGAGCATGGACCTGCCAGTAGACAGTTCACTAAGATATATATAATATATATATATATATATATATATATATATATATATATATATATATATATATATATATATATATATACATAGGCCTATACATATACATGTATATCATAGTATATGTACATGTATATGTATACATGTACATGTTGATTCCATCATCAAATCCATTACAAATTCTATTTCTGAAAATAATACGTATGTTAAACGTTTATAGCTGATATTATAATTATTATTTCTAAGGTTCTCCACTCAGACGTGCCACAACCAGTCTGGATAGGAACCCCTCTCGTAGGAGTCATGGAGGAAGCGACGACGACAGGCTGGAAAATTCACCAACCAATAGAGCAAACTCAGCGTTTGGGGGAAGAGCTCTTCGTATAAGCGCCAGTGGAGATCTCGGGGAAGGGCTCGCAAGACTGGGCTCATCTCCGGCCAGAAATCTCAGTCCATTCCTTACGAGAAGATCATCGCAACCACAGCGGTTTTCCTACACCCGAGACGATGACGACGATGATGCTCGCCTAAAGAATTCCCTTACCAGAAGATCAAGTCCTATATTGACTGGAAGATCAACACAGAGGTTTTCATCGGGTACATATGACGATGGAATCATACGCCCAGATGGCTCTTTGGATAGGAGATCCAGTTCTCGAAATATTGGAGAAGAATCTCGAGGGCTTCCAGCCAGTAGATATGACGATAGACCCATTCGACCGTTAGAAAGTTCACTAGATAGAAGATCGAATTCCGGTCTTGCACGAATTTCTTCTCAGAGGTTTCCTTCAGGAGGATACAGTGATGGAATAACCAGTCCAGATGGTTCCCCGATTAGAAAAGTTTTACCCAGTCTTGCTGCTAAATCTTCTCAGAATCTAAACTCATCGTTCACGCTAGATGGTGACAGGTACCTCAGAGCCGACAATTCTTTAAGCAAGCGCACCAATCCCAGCCTTGTGGGTCGGGCACCACCGCCATATTCTGAAAGTGAAGAAGATGATCTTAGAGTTCGAGCTAATAGTTCTTTGTCGAAGAGGAACAGTGTGGCTGGGAGGAGCTCCAGAAAGAATCTCAGTGGAGATGATGATCGAATTCGTTTAGACAGCTCACTGACAAGAAAATCCGGTTAGAAGCTGGAGTGTAATTTATTTATTTACTAAGCTTCGATCACAGTTTTCAAGACAAATCATCTGTGATTGGATTACCTTTGAATGTTCTAGAAATGTTAAAGAGACTAAAACTTGGTTTAATATCGGTTTCTTGACTCAAATGTACGTCAGGATAATAGTAGTAAGTCGGTGACGTGGAGAGCACTGGATTCGATCCTGAATCTACGGATCCGCTGTCAAACATGTACCCGATAGTATAATGCTTCGGGTTCAGGTCATGCTTAGGACCCTTGTGTATATAGCTTGGAACGTCCCTGACTAGATCTTCAGGCGAGCAATTGATAAAGTCATAATTGTTGTACTGCACTAGGAGTGCAGTACAACACAGTGAAGATCTAAAGATTCCTCACTCGAATGTGACGTCAGGGATGATATTTATCTATTGTCTTCTTTTTCACCCGTTTTTCAAGGGAAAATGAAGATGCTGCTGTTGATGATGATGGTGGTGATGGTGATGATGATGATGTTGATGATGATGGTGATGATGATGATTATGATTATGATGAGGGTGATGATGACGATGATGATGATGGTGATAGTGGTGATGATGATGATGATGATGTCTTACAGGTGTCGTACAGTCTGGAAGAGCCTCTCGCATGGCAAATGATAGCGAGGACGATGAAGATCTGGATAGAGACGAGGTTAGGAGAGGCTGGAAGAGCTACGAAGATACTGGAAAGAAGAGCACTTATCTCAAGCAGAGGATCCCTGATCCACTTTCATCCAGACCTCCAATAGCGGTCCTCAGCTCAGAGCAAGGTAGTCAAATAAATATCTTGTAAATAAATAACTTTCGATTAGACCTTTACCTCTTCAGCTTAATGAGCAAGTGGAAATTAATGTTAAACTTTTTATGGAGTGTTAAACTGGGAGGGGAGGGGGTTAGTTTATTGTTGCTCATACCTCTATGATCTACGATTGTTTTTGCTCGAGGGTAGTAGTATTATTATAATACTACTACTACTACTACTAATAAGTATATTTATAAGCGCGGCTATATGCTGAATGCCACAGTGGCGCTGAATGGACGGTGAAGGTCAAGTAGTCTGATGGTATAATGCCACAATCAGTGTAGCGACTAGAACTCTGCAAGTCTGGAGTATGAGCGACCAATTGGTCGAAAACACTAAAATCATCACCATGTGGCAACAAGTCACTTCACTGTCATATCTGCTGCGTCAATAGCCTCTTATGAGCACGTTCAGTTGTCGGTAGGTTAAATTCTCAATTTTCTCGAACCTACGCGGGTCGATCACTTATTTATAAATGAGTAGAAATCGATGAGTAAATATGTTTGGTGAATTCAAAATTGGTTAAGACGTCAACCAAACATTACAAGTAAACGAATTTGTTATCAAATCATCCAGCATACATGTCTCGGTCTTCCTCTAACTCTTTCCCTTGCATTCTTCCTTCTATTACATCCTTTAGCAAACCACCCTCCTTATAATATGTCCTATCCAACTTCTCTTTCCATTTATTATCACATTTCTATTTCTTATCTAGTAGTAATTACGAAGAACTTATTGCAATGCTTTGGTGTATTCTGCAGTGTCACCACGCCCAGGCAGTTCACTTAGGGGCCGCTACAACGTATCGTACGACCCGGATGATTTCTAGAATCGTAAAAGTGGCAACACTCGCAAGAATTCACAAGCTAACGAAGTGGACAACTTGTTAATGATGTGTGACAAATGTAGACAATATATTAAATGATAATTTAAAACTTTAAAGTAAATTTTATTAGAGACATCTTCTTTAACAGCACCCAGGTTCGGATCGTACTTAAGCCTGTTTATAAAACCCGTGTTTTTATCGTTTTAGTTATTTCAGCCTTTCCACTCCAGGGATATCAGTAATCGTTGCCTTTCATAGTACAACGATGGCAGCCGGCACGGATTGAAGAATAACCCTTCAATACTCTGGAGATTTTTCATTCAAAGCTGTGAACACTCGGTCTTCCATAGTGGTCACCCATCCTTGTACTAACTTGGCCCGACGTAGCTTACCTTCGTTCATTGACGCTCACTAAATCAAGTGCACTAAATCTCTTGTCATTTTTCCGTTCCTAAATAAAACTTTAATAGAGGATTGATTAGTATAGAAGCCGACTTCACCAGGTTCTCTAAAATTTAAAAATTGTTGCGACTTATCTCTGAAATTTAACACTGCATGCAGATTACTTCGTCACTCGCTGCTGAACTATCAATTTGTATAAAATATAGAAACATGCATGTTAGGTGTTAGGCCTGTGAAAGATACTTCAAATTAGCATTTTATCAATATCGTAGTAATTATGTTGATAAATAGAACAGCTTCCTGTGTACATAACTACTAATCAATAAGGATGGCAGTGATCTCACTCTCTCTCTCTCTAAGTGCACTGCCTAGTGTCAGGTCCATGGTATAGGGGGCCTATAACACCTCCACTCTTCTCTGTCTTCCGCCTTCCTCTTCATTTCCACATATGAGTGGGTCTTTAAATCATCTAACATACCTAATCTCGGCCTGCCTCTGCCTCATTTTCTTTCCATTCTACCTTCTAAGACCTCTTTTAATAGACCTTCCCACCTTAGAATGTGTCCTATCTATCTCTTCTTCCTATTTCTTAATACTTTTATCAACTGTCTATCTGTACAAACTCTCTCCAGAACTTCCTTATTTGTAAACTTTTGAGTCTTTCCATTCTTCTCCGTATTCACATTTCCAATGCCACTAGTTTCCTAATATCTTCCTTCCTTAAGGTACATGTTTCACATCCATATAATAGCGTGGTCCAAACCAAGGTTTTCACTATCTTTGGTTTTCTATCTCACTATCTCAAGGTTTTCATTATCTGTAGCAATGATAAAAAATTTCAAATTCGATACCAATGCCACAAGTACAAGCACTTCCTATACCATCTGGCAGCTTCGATTTTCAGAACACAAATTGGATAAAGAAAGTCGACGTATTAATTAATTAATTAATTTAGATCACCAAAAAGGGTCATTCAACCCTGTACAGTTCACAATCAATGCAAACCAACAAGTAAATGTAATAAGTGAACATAAACCAAATGTGAACCATGGTGAACTTAAAATGAAAATATCAAGTAAAAATTAAAGAATTGAAATAAAGAAATTCAAAATAAAGAAAATTAATGATAATAAGTATGCACAATTATACATTTAAGATCAGAATCATTAATAACTATTTAATAAGTACTGACGAAGATTAATATTGACACAGTTAACGGAACGAGACGATCGTAAATTAGGTGGAAGGGATAGCCAGTATCTAGGGCCTTGTACAGCAATATACTTTTCTCGACAGAAGGTTCTGAACGCTGGTATAGTAAATTCCGAAACTTGTCGAAATTTATAAACAGAATTTACAACATTATTTAATAGCAACGAATAGTTGTAACATAAAGGCATATCATTATGAATAAATTTATACAGAAATAAGCAACAGCAATGTTTATGAATATCACTTAACTTTAAAATTTTAAGCTCTTTAAATAATAATTAAACACTAGTTCTGGAACTTCTGGTAGTTTATAATAAACATTGCAAAATAAATGAATGCCTTTAAAATAGAATTATCATAGGATTTAAATTCTGATATTGGTCATGTTCATTCACAAAGGATTCCTAAAAAAGGATAACAATCAATGCTGTTAAGAATTTAGTCTAAAAATATCAGCATTTGAACTTCGACTACAATTAAAACTACAATCATATGGCAAGAAGTAACTATGTTGCCCGATACCTTAAAAGGACGTTCAATACCTGTACTAGTGGAAGGTATAGCCAAATAGGCAAATAGACAATTTAGCAGCCGTTACCACGTTAGTGGAGCTAGCATTAAAGTAAGTCTATTTTAACTATCTCGAAAGATATTAACTACAAAGCAGACGGCAAGAGAGCAGTGGGAAGACCTAACAGATGTAAGGACTGCCTCGAAGAAGACTTGAAGGCTGCTGGAGTTAGCATTTATGGAAGAACAGAAGGAATAGAAAGAACGAATATCGAGGAAATTGCAAAGAATAGTGTTTTGTGGAGAAACATCATAGAGAAATCTTTGGCTGGAAACAGCCTCAGGATGATCACATGACATGACACGAATTTAAGTATAAAGTAAGTTTGTTTTGGGTATGTAATGCTGAACCCCATATGGCGATACTTCTGGTATCGGACTATTTCCGATACTTCCAATTGCAGTATCACCAGCCTCGGTCCTTAGTTAAATTGCTTCAGTATAAATATATAATAATAATAATAATAATACATATACATATATACAATAATTAAATGATTGTATTAATTATCATTGTAGGTGTATATAGTTACATAGTCAAAACACTAATAACGACAGTGTTATACGTAAGCTATTAATTTCTATGCATCAAAATTACAACTATTTCTGCAATAATTTCAGTCCTTTGATAAGGGATTAACTACTCTGATGTATCTATCACTCTTTTTACAGTGAAGGCACTTTTAGTATTAGTATATACCTTTGACCTGCCACTTGATAGAACACTAGAAAGAGAGAGAGAGAGAGAGAGAGAGAGAGAGGGAGAGAGAAAGATAACGAATGAGAGAGAGAAGCAGATTGTTGTAGTATCCAAATGCACTAATAATGCTGGTAAAGCTAAGGTTAACGTCAGTTTCCTCACTCAAAAGCGATGTCAGTGACGGGCGAGCCCAGGATTTGAACCCCGCACTTACTGATCTGCGGTCGAGTATCTTACCGACTTCGCCACTGGCTCCAGCCAGTAATACGGACGTAGGGCCTACATCGTTTGGTCTGTGATTGTATTGCTTATTATGTAACGGATTATATATATATATATATATATATATATATATATATATATATATATATATAACTCTGGACTTCATTAACTTGTATGTAAAACAGTAGTGGTATGTGATTCTGAAAAAGTAAACGTCTCTCTTTCTCTCTCTCTCTCTCCTGTTTAATTACTCTCCACAGCTAGTTTATGATGCCGTCAGGCAGCTAAGCTGCTCATAGGTGAAACTTGTACACTTATATTTTGGATCAATTTCAATGAATTCTATATATTAGTCATATATATTCATTTATTACAATGATATCTAACAAAGCAGAAATCTTACCTAGTTAGAAAAGCACATAAAATAACAGTTAAACAGAATACAATGAATAAAGAGATTAAGCTAAGCTATCTCACTAATTAAACTTAATAAAGTAACATAACCTCCACACGCAACCAAGCTTGCTGACAATTGGCGCCATCAATAGCAAAAATATGATTAACCATGGAAATAAAAGATTACAACCTGCCAGGAGCCTATAAAGTAGTCTCAAAGACACGTCACCGACCATGACACTGCTTTAGCTATTGGCCGAGATTATTACTGTAATTACTAAAGGCAAAATGAGTCAACACAAGTTAAAAGTTATGACTATAACATTGTTGTACATTAACATTGCTGTAAATATACTGAATAGTTACCTATGAAAAGCTGATATTCATTTATTTTATTACGTACTTTTTTGCACAATCAATCAATCCATCAGAATTTAACGTCCGGTTCCTTGCCATACGGCAATGTCAGGGACGTCTCTTGCAGACTCTACTCAAACAAGCGCCAAAACACCACACCATGACAACTTAGTATACAGAGACCACAAGAGAAAGCATGATCAAAACAGTGCAAGTCCAAGTTCCAAGGCAAGCGGGTCGAAATTTAGACCTATGGCGGAAAGAGATAGGTTTTTAGCTTGTCAAGGTAAAGTACCAATACATTTACAAGATTGGAGATCTTGTGGCAGAAAGTTCCATCTTGTCGGAGCATAAAAAATGAAGGAGATCTGCCCGTGGCAAAAATACAAAAACTTGCAAAACATGTTATACTCTTAGCTAAAAACGATCTGATTAAACAGCATGTGATAAAGCTACGCTAAGAAAGACATAAGTTGGTAATGGCAAAGGACATACGTAATTATAAACAGATAAAGTGAAATTGGCACGATAAGGTTGGCAATTTTAAATTGTAAACTATACAGGAATTACTAGTGCTCCATATTGGTTAAAAATAGCATTATAGAAACTGCGTAGTAAAAATTTAATGCAGTTATACAGAATAATTAATTTAAATAAAAGGATTTAGGAAAAATTTCGGAATTTAAATTATTTTTAATGAGGTAAGTGATGCAGAGAGGACGGTTTTTTTCCGACTGCGAGTTTCATGCTTTCATAGAGCGATACAGAAAAGAGTGCAGGGTCGAATTTTCTAGTATAAAAGTTTATTTTCTAGTAGAAAAATTGTTTTATTCAACTTTTAACGACGTTGAAATCCATTTTCTCAATATACGACTCCCAAGTTTTCTGTAACACTATGAGCGAATAGACTGGTAAAGCTGAAAATGAATACATTTGCATAGCAGCGAATTCAATGAGTAATGCAATGTCTATGTTCTACTTGATGGCAGAGTTTGTAGAGTGTCAAGTCTTGACAGATAAGAGGCACAGGTTCAAATCTCACTCGCGTCGTCTCTGGCAGTATCCTTTGAGTTACATAAATCGATATTGAAGTAGCTAGCTTACAGCGACATTAGATTAATTCATATTCATAAAAAGGACAAAATTACTAATAACCATGTAGAGGAAGGAAGAAATAAAGAAAAAAACTACAAAGACATCAACCAAAAAAGGAACTCTGTAAACACATGCGGTTGTCAAGTGAGCAACCATATGACCAAACAAAACAAAACATTTTTCTTCAAAAGAAATCTTGCAATCTCTCTCCAGTTTGATTTATAACAGAGAGGATATCTGTAAGATGCAGAGGTTTTAGGAACCTGTAGGAATTAATGTTATAGTACCGCTTATGATACGAAAACATACTAATCTAACAGTTATTAGAATAATTATTAAGTGCATATAGCTTCTAACATGTCAGAGTAGGACACGGATGTTTGTACGACGTTTTAACTATAGCGAAAAATAGACCAACCATTAACTGCAAGTGTCGTGAGAAGAGACAGAGTAAAAACTGAGGAAGGCAACGGAAAACCACCTCAGATATATATATATATATATATCTTATATATCTCATATTATTTAATCACCATAAATAATATATCATATTATTTTCAAGATATACGCTACATTAAGGCGTTTATAAGGTGTAGCCTTTTGTGAAAGGATTAACTCTTTAGGAGCTATCGATCGAAAGTGTGCTCTTTGTGAAGCGCAAAAGCAGCATGTAAGTAGGAATATGTACCACGAACCTGCTATTCAGCAAAATTCTAAAGAGAGTTCTCAATTACAGAAAACCTAAAGCTTTTGAATTTAATGAAAGCAACGCTTTTTTCAATACACTAAAAACTGCAAAGGAAATCATAATCTAAGACAGCTTTTTCATACCAGAATCCACTAATACTCTTAAAGCATAGCTAGCTACACATATAAGAGACTTCAAACGTAACAGGTACATATTACAACCATACATAGTAATGTCAAATAAAACCAAAACACTAATAAGGAACTCAATACATTAGAAAAGAACAGCATAAACTTACTATAATTAGTATTGACTTCGAATTAATTATAATATTTCAATCAACTTACACTCAAATACCAGTTTAATACAGCGAGAGGCTATAGGTAACGCAGTGAAGTTTACAGACATTTTATAGTTTTCTTTATAATTTCCTTATCAATTTGGCTTCACATAATACAGTCGCACATGCCACGGTTGCCTTTTAAATTGCTGTTTTGAAATTGTTTAAAAAGTACTTGCATGTAATCGTTGCCTATTAGTACACAGCAGTTAGCTCGGTTTAAAAATAACCTTCCAACATCCTATTTGATTGAAACCTATCAGCTCTCGGTCTTCCAAAGTGACCGTCCATCCAAGTACTAACTGAACCAGACGTTGCTTAACTTATATTATTGACAACACACCACGTGCGCTATAACCTGCCCCAAACGCTTTAAGGTTATAGAATAAAGAATTAATGCCCGATTCTTTCTAGTTCATCTACAAGTATGGTCTATATTCCAATATTGATCAAGACAAATAGGACTACAGACAAGTGTCTAGCTCATTTACCCACACTAGAACAACAGCTATCACGTGAGCCTTTAACTTGCTGAGAAATCAATGTAGGATAATTTCATGACATTATTCTCTATTGAAACAATATACTGCATATACTATAGAAGCACAATTGCAGCTCACGTGTAGAGAAGTTGAGCTAACGCTAAACGCCATGGAGTCTTAAATCTTTCTACATACCACCACAAATTAATTACTGCAATTTCAACGCCAACGTCAGAGTAATTAAAATTCTATTAACAAACTCATCAATAACAATTCTATAATGAATAGGTACAGTCTATATCTAAACACACTCAGAGACTGTTCAGCCCAGTCAACTTCTCGCTGATCTCAAACAGCTTCTTAGCGACGCCGCTGTCTTGAGCCGCCTTCGACGTGCCAGCCACCTTACAGTCGCAGAAATACTCGCCACTCAGATCCTTCAGGTCAGCAGCTACAGCCAAATATATGCTGGTCTGAGCCCCATCAGCCGGAGTCTACAATCAGTCGATAAATCAAAGGATTACATCAATCAATCAGTCAAATATAATTCTCTCTAGTGTCCAGCCATGGGGCAGGTCCAAGGTACATATTCCTACTCAAATGCTGTCTTTTACGCTCCATAGAGAGCACTCCATATATCAACTAGTTAATCTCTTGGCAAAAATGGTTCTGTCTTATCCACACATCAATGTAGCCATTAATGTTATTGTTACTCACACTTTAATGCAATTGTGGAAAAATATGGCTTCTGAGGTGGTTTCCCTTTTACCCTCCTCAGTTATTGTTCTCTTTCGATACGTGCAGTTTACGGCTGGTCTATTCTTCAGTAGCCGGGACAATAGGGTAAAACCAATTATCAATCATAGATTTAATTATCATTCATTTAAATAATAAATCTATCATACAATCACTGGTACAAATAATTATGTAAATTAGCTTTAGCTTCAGCTCTAAAATGCTAAATAGACAAGGAAACACTTCTTTCAGTTCAATTTTGCACAAGAAATTGAAATTTTTTCAATTTTCTGAATTTCAACCAATAATACAACAATTTAATCAAAATGCAAATGCATCCCGACGTCAATATGACTAAGAAACGATGTTAAAGACAGGTAAATCCAAGTTACGTAGCTCAAAATAAACATACGGCGCTTAACTTCATCTTGACAACAACAACAGTGATCAATGTTACTACGCCGCTGAGTGCGTCCTTGTTCGGAGAAAAAATAAATTTATAAAATAATACCAGTAAACTTATCTGAAAAAATTACAAATAAGTTTTTCTTTTAGAAAGTTTAATTCAAACAAACCTTCAAGAATAAGCGACTAAATAGAGGGTTGAAGAAAAGCCATCTGATGTAGAACGGAGTTTTGTGGAAGAAGTTAGAATTAACCGTTCCAGGATGTAAGGCATAAACTGACACACCTGTTATATAAGAATGTAAGCAGAGTTCTATAGATAAAAATACAAAATATTAAATGCATTGCAATTATTTCTACAGTTCTCTAAGAATTTATATTGAAGCATGATAACTATGTAGCATTCTACATTTGGCTTGTAAACTACAAGCAGACAGATATTTTTTAATGATATAACTATAAGGCTGGTGATCTCTGTGACTTTACTTTGTGCTTTTATGTCATACTTTATTTGTGTAATTGTATGAGAGATCCCCTAGGCTTATGCGTATCAATATCCCCTAGGCTTATGCGTCTACGATAGATGAATTGTAAACCACAAGTGTTTTTACTTGTCAATCCAAACAGACATCTAATTTAATCTAACTTAATGGCGGCCTGATATGGTTTCAGGAATGTTCATTTTTGTCTGTGCATATGTTGACCGTTTCCTTATTGTTTGATATAACGGTCATACAGTTTGATAAGCGTAGTTAAAGTTCAATACTGGGCTATAATTTCGAAGGGCTTGTGCGATCTCTGTTTGGTTATTGAGTGGATTTATTTATTTGCCAGTATACTTTATCTTATCTTAGTTTAAAAAACAACAAAAAAGTACTTGGTGAGCATCACCAGACGTCTTTTGCTTCATTAACGACTGATGTTGTGCTGTGATCTATAATCTTGCAACGTAGAGGCCTAGAACTGGCTACCGAATTTAATGTCTGATAAACATTACGATGCCTTGCTAGCTTGATTGATTGATTACCATATGATCAATTTAATAAATTTTTCTAGGAGCGATCTTTGAGGAGAGGAATTTCAGTAGCTGAATTGTAATAAAAAATTCTATATTTTGCAGATGTAGGTTCATGTAATATATTATTGTTAGTTTGAGTTAGCTACATTCATCATCTGTTGTTTCCAACAACTAAGCTATAAAATATCAAGTTGTCATAATCGGGTTTGGTTCTAGACAAAAGTGTATAATATACTGTATAATACTCAATTGTCATTTAATATAAGGTTTAAGCTTAGTTTAAGTGTAGTAGTGACAAAATTTGCAAGCCTTAAGAAACCACAGCGAATGCGAAATGGAACCTAGGCGCCCCTTGTATACAATCAGTTTAAAAACAGTTAAAATTCCACAGACTATAGAATCTTTATATATATGCGAGCATAAACGTGGATTTGATAACTAAATATACTCCAGGATGTAAAACATTTGCCTACCAGTGCCCTCTAGCCTCCGGGCTAGTTCCCTGGTGAAGTGTATCTGAGCGAGCTTGCTGTAGGAATAGGCTGTGGCTTTAGGAATACCGTGATCACCGTTCAGATCCTGCAGGTTGAGCTGCCCGAAGAATTTGTGAGCCAACGACGACACGTTAATGATGCGACTGGGCGCCGACTGCTTTATCCTATCTGTGCGCACACAGTCGAGTTCAAGTCAATAGTCAATCAATACGAGTTAGATATAGTCAATCAATCAGTATGTATTTAACCTCCGGTTAATCGTTATAAGACAATGTCAAGGACATAAATTTATAAAATAGTCAAGATTAGTGAATTGGCACACCTCAAAGCAAAGCATGAGAGAGTCATGGGTTCAAACACATTACAGTCTATTAGTAAATTATATTAATCAACATCGCTGACACAAGTGTGTGCCCTATTGCCTATGTCCGTAAAAGGGTTGTGTATGAACTTCTGAGAGAAAAGAAATTTAGAGAGAATGAGAGAGAGATAGAGAGTTCAGCGAGTAACAAAATATGTGTGAAGAAAATTATTAATTAATTTTTATTAATAATAATAAAGGCAAACTCAAACCACCTCAGTAATATGATCAAACCCAAACCCTACATCACAATTCAGAATGTTGTTACAATGTGTTACAATATATCACTATTTCATTATATATATAACATATGTTACAGTGAATGTGTCAAATTAGTGAATTTGTAAATTCCCTGAAAACTGCAGGTGATTTGTAAATTACCTGATTCACTCGGTGAATTTATTAATTCACCAAAAAGTCTAGGAATTAACAAATTCCCTAAATTTTTCAATACTTTTTTGACAAATTCCTTGAAGCAATTATTGAATAAAGCAATCTGTTTACGACGATCGAGAGTTGTACACAAATTCAACCTCAATATTATCACAACCAATTATCAGAATAATTGGTATTGGTTGTGATAATATTGTGCACTGCAAATCAACATGCCGCTATGAGTTATCTGACTGGTCGCAACCAATCAGAATAATTGGTTGTGATAATTGGTTGTAATGATCCTCTGGGGAATGCTATAAGAGCTCGAAAATGCTAGGCTTGTTTCAGTCACCAAATTGTGATCAGCGTGAGGATGCTAAATCAAATGAGAGGATTAGAAAGCAGTCACGAGACGCAGTTTATGTTGCAGCTAAAAGCTAAATATAATGCTAAGAAAGGAGTTTTAATGAGGAATACTATGAAATGATCGAGCAGCTGACGAATGCTAGTTCAGCGGAGTCGAAAACACAAAGACAGTTCTACATCTTGAGAGCAAGTATTTTTTGTACAATGATATGAAAGACATGTATTGCATAGCCGTATGCGCAGGAGTATTAAAGGGCTAATACTCTAGAAATCAATTCGATCTTTGTACTCATAAGCTTCTGACTGATAGCGATGTTAGTCAAAAAGAGGTGTCTTTGAGAACAGCAGTCCAAAGGGAATCGAAGTGTGGTGGACAAGGGTTCTTAAAATGTAATTTCAGAGGTAAAAATAGATGCAAGAGTATCCATTGTAAATATTATAAAGCAAAAATAGAATGTAATAGCATTTGTCATGCTAGCCTAACTTGCAACAACAGGTGTTAACTTGCAACCGTTACAGAACCTCTTCTATTTGTGTTTTATTATAAAACTCATAGTTATTCACAATTTCAAGTATACGTAATGTTAAGACAATTAAAAACTTGGTTGGCAAACTATTTTCAAGCGTCAACTGAACTATCTTTCAAATGTTGAACCTAGTGTTCGCCTACTGGCTAAATTTGTGTATGACTCTCGTGCGTCGCAAACAGATTGCTTTATTCAATAATTGCTTCAGGGAATTTTTAAAATAGCATTGAAAAATTTAGGGAATTTGTAAATTCCTGGCTTTTTTAGTGAATTAATAAGTTCACTGAGTGACACATTCACTCAGAGAATTAGAAATTCCCTGATTTGACACGTTCTCTGTAATACATATCAAGCCATAAGCTAAAATACATAAAACAAAAGACCTAGATGAACATATCCATGCACATGCTAAAAACACACGCAAGTACGCACACACTCACAGACGCATACACAGACGCACACTTAAACACACGCATAGCTTGCTTAAAATCTGAATGTAAAACGTACCTAAAAGGAGATTAGTGAGCAGAAAATGTCCCAGATAGTTTGTTGCAAACACTAACTCAAACCCTTCACTTGTCTTCGTTGTAAAATTACCTAAACAACATGTAAATGATCACAACCGGCATCAGCAACAAGAAATATAAAGTTCTCGCACAGGCTTTTAAACTCAAAATTAAGAAAGTTATACTTCTGAGTAGTAGACTCTCAAAGGATTTCATAGCGAGACAGTTCTGGCAATTGCAATTCTTGTAATTAATTTCCATTAATTACAATTTAACTTGAACTATACAGCCGAACTTACCAAGAAAAGTCTGAAAGCAGTATTAGTTCAAGCGCATATCTTGCCGCTAGCATAGCAATTGTTTTCAACTATTTTGAAATGAACCTGGTGGTCATGGATTGTAACTTGAGTAATATAGTAATTGAAGCCTCAAACTTTAACAATAATGCAAATTATATGATAACGACAAACTCTGATGATAATATAGCCGTGTCACCAAGAATGAATACAAACTCAATCTCCTTATTGCCTGGCAATCAAGAAGCTTCTACACATCATCAATGTACTTTTAAATGCTCACAAAAAAGAGATAAAATTATACAATTGTATATTTTGTACAGTCTACACATCTCAATGACAAAGAGCAAAAAAGGAAGCAGAAAAGAGATAAAATTATACAATTGTATATTTTGTAGAGTCTACACATCTCAATGACAAAGGGCAAAAAAGGAAGCAGAAAAGAGATAAGCTTGCATTAAAATTCAGAAGAAAATGTAGTTTTTAAGACAGTAACAATACAGACAACTAATCTACAATAGTAGAAATTTTATACACAATCTGCAGATAAAAAAACACATTCAATGCTGGAAGAATAGACATTCTACGCACGCGTAATTACGCACGAAATAAATACAATAAACGTGTATAATAGTGCTCACACCATTTAATTACACAACACCAAGCTACATATAAAAACTTACATTTATACAACGAAATATATAACTTGCCTCCAGTCATGCCTGCATTATTGATGAGCACGTCTATTCGATTCTCTTTCTCCAGCGTCTCCTTGGCAAACTCCCTCACGGATGCCAGCAGGCTGACGTCCAGTTTTCTCACCACAACGTTTAGATTTCCTGTCTCCTCCTGGATCCTGGAGGCTGACTGATTGGCTGACTTCAGATCTCGACACGCCATCACAATGCGAGCGTTTCGTTTGGCTAGCTCCAGTGCCGTCTCGTAGCCGATGCCTGCACAATCGTTCAACAAAATAAATCTAAATGAAATGAATCAACAGCACGGACTTCATATATAGAAATTTAGAGTTGTTGCTCATGAAGTACCAGCAAAGAGGCTTAATATTAACTGGGGTTTTATTTCTGGTTGTTCAGATTTAGGACAAGATAATTGTAGCATAGATTAAGATCATCTGGTTTTTATACATGTCAGTATGCATACATTACTATAATTTTAAATCGTAGTTTTATGTATTTTTTGGCATGGAGAACTAGTATTCGAGTACAGTTTTAATTTCTAATTTGTCAGTTTTAACATGCCAATTTTATTTTACTTTTTATCTGTTTGTAGTTTTACTTACGCTAAATGTGTCTTTTGCCATTACTAATTCTAATTATATGTCATACTAACTTAGCTTTCCCTTTGTGCTGTTATAAGTGACTGGTCATATAGTAGATATTTTTCATATTTCTAAGTATTTATGATAAGGGTCCTCATAAGTACCTTGCGCCTTAAAACAGCAACTAAGAAAGGAGTCTATATACCACATGCGATATGTCACGTGTGTAACTATATGGAATAAAAAAAATTTAAAAACCTTTATCAGCTCCAGTAATTACGACAGTTTTTCCCGTGAGCTTTGTCATATCCATGCAGATGCCCTTGGTCCATTCACAGTACAGGCAGAATAGAATGTACAGCAGTACTAGGCTAGTAATAACCAATAACACAGCCGTCCATAATTCATCCATTCTGTTGATTTAACGGTGAACGTAAACTGTAAAAAGTCATAAAACAATAGTGTACAAATAATTTTTTTAAGCGTCACATTGGCATCTCAAAGGCTAGTAAGAGACGAGCCGAGAAAGGCGTAAGCAGGATTTGAACATGGTACCTATTGATCAGCAATCCGAAATGAGATAAACTACCAGCTCTGCTCATGAGACAAGTGAGACTATATAGATGAATGAGCTCTTTAATATTAATTACATATCCAGATTAATTAAAATATATTATTACTATTATTAACAACAAAAAGGTATAGAGACCAGACCTCTCAAGACAGAGACCAAGAGCAAGACCGGATCTTTGAGACAAAGACAGACAATATGCTCCAAGCATGATGAAATTAGGTGGTAGCACTGGTAGGCCTAAATTATGTCACTAAGACTTCCGCAGGAGTTTTTACAAAAACTATTCTACTATCCTACAGGTAGAAAATTATTGAGATAGCATTGAATACTTGATAGGCTATAATAACATACCCTACTTGATAGGCCTAAATATGACATTCTTGCAAATTACTAATTAGTGCCATGTACTAAGATGAAAAGGGCTTCTTGTTAAATATAGGCCGATATATTCTATATATATATATATTCCACTTCGCTCCACTGAAACTGCCTTACTCAGAATTCACAATGACCTTAGCCTAAACATTAAACAGAACTCAGCATTTGTAGTCCTTACGCTTTCGGCTGCCATTGACACCAATGATCATAATATTCTAACCATAAGACTGAAAACATATTTTAGTATTGCTAACGCAATCTCAATTGTGTCTCAGCGTAACATGCCACTTGTAAGCTTGACTAAATTTCTTATATATTAGCCGAAATAGCATAATTGAATATTGACAATTTGGCAAAACATTATATATAGGATGTTAGACTTGTTAAATATCATCATGAATTATAACTTTGTTAAAATTGTTGTTATATACCAGTATAAAAATATTTGAAACAAAAATTCACCCTTTTCTCTGAGCGATATCGTGGGAAGTTCAATGCAACTTGTTTCTGATTCTTGCTAAAGTCCCAGTTTTTGACACTTCTTGACATTGTTTACAGAAAAAAGTAAACAAGGGTAATAGTGAAAGAATCAACATGTTGAGATCTATCACTTTTAATATCACATGTTTAAACCTTTAGACAATTTCGACTAGCTTCCGTATAACTAGTCCAGTGAATGCCCGATACTCTCACATTAGCGTGGCTTGGAGTCGTACCCATGGGTGTTCACATAGGATGTTAGACTTAAGGACTTGTTAAATATCATCATGATTTAAAAGTTTATGACAAATTTTGTTATATACCAGTATAAAAATATTTGAAACAGAAGTTCAATGCAACTTGCTTCTAATTCTTGCTAAAGTCCCAGTTTTTGACACTTACTTAGTAAGTTGGATGCACATGGAATAACAATAATAATAATAACAACAATTAAAGTGCTACAGTCATCAATGACAACATCGAGTACTATTGAGACAAAATCAAGCCAAAAAAAGAAGGTCCAAAAACGGTGTAAATTCCAAAATCCAGAAATTCAGTCCAAAGTAAAGGGAGTTAAAGAAAAGGTGGTTTAGGCGCAGGTCGCTGCTCATGGACACTGGATGGAAAAGAGAAATGGAAAAGATAGATCTTCAACTGCTTATGGAACTGCTCATAGGAAAGTAAAGGCTGATGTGATTCAAATGAAGATTTCCAAAGATTGGATGGAAGAGAATTCCGGATCTGAGGTGCAGCATGCTGGAAAGAACGATTAGATAGCTTAGAGCGTGAAGGTAAGCTAGGTCTCACAAGAGTAATTAACTTAGAAGACAGAGTAATAGCAGGCTGCATCACTTTAATCAAGTGAGACATACAAGTTTGTCCAGGTATGGTGATGGACTTATAGGTTAACGAAGCTGTTTTGTAAATGATACGCTCTTTAATCTTTAGCCAGTGCAAAGACTTCAAAATAGGCGTAACATGTGAGTACTTGGAACTACAAAAAATTGCTCGCGCAAGAGAATTTTGAACAAACTGAAACCGATCAATCTCACAGCCAGGGAGATTTAAAACAGGGAATTGCAGTAGTCCAACTTCGATTGCACAAGAGCAGCACCAATTGTAGCAGCTATCTCAGTGACAAATATGGACGTATTCGACGAAGATCACGGATAATGGAAGAAACATGCTTGTGAAGTTTTAGTTATGTGTTCGTGGAAGGTTAGGTGTTTATCAAGGACAACACCGAGATTTCTCACAGAAGAAACAGGTGATATTTCAATACCCGAAGATAACGAAAGAGTTTTCCTATTCAGCTTCAGAAGCTGTTGATGTATCCCGACCAACAAGAATTCAGTCTTAGATGGATTAAGTGCCAAGAAATTATCAGTCTATATCCAAGAGGATATAGAAAACTTTGTTGCAGGAGGGTTTCAGCATTAGAATAGGAGTTAGGGGTGAAACAAGTGTACATTTGAGTGTCATCAGCATATAATTCATGATCAAGAGAATGAGAAGAGATTAGAGTGCTTAGGGGTGGTGTATAGAGGTTAAAGAGGATAGGACCAAGACGGAGCCTTGAGGCCACCATACTTTAGTGAGAAGGCGAAGAGATGTACTCCATCACTTTCACCTAATAAAAGAACGATCCGTCAAATAGGAGGAAAACCAATCAGAAAATTCCACGAACACCAAACCAGGAAGAAAGACGTTCCAGAAGAATATTGTGATCAATGGTACAAAAGCGGCCAAAAGATCAAGCATACATAATCCAGTTAAGCGTTGTGTGCACATGGCATTAACAATAGAATTGCACACAGATAGAAGCACCGTTTCAGTTGAACGATGCTAGTATAAGCAGCTTGATGCTTATTAAATATATCATTGTAAGAGAGATGAGTAGAAAGCCTCTGAAGAACAATTCTTTCAGTGCGCTTAGATATGTATGACAGATTAGATATAGGCCTGTAATTCGACAATAATTCCTTATCCAGTGTGGGCTCTTTTAAGCAATGGAGTAATAACTGCAAGCTTAAAAGCGCGAGGAAATGTGCCAGTAGAGAGAGAGAGAGAGAGAGAGAGAGAGAGAGAGAGAGAGAGAGAGAGAGAGAGGTTAACAATCAATGTTAACACTGGAGCAAGTATGTGAATACACTTGTTTAAAAGAGAGGTTGGGATATAACGATAATTATAAGATAACGGGCAAACTGTTAACATGGGTAGGTAATTGGTTAAGCAATTGAAAAAGTACATCAACTACAACCTGCTCTTGCTGCTGTCTTATTTAAATTTCATATAAAGACTCACTAGATAATGCCCGTCTCTAGCAAGGCATTTTGCAAATCGCAAAATGCCTTTTGATCGCAAATTGCGATCCCTGCTATCAGCAAAGTGCTATACGAGGAGGATTGAAGTCAAGCTCTCGTGTTACTGTCGAATCGATGCAGGCAATAAAGAGATCCCATACTATCTTTCTTTCTTCACTCCTTTATTCTTTCGTCACTCCTGTCGACCTCAGGATATTCTTGATAATCTATATTTTGCTGAAGCTGCGATCAGCACTTGCAACCGTCAGTCATTGTTGTCAGAATGACTTTAATTCAGATAAACTGTCACCAGCGTTGTCATGACTCTCAGAGCTGTGGCAATGTTGGGTTTTAAAGTTCTTCAAGATCATGTTTGTAGGCCTATACAGACTGGATCATAAGAATAATCCCCTAGTGAAATCTTAGTAAGTTTTGTAGAATTCAAAATATTTTAACAAAATTGTCAGAGCTTCTGGAAGAAGAATTTCTGCATATATCCTGCAAATGTGGTGAAAATATATTCATGAATAACGAAATTGCAGCGCTTCTACGAAAAAGTGCAAAACAATTTTAACAAGACTTTTTTAAAACAAAGGTTCCGGAAATTATACGCAAAATTTAGGAATAATTTTAACAGAAAAATCTAATCATTCCACTGTAATATTAGTGCACTGCCTACTGGCAGGTCCATTGTATATAACGCCTCCACTCTTCTCTGTCTTCCGCTTTCCTCTTCATGTCCACAAATGAGTAGATCTTTAAATCATCTAAACATTCCCAATCTAGGTCTGCCTCGAGACCTCTTTTAGGAGACTTTCCGCCCTTAGAATGTGCGTCCTATCTTATCCTATGTCTAAAATGAATTATATATATATATATATATATATATATATATATATATATATATATATATATATAATTCTGACAATGAGTTCGTAGCTGGTGACGTGTTTCCCATTGCCTCCTTCAGTTCCACTTTGGTCGCCTGTTACGCGCAGTATGCGAGATGGGTTTTCTCTAATGAGCTTATATTAGATACATTATATTTATATTATATATTCTTTTATAATTTTAGGTTGTTTAATTCATAGAGACAACAATATTCCATACAGGATTATGATAATGATGAAAAAATGTCGCGATTATGGAAGTGTCACTTGCGATAGAAAATTATTCATGACAGGGTGAGTAAAAAAAATACACCTGCAAAATGTTTGAATATCTCTATTGTTAACATTTTCCAATAAAACGTTTACCAATTAGGGGCCTACTAAAGGACGCATGTCTGATAGGGTGGCCAATTTTCATCCATTTCGGTACATAGATTGGCCAGTTATGCAAGTTTCAGCAGAGCAACTCACCATTTTTTAATGTTCTGTAAATATAAATTATATTTAATTTTATTTTTATTTTGGTCCTGAAAAGGGCCGTTGTAGTGGTTCAGAAAGAACCAGTTGTATCTGCTAGCATTGCTGACTATTCGATATGCTTTCCTCCCGCTGCTGCGCTAGACTACAGTCGCTTTTGGAACGCTAGGACAGCCTTGTTGATTCCAGCTTGGGGCACTCTCGCCCAGATCGATTGTAGCACTTCCTGCAGTTTTGTCTTGTTTTTAGGCTTCGGCTGGTGTTTCTGATAGAGATGCAGCATGGTTCCCCAAACATAGTAATCCAAAGGATTTAGATCGGGAGAGTTTGGAGGCCATTCATTCTTATTAATGAAATAGGGGTTTCTCTCGCTGATCCATTCTTCTGCATGACGAGATGCATAAGCAGGAGCACCATTCTGCTGAAAGATGAAACATTTGGTAGAAGAGCAGAACAATCATCAAACAGCTCCGTAAGCAAAGTCTTGACGTAATACTGAGAGTTCACCTTTGCCTTCTCGTCAATGAAGTGCAATCTGCCCTTGACGTTGTAGCAAACGCCATTTTAGGTAAAATATGGGGGTTGCTCTTCTGAAACTTGCATAACTGGCCAATCTATGGAACAAAATTGATAAAAATTGGCCTCCCATCAGAAAAAATTAGTCCCTTAGTAATTGTAAAAGTTTTATTGGAAAATATTAACAATAGCCTGAGATATTCAAACTTTTTGCAGGTGTAATCTTTTTTTATACTCACCCTGTATATTGCTTGCAGCTGACTAAAGGCAGTATTTATGAGGGGGGGGGATGGACCTCCATCAGAGCTAAAATTTTGTTTTTAAGATGTAGAAATTGTTTGTCTAATAAAGGTTTTTTATATCTGATCATGTAGACCCTCCCGGTCGAGGGTGATAGTTACGGCACTGACTTGCATGGATGATTATATAGAGTATTTAAGATGTTTGCATGCTTTATGTCGAATCTATGCCTGTATTCATATAATTGTAATACAATGCACCCAGCTGTTAAATACTGTACAACTTTAGTGCTTTCAATATTGTATTAACGCATAAATCAATGAAGAGGCAAATACATGTAGATGGCTATCGAAGCAAGGGTCAGTAACAAATAACGTTCATAAAGAGTCTAAGTAAGTTAAGGGCAACCAGTTTGGGTTTATGCCTGGAAGGTCGACAACAGAGCCGATCTTTATGTTGAGGCAATTGATGGAGAAGAAAAGGAGTGAGAGGAAGAAGATACAGATAGTATTTGTGGATTTCGAAAAGGCCTATGATAGGGTTCCGAGAGAACTGGTGTGGGAAGTTTTGAAGAAGAGCAAAGTTGAGTATGTTGAGTTAATCAAAGATATGTACAGCAGGGTGAAGAATAGTGTGAGAGTGGAGAATGGACAATCTGAGAGTTTTGATGTGAAGATCGGGGTATATCAAAGATCAGCCCTAAATCCATATTTGTTTATATTGATTATGGATGAGTTGCTTAAGGGAGTTATTAAGGATGCCCCATGGTGCATGCTATTTGCAGATGATCTGGTGATAGTAGGAGACACTGTGGAGAAAGTAAACGAGATGTTGGAAAACACGAGAGAGGTACAAGAAAGTAAAGGACTGAGGGTGACTAAGGAAAAAACGGAGCATTTAGAGAGTAAATGGAAGGGTGAGATGATAAACGGAGATAGAGTAATAAGTCAGGGTGTGGAGCTAAAGAAGGTAACAGATTTTAAGTATTTTGGATCTGTAATAGAGGCTAATGGGGAGTTGGAAAAGGAGGTTACTAGAAGGATTCAGGCTGGATGGGCAAAGTGGAGGGCTGCTAGTGGAGTGTTGTGTGATAGGAAAATCCCACTAAGACTGAAAGGCAAATTTTATAGTTCTGTGGTAAGGCCAGCAATGATGTATGGTTCGGAATGTTGGGCACTAGAAAGGGAACATTTGCAGAGTTTGTATGTGGCAGAAGTGAGAATTTTGCGTTTAATGTGTGGAAGAACTAGGAAGGACAGAATGGAAAATGAATATGTGAGGATGAATTTGAATGTTGAGGGGATCGGGGATAGGTTGGCTCAGTTGAGATTGAGATGGTATGGGCATATTGTGAGAAAGGCAGATGCGGATGTAGTAAAGATAGTTTGGAAGAAAGAACTGGATGTTAAGCTTGAGAGAGGTAGACCACAATTGACTTGGGATGCGGTAATTAAGAAGGACATGAAAAATAGGGGATTGACTGATGATATTATGATGATTTAATTTTGATTAGTGCATCGGTTACTGATTTACATCTTATGTTTGATATATGTGATAATGTTTTCAACGAGTTAGATTTGCCAATAAATGTGTCAAAATGCCATTGTATAAGAATGGGCCCAATGTGTAGCTATTCATGCTCACCTTTAAGTATTCAAGGAGTTGCAATTAATTGGGTGGAATCCATTAAATACTTAGGAGTCACTATTTGTAAGGCAAAATATTTTAAATGCCAATGGGAAGAATCAAAAGGTAAATTTTTAGAGCTGCTAACACCATTTTAGGAAGGCTGGGAACAAAAGCATCTGAAGATGTCATTCTTAAACTGATTGATAGTAATGGTGTATCAGCATTGCTATATGGCACTGCTGCTGCTGCCACCTTGCGAGATTCAGACTTAAAGAGTATGAGCAGAGCATATGACAGTATCTTTTCGAAGATCTTTCACACAACTGACAAGGAAGTAATTATGTGGTGTCAATATTATTTTGGTTTTTGGCCTTTGAGTATCTTATATGAATACCATAGATATAATTTTTAAACAAATTAGTATTGGATGCCAAAATTATTAAAGGGATCGAATTAGATCATCCAGATTATTTAGAATTAAGAAGTTTACAAAGGAAATATATTTCGTTTGTTGATTCTGTTGCTAAAGTACGATTAAAATTTTGGATCTACGTTGACAAAATGCTACATATTGAATATTCTAATGAATAATTGAGTTGATTTGATTCTGTTCGTCACTTGTAAACTACTAGATTTGCATTGCTTAGCTGTACTTGTATGCAAAGTGATGTTTCTTTTCGATTATTTTTCTTTCTCTTTTTCTATATCTTTGTTCGAAACTGCCATGTATTGGTGAAATAAAGTCTATAATATATGGTGAGGGACAGGTTGGACTGGAGAAAGTCTATTCGTATCCCGACCCTGGTTAAACTGGGATTTAAGGGAAGATGATGATGAAAGAGTCTAAGTAAGTGGATGCATATGACGGAAACAGAAATGATCAGAGCAACAATGAACAGAGACGTTTGAAGGAACATGACCATGTCATGGTCATTGACCGCCCGGGCTTTCAGAAGATACCATATTTAATCCTAAATTTTATTTTATTTCAATATTATGTCCATTTTATTACACCACTTTAAGGTTCTGTTATCAATTGGTATTCTAATGGAATTAATATTATGTCTAGGATCAATTCTTATGTAGAATGCAAGAATGTCTTACTACAATTTACATTAAACCTTGGTCGGATAATTCATGTGGGATTATATCAATTAGAGACTGTAAACCGTTAATAGTTAATGATATATTAAACCGTCCGCATACTTAAAGAAATTGTAACATAAAGGAGTTACGAAGCAGTCAATTTGTTAATTTTTTGCTTTATTAGCTCATCATCGACACATACTACAAAGAAAATAGGAGATAGATGCCAACAAGTCTAGTTCGATAGTACAACAATAATACTGCATATAGCATCATTCCATCTACAATGAGAATTTAATTTGCCGTATCAATTTAACAAAAGTTCTATTGGTTCCTTTGGCAAATTTTCTGTTCATTAATCAGAAGCATAGCATTTGGAAGTTAATTTTATCAGTTATTTGTTAATGAATGTTTTGAAACATTTAGTAAAACAGTAAAAGTAAATATGCATTATAGTGAAATAATCAATTATGTTGATATCTATCACTTTTAATACCATATGTTTAAACCGTTAGGCAATTTAGATCATTTTTCGTGTAACCAGTCCAGTGAATGTCCGAGATTTTACTCTCATATCAGCGCGGCCGGGAATCGAACCCATGAGAGTTCATTTCACCTCAGGATCTGTCATTTAAAATTTCATGACGTTATCTACATCTCTAACCATTGCGCTATTGAGACATTCAAATGTAGAGTTATTTGATTAGTGAACAAATATTTACTGAAGTGCCCTTAGTAGAAAAATATTTAAAAGTTTTTCGTATAAGAATAAACAGCGTTACAACCTTCCGTTTCAAGCCAAATAGACGAACCGAATGCAGTAAGCACTCTCCAAATACTTGCATCATACACAAATACAGACATCATCAACGGTAGCAATTTCAAATTTTATTTCCGAATTATCGTCAAGATAACTGAAGAATCTTAATTCAAAATGATCTTCTAAATGAAAAGAATTTTCGTTGTACAATTTAGAAAAAATGTCACGAGAGATCTATAAGTTGAGTTAATTATAACTATTTTACTAGCACTAGCATTATTAATAGATATACCACAACATTTGGAATGAGGTGAAAACTTTATTCTAAACTTGTCAACAGTTATTTAAATTACATACATACATATTACATATATATATATATTATATATATATATATATATATATGCATATTATATTATACATACATACATACATATATATATATATATATATATATATATATATATATATATATATATATATATATATATATATATATATATATATGTATGTATGTATATATAGAATATATGAATATTACCAGATTTAGAACGTTCTAACTATTTCAACAAATTCCAGAGTCTAGATAGAGTGTTATTTTAAGGAGACACCTTCGGAATGTAATCAATTTTAAAATTCGATTTTTTTACCTTATACTTATAGTTTGAGTTGATTCTTTATTTAAATATTGCATTATATTCTCAAAAAACTTATCAATAAGTGGCATTGCATGAAACATCATCATAATGTTTGTATTCTCCATATTCTGCCATAATGGTGTAAACAATGCATACAGGTAGCGTAAACAGTAATTCTAGCTCAATTTCAGATGTGATCCCAGTGCAAAACATTACTTCTCTTGCGTCATACTAAGATGATGTCAGGACTCAGGAATGTATCTACTGACATATTTTGTAAGAGTTGAAATTACTTCATCATCTCGAGTAGAAACTTTTTGTCAACAGCTGTGAGGAGTTCCAGTCTTCAGTATCAGTTGTGATGGGCTCCAGTCTCCAGTATCAGTTGTGAGGGGCTCCAGTCTCCAGTATCAGCTTTGAGGGGCTCCAGTCTTCAGTATCAGTTGTGATGGGCTCCAGTCTTCAGTATCAGTTGTGATGGGCTCCAGTCTCCAGTATCAGTTGTGAGGGGCTCCAGTCTCCAGTATCAGTTGTGAGGAGCTCCAGTCTCCAGTATCAGCTATGAGGAGCTCCAGTCTTCAGTATCAGCTATGAGGAGCTTCAGTATCATATGAGAAGAGCTCCAGTATAATGTGATAGGTGCTCCAGTATCAGGTGATAAGAGCTCCAGTATCAGGTGATAATATCCAGTATTAGGTGACAGAAGCTCTAGTATCAGGTGAGAGGAGCTCCAGTATCAGGTGACAGAAGCTCCAGTATCAGGTGACAGAAGCTACAGTATCAGGTGAGAGGAGCTCCAGTATCAGGTGAGAGAAGAGCTCCAGTATCTGTTGAGAGGAGCTCCAGTATCAGGTGAGAGAAGAGCTCCAGTATCAGGTGAGAGGAGCTCCAGTATCAGATGACAGAAGCTTCAGTATTAGGTGAGAGAATCTCCTTTTTCTTCTTTGAAGTTTGAAAACATGCGAGCCTGAAAATAACAGTATAAAGTGAAAATAGCAAAATCATAAACAGTAAAAAGTTGAAATAGTTACTTTATATCCTGGTTCATATGGATCACTATATTTTATTTCAGGGCACAAGTAATAGAATATTATATAGTCTTTTGAGCTTTGTGTCCTTTCATTTCACAAACACAGTATGTAGGGGCCTAATTGGTCACTAACTTTGATATATTTGAGACGGTGTGAATTAATAATAAAAAATTTCTTTCTCTCTCTCTCTCTCTCTCTGTTCCCGTATCGCGCATACCTATATATGATAGCTAGAGGCAATCAGCCGGAACTTCAACCAGTGGCCTGTTGTTTATCAGATAAGTGTGCTACCAATTCGGTCACTAGCGGGCAAAACGAATGGGATATTGAAAAGGCTCGTATATCAACAGCCGTGCTGCAGTAGATATCAAAGGATAAGTCAGTTGTACAAAGTAACAGCGGTACGCTGTAATAAAAATCTGTTTTAGAATAATTGATTCCGTACAGTTGTTATCAGATGTAAGGGCAAAGATAGAAACCCAATCGCGAATGACATCACGATTACGGTATAGTTTTGTACTATATCGTAAGCGTGTTGTCATTCAAAACAGACGCCAAACTAGATCCACCTTTGTCAACAAAAGTATTCATATCGTCTATTCACACATTAGCACAATAAAAGTTTATTTGAAGTAAGCTAAATATTAACTAATTTCTCAACATAACCCACAGATTTAACATCCGTCACTCTCTCTCTCTTTCTCTCTCTCTCTCTCTCTCTCTCTCTCAGTCACTCATTCATCCATCAACTGTTTGATACACTCTAACTTGTCCAAAAGACAACAATCGTATAAGTTTCGATAAGTAATCACAATAGAGCAGCGAAAAATCCGGCAGCAATAAATGCCTCTATCGATCTACGTGCGCAAAACAATGATTTCCTCTCGATTTATTTAGTAACTTATCACAGGCTGTAATCTAATTTGGAGTAAATGGTTATTTTATTTAGTAAATAAATTAAGAAATATCGAAGTGTATACCCAGCAGAGGGACGGCATGCTCACAGAAGAGACGCTAGTTAGCTCATTGCGTCATCATCACAGAATCCAAGAGTAACTCCATGGTGAGGTCATCTAGGTTAAGACATTCACCTAGAACAGCTGCTAGGTGGCTCATTGCGTCATCATCACAGAATCCAAGCGTAACTCCATGGTGAGGTCATCTAGGTTAAGATATTCACCTTGAACAGCTGCTAGTTAGCTCATTGCGTCATCATCACAGAATCCAAGCGTAACTCCATGGTGAGGTCATCTAGGTTAAGATATTCACCTAGAACAGCTGCTAGGTGGCTCATTGCGTCATCATCACAGAATCCAAGAGTAACTCCAGTGTGAGGTTATCTACAGAACAAGCACATAAACACACATGTGCTTAATTCTGTAGCCGAGATATGCTCAGTCTCAAATTGATGCAAGACTCAATAGAGTTATTTGATTCAGTAAGTAGTGTCTAATAGCCGCCTTTGCTTGATTGTTGTTGCAGGCTCGTACCTGTTAAAAACATATAAAGTTGATTGTTGACTCTTAGGTGCCATTAATTCATAAGTGGTACAGTAAGTAATGCATTAAGTGATGTTGTCATTACACATGTTTAATTTTCATAATGTTCTGTTAAGTATATTTTATTATTGAAGTGCATTTAATGTATTTAGAGGGTTTATTTGTTAAAGGTGCTTTGACATTAAACTGCAGCAGAATATCATGCAACGGGGCCAGTCTACAAGCTCGCTGCAGTCAGCTGCGGTTATTGCACAGCCGTTCACGGTGACAACACGTCAGGAAGAGTCCGTTATACATGTAAACTTTAAGAATAATTTCTGTCGACTTTAAATTACTTCTCAATAGAACTACAAACGTAGAGTTTGCTTTGTTGAACTACGAGCTTGCTGGATGATTGCTAGCGTAAAGCATGGTTCATAGCGGTCCACTGCCGAACTTCTTAAACCCTCAGTTACACACCGCACTATCTGAAGGCTGCTCAAATGCAAAACCACAAATCAAAGATGTTGTTGATTATACGATTCAATTGCAACTGGCAAAAGTAAGTCAGCAATACTTTCTGCAGTTTCAGAGTTTCATTTGTCTCTCTCTATGCCCTGTTCAATAGAATATTAAAAATTCTAACTTACTAAAAAGTAGTTTAACTTTTACTGACATGCTCATCCAGTCATCCGTAAAAGCAAAATCTAACACTTCGAACAAAAAGTACAACTTTTTCTCAAAGTTTATTAGGATTTAGGATTGTATTGCCTAAGTGGTTTCCACATGTATATCCATCGAGTATATTTCAAATTTCGAGAATCTAATTACACAAGTATAAAATTAATCGATAAAAACTCAGACTGCCAATCTCAAAGTGAACAATTTTGAAGCTTTAATTTCATCCTGGAATTAAATTTTTTGTTTTCGAATCTAATGTCAACACAATGCCAATTTTGCTGTATGTCTATCGAAGTGTTTTTGAAAACAAAGACCTGTTTATCTCCAGCCTGCGTCATTTTCTTGTGATAGGTCGTACCAGTGCAGTGCTTGATCAGTTAGTATGCAATGCTTTAGACATTACTAATAGTTAATTTTTTACCAATACTTTTGATATCAAGGATAAGTATAATTTGCATTGATTTTATGCCTAGATGTGTTCCACGCTCTGCTCATCGGAGGGATTTGGCACCATCGTGGTCGATGCTCAACAGAACATTCAGAAGAACAGTACAGCCATGAGTGAGGCATTTATATATCAGGCAGCGACACCGGATGCAATGACTGTTGAGAATACATTAGCATTATCAAAATAGTCTCCAGTTGGCAGCAACCCATACAAGAATGAAAAGAAAACAAGAACTCACTGGTTTTTGCAATACCTAGAAGGTAATATTGTGCAGATGTTTTTAGCATATTAATAGTATTGGTAGTGATCTAACAATCTCATCCATTACAAAAATTATTACAAATTTCCTATGACATCCCCAACATAGACTACTCGGAAGTACTCTTTGATCCTAATCCGTTTAATCCTGGTTTTGGTCGATTTCAATTTATTGAACTTAACTAACCTTTAACAATTTTCTTAAGATTGGGCTATCGTTTACAATAAGTTGTAATAAACAATGAAAATTTGATAAAAGTATGTTTAAATAATTTAGACAGTAGTAGTATATACTAGAGATAACCAGGACTGTTAGCTTGCCAGTACCTCTACTTGTCCGTGTCTGTACCTGTCTGTATGTGTCTGTGTGCTTGTATCTCTGCCTGTCTGTGTGTCTGTATCCCTACTTGTACCTGTCTGTATGTGTCTGTTTGCTTGTACATCTGCCTGTCTGTGTACCAGTATGTCTCTATGTACCTCTGCACGTCTAATTGTACTTCTACTTGTACCTCTAATTGTACCTGTATGTACCTGTCTGTACGAGTGTAATTAACCTTTGACCCTTACCTGTCAAAAGATGATGGATGCGATTGATCAAATCAGATCGGATTTTGTTGACCTCAAATGAGCTCAATTTCAAACCCAGGTGTGTGTGTATGTCTGTGTGCGATTTGCGCAAGTGTATATGTGTGAGTGTGTGCGGAAGTGTGTGAGAATAAGCGTACGCGTCTGCATGTGTTCTAGCGGTGCAAGTTTGCGTAACTGTGTGTGCTGTGTGGCACATTTTATGCGATGTGCAGCGTGTTTGGTCGCAATACCTGATAATGTTGTGCACTGTGTGTATATGCGCGATGTGTGTGCGTATGTATACATATGCATGTTTGTATGTGTGTAAGTGCAAGTAAATGCGTGACGTGTGTATGCGTGTGTGTAAGTGTGTCTATGTACGCGTCGGCATGTGTTCGCGCGGCGCAAGTGTACGTAAGTATGTGCGCATGTGTGCACATATTTGTGCGAATAAGGTGTGTGTGTGTATATGGAGCATTGTGTGCGATTTGCGCAAGTGTATATGTGTGAGTGTGTGCGTAAGTGTATGCATGTGTGTGTGTATATATGAATTCGCACATGTGTGTGTGTGTGTTTGTCGTAATGTGTACAAGTGTGTGCGCGCGCGCGCGTGTGTGTGCGTGTGTGTTTGTCATACACATGTATATACCTCGAGTGTGCGTAAGTATATGCGTATGTGTGCACATATATGTGCGTATGAGGTGTGTGTGTGTCTGTGTGGCACATTGCGTGCGATTTGCGCAAGTGTATATGTGTGTGCTTGTACGTGTGTAAGTGTATGTGCACACATGTGTGTGTGTATGTGCACAAGTGCGTGTGCATGTATGTGTCCGCAGATGTGTAACTGTACAAATATGCGAGCTAGAGCCAGTGACGATGCCGGTAAGACATTCTAGCGCGGATCAGTATATGCAAGGTTCAAATCCAAGGCACGCTCGTCACTGACATCAGTTGCGTCACGAGTGACGCAACTGATGCTAACATTATCTCTAAAATTAGCTTTACTTTTAGCCTTTTCAACTTGCTTATTATGGGCATATTCCTAGTGTACCGTATATTAAAGTAATTTCTTATTATATAGTAGACCTACATCCGACTCTAACGTTAAGCATATAGTGATTTTACAGAAATGATGCTGCAATTACAACATTAATAGATAGCTTTTTATAATGCGTCAGAGTTAAAATAACCATCCATACTCTCATTAAAATTGAGTGAATAGCACTTCACTCACTTTGTTAACTATACTAATTCGATTAATCTTTATTATCATTGTACTATTACAGATTACACAAGTATTGCTACATTAGTTACTGTTGTAGTTCTTATGACAAGTCTTAAGCAATAACACTTCGTTTCTCGTTAATTTAACCTAATGTCGTTTAACTAGAGCCTTATCCTCTCTCTCCATTGCTCTCTGAAACTCTGTTTCCTATCCCAACATTCTAACTCCAAATGCTCCAACTGCCTACTCGCCACCAACACTTTCTAGCCCACACTGTACATAAACACTGCCTAGCCACTGCACCACACTTTCCGGCCAACACTGTCACCCAGCACTGTACATCCACTCCTGCCCCGCACTGTCCATCCGAACATCATGTCCGGGGGTTTATATATACTATACGAGGGGCGGTCATAAAGTTCGAGGACTAGTCAAAATTCGAAAAGGGTGTGGGATCTTCAAACGTTAGACTGACATATTGTGAAAGCTTATTTTCTTGGCTTTCTTCTGATATAATTACTTGCCCTATGGGTTCAACGCAACCGGATATAGAAACATTTCTATGTTGATACTATTTTACACCCAGTCAGACAAATAAACAAACAAAATGGCGTCAAAGTTAGAAGTTCGTTATTCGATCAAATTTTGCTTTAAGCTTGGCAAAACTCAAACGGAAGCGCTTCAAATGTTGACTACAGCATATGGAGAAGGCTCTGCATCAAAATCAAATGTTAGCAAATGGTATAATCGTTTTAAAAGTGGTGAAGAATTGGTGCAGTCTCAGGAACGCTCAGGCAGGCCTTCAACTTCAGTTAACGACCGAAATATGGTCAAAATCAATGAACTGGTGCTTCAAAATCGCAGAATTACCATGCAAGAACTACAGAATGAAGTTGGTATAAGTCATGGATCAGTTGCAGTAATCTTAAATGAACTTGGATTTAACAAAGTATGCGCACGATGGGTGCCCAGGCTGCTGACTGAAGAACAGTGCCAGACTCGTGTTTCGATTTGCCTGCAGTGGAGATCCCGCTTGCAACGTGAAGGGGCTGAGAACTTTCTGAAACGTGTCGTGACATGCGATGAGACATGGATACACCACTACGATCTTGAATCTAAGCAGCAATCGTCAGTTTGGAAGCACCAATCAAGCCCAAGACCTCATAAAGCAAAAGTTGCGAGAAGTGCTGGCAAGGTGATGCACCTGATTTTCTTTGATTATCAGGGAATCATCTATGATCACAGATTGCCGAAAGGACAAACAGTAACTGGAAACTATTACTCGACAGTACTGAAAAGGAAACTCATGGTAAAATTGAACGAGAAGCGCCCTAAACTGATTGAAAATGGATGGATCTTGCACCACGATAATGCGCCAGCTCACCGGTCCCAGATTTGCCAGCAGACCATCGCTGAAATCGGCTGTGAACTGCTTGCTCACCCTGCCTACTCACCTGACCTTGCTCCCTGTGACCATTCTCTATTTCCTGACCTGAAAAATTACCTCCGTGGTCAACGGTTTCAGTCAGACGATGAGGTCAACGCAGCTGTTTCGGGTGCGCTGAAGGTGCTGTCCAAGAATGGCCTATGGCACTACTTCGAGGCTTGGAAGGATCGCTGGACGAAGTGTATCGATTCCCAAGGGATGTATTTTGAAGGCCAAACTTAAATTTTGGAAATAGCATTAACAGTTTTTGTGTAATAAATGTAGTCCTCGAACTTTATGACTGCCCCTCGTAGAAGAGATACACAGACATACACAGATATACTCTGTAAGTAGGCCTATACCAAATACTGTAACTAAACCTCATTTGTTGAGAAGATTTAGTACACATCATACGTCTCTCTTGATTACGGATTACTTAAGCATCCATTTTGGTTATTCACTAGAATTACACAACAATATGGATTAAAGTTATAAAATCATGAGGGTTAATAAAGTACACCAGTATACGGCTATAACAGGTAAGTTTGGAATATTTTATCAATCAATAGGCCTATACTACATGTTGATCTACAGACTGCGTAATTTTCTTGTGATTGATCGTATCAGTGCAGTGCTGGGTCAGTTAGTATTTGATGCCTTAGACATTACTAATAGCTAACTTTTTACTAATACTTTTGATATCATAGAAACATATAATTTGCATAGCTTTTGTGTTCCACACTCTGCTCATCGGTTGGATTTGGCTCCATCGTGGTCGACGCTCTAGACAGAACATTCAGCTGCACAGTACAGCTACGAGTGAGGCATTTAAATATCAGGCAGCACCATTTTGATGCAATGATTGTTGAGAATACATTAGAATTGTCAAAATGGTCTCCAGTTGGAAGCAGCCGATACAAGAATGAAAGGAAAACAATGACTCACTGGCGTGACTTTTTGCAAGATCTAGAAGGTAATACTGCGCACAGATGTTTTTAGCATGTTAATAATAAAAACAACAGCATGATCAAAAAAGCACGAAACTTATACCTAGCTGTCGAAGTCTAAAGCCCTTGTTCGTCTGTTTAGAACAACAGTGTGAGATACACAACGAAAATGACAGTCATGTAAGCACTAGAACAGCCAATAGCGTCAGTTGACGTAATCTGGAGCCTAGATGTTTTGTGACTAAGCAACCGAGTGAAGGAGAAACTTAATATTTTGTGACATTTATACAAATCACGAGAACAACAGAATGCACCTTTTTAATTTTTTTTACTTTTTCACCAGGGGGCGCTATAAGTAAATATACCTAGAACAGCCAAAAGCGTCAATTGACATTGTGAAGTAAATACACGTATTACCAATAGTAAAATTTTAATAAAAGGACGTAATACTGTAATGATATTGGAATAAATGTAATTCTAATATTTGACCCGTCTAGTCCTGTAGTAGCAATGGAGTCAGACTTTTTGACTCTCCGTTTGACTCTTTCATTACTTTGATGGCGATACTTTATAGCAGTCAAAACAAATGTCATTTGAACACATAAGGTTTTGTGACTGATTGACTGTCTTACTTGATCATATCTGATCCACTCCGATATGTGCATAAGAGAGCATATAGAGAAAGTCAGGCCTGTAGTTACTTGATATATTTCAAGCAGATCTGTATTACCAAAGCATTCATTCAGGCAAGGTTCATTATATTGAAGAAAACACCTAGATGTCATCTTGTAATCTTCTAAAATAAGCTTTTGTCGACATCTGTGACAAATCAAATTTCATCCAACAAACATGCAGCATCCATTTACTGCTTTGATATCCGGTCCTACGGGTTGTGGAAAAATGCTGACAACGACATCGTGTCTATCAACTTTAGCCATGATTATAGCAAGAAGATAGAGAAGAGATTGAGAAGGAGGGCTGTTTTGTAAGAAGTGGCGGATGCTATAAATGGTTACCTACCGTAGGAATGGAAGGCTATAGATGGAGCAAATATTTCACGAAGGAGGAAGAGGAAATGGGGAAATGGGTGAGGATCTATCCAGGCGACGATGGGTATGATGATGATGTAGAGCCTGCTGAAAGCCCCATGGAGGAAAGCATCACCAGTAATGATAATATCATCATCATCTCTGATTCAAAGGAAAATCATCACCGATCACAAGAATTTGAAGACATACATGGGCAGTAGAACTACCAGCTCTACTACAAGAAAACATGAAAATTGCAGAAACATTCGCAGGAGTGGGTGTAGACAAAACCATCAGAGACAGGTGCAGTGGAATAAACGACGTGGAATCAAGATGGTATTGTTCCAGCGTGGAACAACCAGCTCTACTGCAAGAAAACATGAAAATTGCAGAAACATTCGCAGGAGTGGGTGTAGACAAAACCATCAGAGACAGGTGCAGTGAAATAAGCGACGTGGAATCAAGATGGTATTGTTCCAGTGTCGAACCGAAAATCAAGTATATTCAAGAGATAGCGTATAGAGGTCAAGAATATTTAAAGAAATTAGCGCAGGACGTGAGAAGTGTTATACCAGAAAGTGACATGTTTGAGAGTGATAAAAACAATCGAGCATTGTTACCATTCATGACAAAGATATTTTCAGGACCATTTGTTACAGCAGTACAGGAAGATGTGGACATCCTGAAGAGTCATCTGCAAGAAATGGCAATCAATAATAAGGAACTGAATATTTTGCAACAAAGCGATCGCCGGGTTTTTGAGGACTAAGGGAGAGACGGAGATTATATATATATATATATATATATAGAATGAAGGAAAACAAAGAAAGATAGAAAAACAGTGTAGAGATTAATTTAAATAGTTTTATTTGAAATGAACTATGATTTATAATACAACATTAGTTATATTAAAATGTATTCTTATTTTATACCGGAGTTTCGAGTTGAAACTATTATGATAGAAAAACTCTAACAGCCATAGAGCTACACAGAATGAAACAGATTCAACAGAAACTGAAGTCATCATGAGCATCATCAGCAACGGCCTGCACACCAAACTAATCAAGAAACAATATTCAGAACATTCATTCAGCATCAGTCAAACGCGGCTCTGCTCAGCTAGTTCCCAGTAAAATGATCCAACAGATTCTTACATCATCATCATCTTCAAACCCACGTCCACATCCATATCCATTTTATACACCCCAAATACCATCTCGGCAATGGCGACAGACCAAGTGAGTGGGACAAACATATTTCATTAATAGAAATGTATTTCAGAGCCGCCTCCACTCCAGAAAATACATTTAGCCCAGACTTGCTTTCTCATGGGTCTGAAATGGGTTCATTTTCCCATGCTCAATTAGGATTAGAAACCGATACCTGTGATTCGAATCAGCCACAATCTGAATATATTAAGCAATTACAAGAACGTACGAAAGCATAGAATGTTGCACATACCAATAACAAAAAGCTAGATCAAGCAAAAATGAAGGCCAGATAAGATGCCAAATGCTCGCCTAAACCTGAAAACTTTAAACTGAATGTAGTTTGCGTTCGAGATTTTTCATCTCAGAATAAACCAAAGAGGTTCAATAGCTATTCAAGGGTCCAATGCAGATAATCGACATTTTGGGCTCACATACAGTGAGACTCGAAATCTTGCGACCGGTAAAATTCTTAAAAACATGACCCACATGCCTTGAACATGTAAGAGGCCCTGAACAGATGAACACAGACACGGAAGCAGACGAGAATAGTTCAGCAACGGACATGGTTGCAGGCCAGCCAGAAGATTATAAGGCTAGACAAACAATTGCACATAGAAAGCTATGCAATTGAAGGATCCAATATCTCGTCGATTGGGAACTAATTAACGCGATCGAGCAGGAAAGAACCTGGGAGCCAAAGTAGAATTTAAACAAACCATTACTAAGTTTAGCCTGAGTGCAGCTATTTTGCGAATTTATTTTCTTTAGGAGCTGAGTCGGAGGGTACAACCCCTACAGCTGGTTATCGAGTAAATATGTTCTTTTATGGAATAATAAATAGGTTGTACAGTTTGCTTAAGGGCTAACAGAACTGAACGGTCAGACCTTGCAATTAGGTCGAGCTTGAGATCCCGGCCCAGGGTATGCTCTAAGAAGTTTTATTATTGCGTAGTTCAATTGTCCGTATTGTTTTTCAGCAGGAGAGAGGTTTTATTCAATATTAATTCATTTATTTTAGGTAAGGTGATTGAATAGAGTGAATATCATAAAGATGATCCCCCACGTAAAAAAAGTTGAACCCCAAACTTTAGAAGAAAGATATGCTAAAAAAAGAGCAGATGATATCATTGAATGGCATTTCAAATTTCTAAACTCTCTTGACATAGGTATAATTAGAGTTATAGTTCTGGATATAATGAAGGCTGCTGACTATTTACAAATAGATAGTTCATATGAATTAACATCTAAGTTTCTTGCTATAAAGATTGAGGGTAAAACTGCAGAAGAAATGCAGGATATATTAGGAATTGATATGGAAGAATCCCCAGCATGTCGTAGGAACTGACGTTGACGGCGAGAGGCCGGGTAGTAGGACTGCCGAGGAGTTTGAGAAAACAATCATGACAGCTTGCTGCCGAGCCCGGATGGCCGCTGCGGAGGGATAACGCATGGTGGTGAGCTGTTTGGGCTGGCGTCGAGGTATCACAGTGTTTGTACTAAATCGGCCGGGCACAAGTCAATCCCAGGCTGTCACCGACGAGAGGACGGGGAAGAAACCCACTTCTAAATCTCAAACCGGCGCGACTGTACTCATCATCCTTCCTTCAAAAACACCGAGAAGAATACGCGAGATGAGGACAAGTCCTCCGACAGCTGTAATATTGCCACGTAGTCGTAAAATCTTCATATCAGTGAAGGACCTTCATATCAGTGAAGAATATGTTGATATGGCCGATTAGGAGGACATTTCATAATTTTATAAATTCTAATATTATAAACAGAACTAAATATATTTTATACATACTAAATGGCGATTTTCTTCCGAAAAACTCCAAATAGTTCATCAGCGAGACTGCAGAGGAAACCTGCACTAGCTATTACCTTTCCTCCAAGCAAGTTAGAGTCAGAGGCTACAGATAAAGAATTAGAGCATTTTTACTCTAGTCTGGACGATCTTGCTGATAGGTTGCATGAGCTAGAAGGCACCGAACGTCGTCTCGTTGAGGATATGATTAAAAAGTCCACGGATCTAGACCCGCCCAACATTTTAAAATTAAAAATATCCGCAAACAATTCAAAGTCCCTTTTGTCCTTTATTGTGATTTTGAATCGTTCATTGCCGAAAACGATGAAGTACATACACCCAGCGGCTTTTGCAGCTTACGTGTATGTTGCTACAAAAATGTAGTCAGGTATAGTAAACTCACGCATCACAACTAAATAATGATTTAACAGCTACACTGTCGGGTAGGGGGTGCTAAACTTGTTCATCTCAATTTAATAAGCGAAAAAGGAAGCGAGTTCAATGTTCTTGACGAAAACATGTAGGCCTATATGTATAGGAAGACAGAAATGATGCGCCTTGCTAGACAACAAAGGCAAGTACAAGTGTATGATGCGCAATGTAGATAAATGACATTGCTTAACAGGGTTAACAATCAATCGAGTAATGTCTACAATGTACTTCTGTTTAAACAATGCATACTAATGCCGACTGTGTGAAAATTTAAAGATTCTTAATTTATTTACATTGTTTAGGAAATGGACAAAATTAAAATTCAGGAGAGTGACAAATCTACATCAAGTTCAATCAAATGGGAAGTTAGTTATTTTTCTCTACACTATACAATATATCTCTAAGATAATTATGGTAGACTCTATTATCATGATTATCACGCTAGTCAGCTAGATACGATACTTTATATCTTCACTGACGACCAATTTTCCCCGCGTAATTAGCAACAAAAATGAAATTTATTACAACACTTTTGTAATTGTACGTATGTAGGCCTGCAGTGGAGTTTGAAGACAGCTGTAATATTGCCACGTAGTCGTAAAATCTTCATATCAGTGAAGAACCCATATGTTGATATGGTCAATTTGGAGGACATTTCATAATTTTATAATTCTAATACTATAAACAGAACTAAATATATTTTATACATAACAAATGGCGATACAAATGTCTTAACTTACATTTAATTAACCTTAAGTTGACCCAATATTCAGGCTTCCTTACCTGTAAAGGGGTAACGTTAACCCCCTATAGATTTACATTCTTAACATGGCTAGTGATGAAATAACGAGAAAGTTAGAGGATGTCGAGTCAAAGAAGGATTTAGAACACGAGGTGAATTTGAGCGCTGGAATATACTGCACAGTTAGATCTGGATGGGCGGTAGTTCATCTACGCAAATATTTCATCCCTCACAACGAAACAGAATCTAGCCCGACCAGAAGGGGGTTGTACTTCAATCAGACGAATGGAAGCGTCTAGTTGAATTCTCCGAGAATATCTAAGAACAAAACCCAGAATTTGAGAATGCATTACCGTGCTCATTCGACAGTATGCATATCAACCAAATAAGCTCGCTCCCTTGTAAGGAATACTGTCCTTTCGGGTCGAATGAAGTAAATCTTAGAGTTTACTCATGGGCTGATAATGAACACGTCTATTGTTACTTTTTATTTAAATAAAATATACTCAGCATCATACTGAAACTAAATTTCATAGTAGTGAAATAGTGAATGAAGGTCGGTTTACCAGAAGTGGGGGTTATTACAAATGAGTTCCACCCATTGGAATGGAGCGGTGGCGTTGAACTAAATTCATTACTAAGGAGGAGGAGGATTTAGGGAAATGGGTAAGGGTGTACCCTGACGAAGCAGGATATGAAGCAGATGATGATGTGGAGCCTGACGATACCATCAACATCGATACTAACATTATAATTATCAGTGATGATGAAGATAGAAGGATGTTGTTGCCATGTTCGATGAAAATGAAATTTGGCCATGATATATATTATTTTAAAGCTTTAAAAAAGCGCGTTTAGTGATTACATAAATAACTAGTTACTAGAACACAGCGAATGTTGGAAAATACGTAACTCCTCTCAACATGTCCAAACCTGTGCAAACTAAGAAAGGGTTAACATTTCTTTTAATTTCTTGAACAGCAATAGAAGTCACAAAATGCATGGAGTGACATGTTTAAATCATATAGTTCATCTTATGTTTACAGTACTTCATCTTGCTAATGGACTCTGTGAAATAATAGGGCGAGACCCATGTGCGGGTCGGGATATATAATTTAGGTACCCAACACTTTGCTCAAGTTTTTCTTCGAACAGTCTTAGTTATATAAGTTAATTCAATTTCAGTTAAATCAGTTATTGCTAGAATTCATTCGCTCCTTAATTTGTTGTAACGGTCTAGCATGCAACCTTCCCTAATTATCTACTTCCATTTTTTAGGTCCGGATAACAAGCTTTGACACAATTGGCCTACTCCAGCTTATGTTTTAATGGTATCAAGTATGTACAAATATGGGAGAATGACAGGAATTCAGGCTTCCCTATCTGTAAAGGGGCGGCGTTAACCCCCTATAGATTTACATTCTTAACATGGCTAGTGATGAAATAACGAGAAAGTTAGAGGATGATGAGTCAAAGAAGGATTTAGAACACGAGGTGAATTTGAGCGCTGGAATAAACTGCACAGTTAGATCTGGATGGGGGGTAGTTAATCAACGCAAATATTTCATCTCTCACAACGAAACAGAACCTAGCCCGACCACAAGGGGGTTGCACTTCAATCAGACAAATGGAAGCGTCTAGTTGAATTCTCCGAGAATATCTAAGAACAAAACCCAGAATTTGAGAATGCATTACCGTGCTCATTCGACAGTATGCATATCAACCAAATAAGATCGCTCCCTTGTAAGGAATACTGTCCTTTCGGGTCGAATGAAGTAAATCTTAGAGTTTACTCATGGGCTGATATTGAACACGTCTATTGTTACTTTTTATTTAAATAAAATATACTCAGCATCATACTGAAACTAAATTTCATAGTAGTGAAATAGTGAATGAAGGTCGGTTTACCAGAAGTGGGGGTTATTACAAATGAGTTCCACCCATTGGAATGGAGCGGTGGCGTTGGACTAAATTCATTACTAAGGAGGAGGAGGATTTAGGGAAATGGGTAAGGGTGTACCCTGACGAAGCAGGATATGAAGCAGATGATGATGTGGAGCCTGACGATACCATCAACATCGATACTAACATTATAATTATCAGTGATGATGAAGATAGAAGGATGTTGTTGCCATGTTCGATGAAAATGAAATTTGGCCATGATATATATTATTTTAAAGCTTTAAAAAAGCGCGTTTAGTGATTACATAAATAACTAGTTACTAGAACACAGCGAATGTTGGAAAATACGTAACTCCTCTCAACATGTCCAAACCTGTGCAAACTAAGAAAGGGTTAACATTTCTTTTAATTTCTTGAACAGCAATAGAAGTCACAAAATGCATGGAGTGACATGTTTAAATCATATAGTTCATCTTATGTTTACAGTACTTCATCTTGCTAATGGACTCTGTGAAATAATAGGGCGAGACCCATGTGCGGGTCGGGATATATAATTTAGGTACCCAACACTTTGCTCAAGTTTTTCTTCGAACAGTCTTAGTTATACAAGTTAATTCAATTTCAGTTAAATCAGTTATTGCTAGAATTCATTCGCTCCTTAATTTGTTGTAACGGTCTAGCATGCAACCTTCCCTAATTATCTACTTCCATTTTTTAGGTCCGGATAACAAGCTTTGACACAATTGGCCTACTCCAGCTTATGTTTTAATGGTATCAAGTATGTACAAATATGGGAGAATGACAGGAATTCAGGCTTCCCTATCTGTAAAGGGGCGGCGTTAACCCCCTATAGATTTACATTCTTAACATGGCTAGTGATGAAATAACGAGAAAGTTAGAGGATGATGAGTCAAAGAAGGATTTAGAACACGAGGTGAATTTGAGCGCTGGAATAAACTGCACAGTTAGATCTGGATGGGGGGTAGTTAATCAACGCAAATATTTCATCTCTCACAACGAAACAGAACCTAGCCCGACCACAAGGGGGTTGCACTTCAATCAGACAAATGGAAGCGTCTAGTTGAATTCTCCGAGAATATCTAAGAACAAAACCCAGAATTTGAGAATGCATTACCGTGCTCATTCGACAGTATGCATATCAACCAAATAAGATCGCTCCCTTGTAAGGAATACTGTCCTTTCGGGTCGAATGAAGTAAATCTTAGAGTTTACTCATGGGCTGATATTGAACACGTCTATTGTTACTTTTTATTTAAATAAAATATACTCAGCATCATACTGAAACTAAATTTCATAGTAGTGAAATAGTGAATGAAGGTCGGTTTACCAGAAGTGGGGGTTATTACAAATGAGTTCCACCCATTGGAATGGAGCGGTGGCGTTGGACTAAATTCATTACTAAGGAGGAGGAGGATTTAGGGAAATGGGTAAGGGTGTACCCTGACGAAGCAGGATATGAAGCAGATGATGATGTGGAGCCTGACGATACCATCAACATCGATACTAACATTATAATTATCAGTGATGATGAAGATAGAAGGATGTTGTTGCCATGTTCGATGAAAATGAAATTTGGCCATGATATATATTATTTTAAAGCTTTAAAAAAGCGCGTTTAGTGATTACATAAATAACTAGTTACTAGAACACAGCGAATGTTCGAAAATACTTTAATTCCTCTCAACATGTCCAAACCTGTAAAAACTTAGAAAAGGGTTAACATTTCTTCTAACGAGAAAGACCTGTACTTCTTGGACAATACAAAGATGGTCAAAACAGCATTTATCGTTGATGAATTCAATGACTGGAAACGAGCAATTGAGCGATCCAATGGCCGCGAGAATTCCACAGCCACCGGTCACCTGGTGTCCTAAATAATCCGCCCTCACGGGCTAAGTGTGTTGTAAGCGAAATATGAAAATCTCTGTTAATCTATCCAACCTGCAATGATGCTGCATGTAACATTATTTCACTCTGTGTTTTCGGTTTCGCAATGAAGTCATGCTCATTTCAATCTTTGATAAATCTTTTTTACAGTCCGGAAAACAATGTGTTAGTCGCCAGGAATAAAATTTCACAAGTATTGTTACATTAGTAATTGTAGTTCTTTAGACAATCCTTAAGTAATAGCCCTTCGTTCGTAAATTTAATAACATGTTCACTAGAGCGGTTTGAAAGCCTTGTATGTATCTATCTCCATCACTATCTTCAACTCAGTCTTCTACATACCAACACTGCGATTAACTCTAAACACTTCCCAACGTTCCAACACTGAGCATCATGAGCGGGGTTAATATACTACGCAAAAGATACCCAGATATACAGACAAACACCTAAATATAACAATTATGTATTGTCACTATTCTAATATACTCTCTGTTGTGATCAAGTCTCTAGCATTCTTCCAGAAGGCTTTAGATATAAAAGACGTCCTTCAGACTTTGGATTATTTAAGCATTCATTTTGGATAATCACTAGGATTACTTCAATTACTTCATTATGGATATTCAATAGCATTACTAGAAATAATGTAAGAATAAACTACTATTATAATTTGCCGTTGTCTTCCTAAGCAGACACTAAGTGTCTTCGGATACATATTGACAATTTCTCTAGGCTCTGTTACATAAGTTTATTTAAGTTGTTTATATAAAGTCTTATATAAGTTGTTTATATAAAAATTCGATCAATGTTGAAGTGTACACTTCAACATTGATCGGATTTTTACTCAAAATGAAAATAATTATGTAGCATGTGCGACTTAATTACATTACATGTACAATCGCAGTTTGAACTCTGGCTAAATGATCTCAGTATTATTACACTTTAATAGATTTATGATGAATGACCAGTTACCGATGGTTTGGAAAATTGAATAAGCGAACCGAAATGCAACTAGTACATGACAAAAAAAAAACATTCGTTCTGTGTAATCTATACAGGCAAGCGGCCATCACATCACATCCCCTTTAACGTCAGTCTCTGTGGGATCACGTCGATCAAAGTCATTACCAGCACAGTATCGAAGGGAGATTTCTGATGGATAAGGAAAGCCTATACGTCAAAGATTCTTGCAAGAGATCTGGCTATCTTGCGAAACTGGCGAACAACCAGTTCTAAAGTTAAGGTTGAACTGGACGCCATCAGCAATGGCGGTCCCTACAGTGTGTGCACCTTCCTCCGCCAAAAGGGCTTTAGAGTGAATGCAACGGCGGAAGAGGAGAATGAGCCGTCTACAGCTTAACCGGTACAGCCGACAGGTCCAGCCTCCTCAGCTGAAATAGTGGGTCCCGCGCCGGCTCCACCAGCTGACACTGCCAGTACTGCAGGAGCAGACCGCAGAGCCCATATCGGCGCTGCAGACAGCAACAGAGAGCCTAGGAATATGTCCAACCGGGGCCTTCACGTCTATGCCACGACGACAGTGGCGATGACAGCGACGAGGACGACCTGGAAGAAAGAATCCTCGAGGATAGTAAAGCAGGGGCAGACTCTGACGACGAGCCTCGACCTCATCGTAGCGATTATGTAGGTCGGGGAAATGTTGGCCAAGTCCGAAAGGCCTAACAAAGCATGGGCCTCTGAGAGATATCCGAAGACTGATCCACTGCTGGTGGACTTTACGGAATACCAGAGGTCCAAAGGTCGGTCGGAAAGCGACGTATCGCACAAGATTTGTGATTTGTGTCATCAAAGGAAAGAATTTAAATTGCTATTTAGTTTTTAAAAAATAATCTTTAGTTTTTAAATATCACCACAGAAACTAAACATAATTATTATTTAATTTGTCCATAGTAATCATATAATCATAATAATAATTCTAATAATCATAATTAAGGCCTCATTCTATGCTTGGTGTACCCTGTCATTGTGATTTTCGTGAAAAAAATTAGTATCTTACTATATTCATTAAATTAGGTTTCTTTTTATCTTCTTTGTTAGCCCAATATATTCATTAAAAATATATTCTATGCTTCAGATATCTCAGCTGGGGAAAATGCAGAAATACATGTCAGCTGAAGGATCAAGCAACATCCAGCTTAGCACAACTGCACACGCGGACAGACTAACCAGATATTTCAACCTGCTGACCCGAGAGGTTAGCTAACATTCAAGTGATGCTATTGGTGAATAAGGCCGCATAAATGTAATATACCCACTATTATAACTTGGGTAAATTAATATTTAGTGAAATTGTAATGACGAATCATTTAACAACATTTGGAGGCCATGAAAGCACCAGCTTTGACTTGTTTACATAGCGAAGCAGATAGCCTTGAGCCTTTTTGTCTTTCAATTAGACAGTAATTTTGATCTGAAATCATTTTAAAATGTATCTCAGATATTTTGTAGCTCATGTTATATTTTTATATCTCGTGTCTCAAGATATGTGAATAGCATTCTCTGTGATATAATGTATGCAGTATTTCCGTTTTATGCGCAAAAATATTCTCCTATATTTTAACTACTAATTTTCATTTTTATATTTAGAGGCCAAAGTTAAGTCCAGCGCATTGAAAAACGAAATCAATGCTGCTAAGGAATTCAAAAAATTCCTAGTTGCGAGTAAAAATCAGCGGGAAAAGGACCCAGACCTCTGCAGCAGCATAGACAATATTCGTGATGTGCTGGAGGGGATGCAGGAAGGCATTTACAGGAAGATCAACATCGCCAGGAATTACAAGACCGTGAGAAAGCTGCACGAGGGACTGCCCTTCTCGGTAAAAGACGTGACCAGACAGTACTAGGACCCCGTCCTTAAGGCTAGGGTAAGAAAAATTCATGCACGACTGTTCATGAATGAAAATTTGTCATATATTAGCGGGTGTACGTTTGCAACAAAACAGTTATTGCCGATAATGGATGAAATAATTTATGTGCTAATCCGAATGTACGACATTGACAATGCTACTGTTGCCATTGTGATCTATCAGTTTATTTTATCTCTTAATGAAAGCCTCATATTGAATTAGAGGACCGAGTTTTATACCATCTCTGACATAAGTCAGGTTTTTCGGAATACTCCGTAGAAGGGGATGCCATATTTTGCAATCCTAGCCCGTTCATTTGAGCATAATCTGGTCACGACGACGTCATGACGACAGGAATTTAAAAAACAGAACGGTTGCCGTTGACAACACTGTGAAACGGTATCACAAGGACAACATGGCACACCAGAAAACTAAAAACAAAATAAATAAATGTTCCATCACTATCGTCCTAAACAGTATCAACCCCATCTCGACAAGTTCAACTTCCTCATCCATATCGACAAAATCTCCAAATTTGAAAAAACAAAATTCCGAAATCAGTATCAGAGTACTTAGCTACATCGAAGAAGAGGAGAGTGAATGCACTCTAGCACACATCAACACAACTAAACATCAAGACCGTCCACACCACATTAACTTGCTTCTTTTGACGGACACAGTCAAACACCGGCAAACCTATACGACATTTGGGTCCACTATTTAAGCATATAAAATCGTGGACACAAGTTTTCACCTGTAGATACTGTCTCCATCGCTTCTCAATCGAAAGACTTGCATACCAGCGAGACCCGCGGGACAAAACCAGCCTTGGCCATATCCTTTAACTCAGAACTCCCAAACAAAAGAGAGAAGCTTGATGGCTCACCACGAGTATTTGATGACCAAATTTATAACAACGTATTTTAATATGTACTGTGTATACGTATATATTACAGTAATCGTATTTCCATTTTAAATAATATGTTAAATGAATGTATTAAAGTTTCATATTCACCCTGGTCCAGATAAACTCACACGTGTGGTATGTGAGTAAAGCAATCAAGTCATAGATCTATCAAAGTAATCTAGAGTGCGTGAATCACGAGTACGGTATAGATATGTGTTTATTTATACAGGTGCAGTGACTACACAGTAGCTGAAATATACCGGCTGTACATTGTTATTATAATAGAGGTGCAGCGATTAACCTCTCCCCAATAAACAATGAAATATTATGTAGTAGTAACTGTAGATTTCACGATTTCCTTTAGTGTAGAACTTGGAAATCAGTACTTCGATTTTAATTGAGTTAAGATAACGTTTTATTTTTTTGTATTATTCTATTGCTATCTGAAACTGAATGTTAATGTTCAAACCAAAAGGATCTCACCTAAAAATATACATTATGTGCCACTACAGTGAAACTGTAACTTACACTAGATGTCGTCTAAGCAGACATAATCAAGGATTAGTAGGAATATGCTAAATAAGTTTAACGTTAATTGTATAAGTTGTTAATGATGTAAGCATCTAGTTAATTGCACTGTATAATATGATGGTAAATTCGAAATAGCAGTATGTGCAATAAATAACCGTACAGTGGTAAATTACGTAGCTTAGGTAATACTAGTATTTTAGTAATTTTGATTATTGTATGTTTTATATTTTCTGTCATGATTAGTTATAATTTATGTCTCGGACTACTGATACCCTTAATTATGGAATTACTTAGTACTGTTGGAATGGTATAATACATTTGAATATATTTTATATGAAAAGACAGGTCTGAGATTAGACTTCAAGTTAAGAAGGGTTAGCAGCTGAGCTAAGATATAGATTTCTTTAAATTGCAGGAGCATGCCATTGATTGACCTAGGTTGAAAGGATAGAACTCAGGGTTGAATATTGAGATGCCTGGCATTTATGAGATGCGATTATGAAATTAACCTAATGCTGGAGAAGCAATTGAGAGATCGCTGATGGCATGAGTGATAGCTTTATTGCCTTGGAATGTCTAAATAAATCCAAGAGAATTGTTTGTGTGATTAAGGCCGGAATCATAAGATAAATCACGGCAGTCAAACTAAGAAGTGAACTGGTATTGGAGGATTATATTATCTTAAACATAATGAATTAATTCTATTGGACAGTACATAGGAAGAAGGCGTGTTTTAGCAGGAATAGAAAGACCTCAGATGAGAATAGAGGAGGAATAGTTAGTTAAGGAAAGAGCAGTCTAAGAGAAGGGAGTCAAGAAAAGGGCAGTCGAGAATAGGGAGTCAAGGAAAAGAGCAGTCTAGAGAAGGAAGTCAAGCTGAGTCAAGTCTAGTAGAAGTTAAGAAACAGCCAAGTCAAGACTAAGTCAAGTTGAGTCTAGCTAAGTCCAAGGGCTATTTAGAAAAGACTTAGAAGTTTGTCAAAACAGTAACAGAAAGAATTTAGAGTAAAGATAGTAGAACAGTAGAAGAGTTAAAGATTTATAGAGAGCAAAAGTTAAAGATATATATATATATATATATATATATATATATATATATATATATATATATATATATATACACATATATTTATATATATATATATATATATGTTTCTATATCAAGTTTAAGTAGTACTATTAGAGACTGCTCGTAACTGTGAAAGTATATTGCTTGTCTAGAATAATTATATATTAAGAAACATTGTCATCTTGCTTGAATTGTAATTGCTAATTAATTAATATTAATAAATTCTGAATATAGTGTAAATGACTGTTCTCTCTTAATGTGTCTTCTTACCGTACTTCACAACTGAGAAGCAACAACACTAATAGTCGACTGCCAACTAAAAGACTACCTGCGAGGCTATAGTTTCCCATATTCAGAGGTTCTGAGTGAATAAGTAACATAAGAACAACACGAACACATTAAGACAACACAACGCAATAGTAAAAGCAGAACCTTTGATATATATATAGTTGTGGTTTATAATTTATTTCTTCATATCGTAATGTTCAGAATACAGTAAAACAACAAGCAGATGAGATGGAGGATGAAGAGATAAATGAGGAAAAGGATAATCCTCCGAAGAAATGGCATTCCTCTGAGGTTAGCAATTTTCTATACTTTATGTGCAACTTAAATTTGCAGCTTAAGGAATGTCTCTGCAATTGTAGGCATTACGCTAACATTATGCAGATATCGTCAAGATGCAGCTTAACTGGTCAACCCTAGGTGTTAAGGGGATCCTAAACATCTAGTTAACTGGTCAATCCTACGAGGTGCTAATGGGATCCTACTATCGTCTCGGCATCTAGTCTCTTGCCTACACATTGCTCTAATTTATTATATTTTATTTAAATGCAACGATTAAGTTATAATAACGCACTCTTAAATACAATACTATGTTGCGAACCACCTGTACGGGTGGGCACTGTCCAAGCCCCTCCCCTACTGGACATTTCAATTTTTTAGAAGAAAAAATAAATAAAACTGTACATTTAATGAATATCCCCGACGACGCCGAGACTGGTTGCGTGCTTGCAGTAGATTTGGAAAATCCAGACGACTTATATAACTACACAACGACCTGCCGCTAGCCCCTGAAAGAATTTCTATACCCGACACCTTTCTCTCCCCCTACCAAAATGATCTTAAGAGAACATTGGGGGTAAGCGAAATTCTTAAATTGAGAAATTGGTACCAAATTTCAAGCTAAAGTCCGATATGTGCTCCAGGAATTCTAAGTATTACTTGGAGAAAGGAATAACTTGCAAACACATACATCGTCAAATAATTAATTATTTTGATATATTTACACAGACTTGTGCATAGAATACAACTTTCAACCGTGTGTACACAAAGAAGAGAGAGACGAGATAGAAGATGAAGGCAACTTCATCAGAAGTGGTGGATACTTTAAATGGGTTCCACCCATCGGAATGGAGTGGTGGAAATGGGACAAGTATATTAGTAAGGAGGAAGAAGAAATGGGGAATTTGATAAGGGTGTACCCTGGTGATGAAAGGTACGAGGTGGATAATGATGATGATTTTGAACTTGACAACATTAACGATAAGGACAACATCATCATCATCAATGATGAAGATGATGAGGATGTTGTCAATATGGTTGAAATTTGGCCATGAAATATTTTATTTAAAGTCTCTAATAAAAGCGAGTTGTGAGATTAAATAAAAAACTTACATCGCTCAAATATGCTAGCTTCTACATCAACACGCGGTCTTCAGAGCCACTAATCAATTATCTTTCAGCTAAAACCGATTCTAGCTACAAAGACAGCACAAAAGTATTCTGCAACTTAAGCAACGACAAATCCCAAGCAAACAACGAATCACTTCCGGAGCTAGAAAAGTACAGCCACAGCGACATCAAGTTTGACATTTTTAAACTAGTATCATCGATCAACAATTTCGAAGACGTTCTCGCAACCTATAACGACGGAAACAAAGACACTGACTGAGAATCATCGGCCAACACTGGCACATGGAAGCTCACCTTAACACTCATCCCACACGTGACTCAAAACAGAGCAGGCATCACAGACCAATAAAATAACATTCCAGAGCGAATTTGTAAGGATTATGCCTGCTTTTTGAAGATATATTTTAATATACCCGCGAACACTCGTGTTATTAAAAGGAGATCTTACCTGCCTTACAATGACCAAGCGCGGACGATGAACCCGAAAAACGAAGACCAGCCCCAACAATGGGATTGTGCAGCTTTAAAAGAAGACTGCTATTTATTCGTATCACGTGCCTAAAACGAACATATGCGCAAATACAACATATCAGACCCAAGGCAACTTCGTCTGAAACTGATGCTCGGCAATAGGACTGACTACACAACTTTCACTAGGATCCAATCGAGTCTAGACATTATTGAGAAATTTTAAGACAACAACCCATGTGTTTAAATGTCTATACGATAACATAATAAATTACATCTTATTTGAAATTTGGTCTGAAACAGTCACGTGTGCGAATGGATCTACTATATCTATAATATTAGCTCAATACCCGAGTTTGTACAGCGTATGAAAGTATATGACATTAGTATGCTGAAATGATTATACTATTGAAATTGGAAAATTTGCGTATTATTGCGTTATGCTTAATTTTTGCATAAGCATATGAAGGCTTTAGAGATGAAATAACTTACAATTTTTCAAATAATACATTAACAACTGGAATAAGTACTATATCAATTATATGCTATATATTTCTGTAACTAAACTTGTGTTTCAGATATCTCAAGAGGATGATGCGGATGATGATGGCGATGATAAAGCAGCAAAAAGATGGAAAGATTAAATGAGACAAAACTCAATTTCATAAAGAACAATTAACTCTGTCAAGAAACTACAAGAAACGACAAGAAACGACAAGAAACGACAAGAAACTTTATAAAAGAACTTTATATAAGGCCTGAAATCTCCTTAAAGGTTACCTCTATCGTAAATTGAAATTGACTGTTAATTACACGTATTGTATTGCCCTTTGATCTAGATGTTACACTGACTTCAATTCAAGCTATTCCACTGTAGGCCTACAGTACGCTGATGAATAATCTACATGGATATCAAGATCGCATGCGTTAACAGGAACAATAGAAATAACCGGAAATGTGCCTTCTCAGCTGACATCTAGTGAATGAAATTGCACTATTAGAAGTAAATGGGGAAAGGAGATTCAAAAGAATCAAAACCGCAGAGTGCTGCACCAGCAATGGACGACTAGACTGAGCAGGAGACCATACCGACCATTAACGTCAGCTCGGTGAGCATATCATCAATGCATTAAAAAAACGGCTATAGTGGAAGACTTAGCTAAAACATGTCAATTTGGATGACAGCAGGCATCTGTCCTGTTTTAAATATAAAACCTACTTTCCATATGATGTAACTCATTTGGCAGTCCGTGCCTCACTCAAATTTAAGAAAAGTAAGTGGATTTCAAAGACAGAACGAATATACTGTGGTCAAAATCTACACCATTATATAAAACATAAAAATATGACAAATTAGAATAGGGTACTATTACTAATATGTTTAGGCTTACCTCTATTATCCTTTTTCTGAACTTCTTAACTGTCTTCATTTTACATTCTAATCCAGAAACATTGCAAAGCAGCCGACAACTAAAAGACGATCTAAAACATAAATTAACTTTTCGATGAAACAGTAAAAACAGTTCATTCCTTTAGGCATGTACAACAACGCATTACAGTAGGCCTATCACTATCACGTTACTACCAGATTTCTTTCATAGCCTATGTTTCTGGTATGGCATCATCGGCGGTTCTCCTTTCCCCGTTACAGCTATAATTAGTTGTTGCCTTTAATATAGCGCAAATTGCAGCTAGACTGGATAATGAACGGTCGTCCCAACCTACTGCATTTTTATTCAATTTTGTTAGAACTAGCTATTGCAAGGTGGTCGTCCATTCAATAACACAACTGGCCCAATGATAATTAACTTTCTTTCTTCACACTCAGGCTCTACCCATGAGCTATTGATAACGCGCAATTGAGTACTCACTGTCAAAGAGAAAACACATCTACGCTAACATTGAAATATAATATTATACAAAATTAGCAAATGTACAGTTTTAAAGCAACCATTTTCAAGCTGCAATAAGTTTGAAATAGTCTCTGCAACTTTCAGAATGTCTTAGTAGCGTAGGGGTAACGTCATAAACTTTTAAATGACAGATCCTGAGCTGAATTGAAACCTAGTGGGCTCGAATCCATGCCGTGCTGAACTGAGATTAAAATCTCGGACACTCGACTGGCTATACGAAAAATGGTCCAAATTCCTTAACGACGATTTAAACATGTGGTATTAAAAGTGATAGATGTCAACATAGTTGATCAGTTCACTATATTGCTTGCTTACTTTAGCTCCGCTATGTCGAGTTACCTGAGGAAACCTGTTTTACTTCCTAATCTTATTTCTTCAAGTAGAAGCACTAGCATGGAAGTGCCTTATAAAATGGTCAAGTAAAACTATAAGTAATTCATAAAGTATTTACATTTTTGGTTGCTGAAGAATAGACCACCCGTGTGTCGTAAAAGGCGCCAAAGCACAAAGATCCCAACAAACATCGGGAGCCTCAACAACCGAAGGAAATTCGGTTGGTGAGACTTAGCCTCTTTTGCGATAAACCTCTTCTTGATTAATTTTTTTTAGTTTCTAATAAGTGTGCCAAATTTGCTGTTTATTATTAATATGGAAAACAGCACCTTGACATCAAATGTTGTCTTGGTTTCTCATTATACTAAGTAGTATATATATTTTTATTTAGTGAAGGAATCAATCCCGGTGTTGTCCCCGGGTTGTTTGAATAATTGACCAACCGGTGACTGCAAGTGTAGTAGAAGGCGACTACAGTACTAAGATCCACACCAACGTCAGAAAGGGCATTAGGTTTGTGAGCGCCAAGGCTCCAGAAATTGCTACAAAAATTTAAACGAATGGAAAAGTATCAAATAAGGAATTGACTGATGGATGATATGATGTAGGTCAGAGAGGATTTGAGACAGTCTATTCGTATCCCGACCCTAGTTAAACTGGGATTCAAGAGAAGATGATGATGACAGTGAATGTATCAATCCAGCTAGCTGCTTATTAAAATAGGTAATCTTTGTCATTTATAAAAACTTGCGAGTATACTGAAGATGATTTTACTTAAGAATAAATTAAGCGGGATTTGATCCCACAAGTTTGGATTTGTCTACTGCTCGATATTGCCATGCTCTAGACTGACACTCGACTTTCATTAAAAGTTTTATTAATAGTTTATACCATCAAACTATTCTCACTCTCTCTCTCTCTCCATCAGTAGTGCATCCAAATTAACATATCGCCTCTCATCAGCAGGGTACACCCTGTCTATGGAATTTGATGTCTGTCAAATTATTTAGAATGTCTTAATAGCGTAGGGTAACGTCATGAAATTTTAAACGACAGATCCTGAGGTGAATTGAACTCTCGTGGGTTCGAATCCCAGCCGCGTTGATCTCAGAGTAAAATCTCGGACATTCACTGAAACTGAACTGGCAACACGGAAAATGGACTAAATTGCCTAATGGATATAACATGTGGTATTAAAAGTGATAGATATCTACATAGTTGATCATTTCACTATAATGTGTGTTATTATTATTATTATTATTATTATTATTATTACCCTTATCCAATTTCCCATTTCTTCCTCCTCACTAATAACCTTGCTCCATTCCCACCAATCCATTCCGATGGGTGGAACCCATTTATAGTATCCACCGCTTCTGATGAAGTTGCCTTTATCTTCGTTCGATCTCGTCTCTTTCTTCCTTAGTGTACTCTCGGTTGAACACTGTGTTCTCAGCATAAGTCTTCTAAATATATAAAAATAATTAATTATTTTCAAAGTCTACAAATTGTCTTTATTATGATTATAAAATACACTTTTTGCTACATCATATATACGTGATAATGTTAGCTGCGAAGTAATATAACTTTAAAATAATAAATTCTAATATATAACATCCTAAAATTTAAAAAGTCAACATATGTTAGTGTAAAGATCTGAACGAACAGAACAAATGTAGACTTCCTTCACTAGTGTTAAATTACTTGCATATATTATAAATTCGGTAGACGCTTACTAGCCTACAATGATGAATATAGGGTGAAGCTATTCGTAAGGCTTTTACAAATAACTCTGAATACAATAGAATATTAATGTTTCGCATATTAGTATGTTATTAATGGATAAGATGTTATTTATCATGCTATTATACCTATATTTAAAATCATTCTCTGTAGAAGTTAAAATTTCATAAATGACACATTATTTACATGGAATAATAAACTTTTTACAAAAAAATACAAAAAAGAAATAATTAACTATATTCATTCTAAGATGCTCTACAAGTTTTCTCACAAATTACACAAATTTTCTCCTTTGGGGAGGGTTGTATTAGCCCCTTCCTGTGCCCCTTTTACCCTATACTTTATGCCCATCACCGTAAAAATGACCCTCCCCACACACAAATGCTTTTCTACCTATGCCCCTGATAGTAGTATGAGCATTGGTGGAGGTAAGCCAGTGGGATACTGGACTTACTATTAAGCTAGTACGTTCAATGTGGCAAAAGTTCTGGGGCCAAGTGAAAAGTAGTGGGCAGTAGTGAAAATATTTGAGCCCCCCCTGGGCGTGATTATTATATTTACACAGCCAGTTCATATGCCAAACCAAACCCAAATTCACAATTGATGGCAATGTGCTTGGAAGAAGTAGCTGGCACAGTGGTTTAAGTGTCATGATGGTCAAACCGTACTTAGGCATGTGGAAGAGTGGAAAAATGTGTATGGCTTTATTTCTAATTAATTTATGGGCCTTAAGGTGTCTCAAATTAAGTGCAAGTGCCATGAAATTATCTTGCTCAGTATTAGCGACTAGCACAGTGGAAGTGGCTATAATGCCCATACCATGAAAAGTATCAATGCCATCCAATGTAGCAGCATTATGGCCTGCATTGTCTGCCCCACCCTTGTGAAAATACCTCAGGATATGAGCAAATATTCATATCAGATGGATTCAAAGTTACATGGGATTGTTGGAATTGTGTAATTTCGTCATATGACACAGAGAGACCTAAACTTGCCAGCTGCTCAATTAATGGTTTGAATCCTATCGAGTGATCAACTGACACACCCAAACCGAGAAGCAATAGCACAATAACTGAGTGTGACCGTGCAACTTGAACGATACTCTGTCCAATTTTATTTTGCTCTATGGGTGATGGTACTAATGATCTGAGCAGCTAATGCAGAAGAGGAGGAATGTAGTTCCTGAAATACCTACTAGGTATATGCATATGTATTAATCGCTTGGTAAATCTTCGTTGGACCGATTCGATTAGATTAATATAGTATTTACGGTACGGTGACAAGGGGTTCTATCAATACTCCAGCGTGAGTCTGAAAAATACTGTAAAGGTTTTAGAAAGAAATTTCCACTTATCTTTGAAATCCAAGAAATTAAGAATAAAGGGAAGCTTTATACCAAACTTAATTACACAAATGTTTTATATGCGTGAAAGTTACTACAGTATAACACTAAGTCTTACTACAGTACAATACATACTATAGTGCTACAGATAGGCCTACTACAGTAGTAACAAACAATACACCAAAGCCGAATTCGCTGATCCATGCAATAATTAGAGCAGGTCTAGACAAAAGATAATGTACTAGTAATAGTAATGTTACTTACAACTCACGAACCATCTAAACGAAAACTTTACAGCACTGTGGGTGACGCAGCTTAGTTGTAAACTTTAATAGGCAGCGTCAGCCAGCAGCCTAGGAGCTTCAGCTGCCTCAGCAGTAGCTATCAGCAGCTGAGCTTACAGAACTTGCCTAGCCGTCAGCAGCTGTCACTCTACAGGCTGGTGCAACTTCTACCATTTTATAACATGGGGAAAGGTATTGAGATTTATTGGAAGACATTAGAAGTTGCATAATTTATCAATAAGAAATTCAAAGCCATATTCGGTTTCTTCAAAAACTTCAGAACAATACAAATTATATTAATATAATTCATGGTATTATTTATATTAATCCCTAGTGTTACTTTGTTTGGTATGCTATAGCCCAGATGACTTAGCCTCATTTACGAACCGAAATCTCCATTCCCCTTGTATTCTTCCTTTGGACCGATTACCCGGTCTTTGGCTCGCACCGTTTATGAACCACCCACTTTCTGCTCATCGGTTTTGATTTGATTCCATAGTTCTCGATGTTGTCATGGACAACAATGGCACTCTAATCGTATTGTTGTTGTTTTTAAAAAAAATTACCTGAAGCAAAAGTTTAAATTTTAATGAACACTTAACTCCTTCGGGATAAAATAAGTTCTTTGAAAGGGCGCTGTAATATTCCGCTGCTACAAAAATTGTTAATATTTTTCCAGTTTTTCTCTCAGGAAAATTTGGCTACACATTTAGGTTTACGGTCATTTCCTGAGTGAATTACATCTATAACTGGGGCAATTGCTCCTACCCCCCTCCCCCCTTCAGTTACCATGTTAAAAGAGACTATGGCGCAGCAGAGCTCTCAGCTGATTTGTAAATTTGTAGCTGTGGCGTACCCAGGATTTAGTCTTGGGGAAGCCACCTAAAGCTTGTAAAAGGTCATGTTAACGACAGTTTCCTCACTCGAAAGCGATGTCAGTGACGGGAGGTTAGCTTTATTAAGCACGGTTAGTTATCTTCTATACTGTAGTCATATTTGATGAAAACCTTGCCTTTAAATCCCATATCTCTTCTGTTTGTCGCGCTTCTTTCTTTCAGATTCGTCAGATTAGGCAAATACGTCCATCCCTTACTAGAAGTTCAGCCACTATCCTTGCTAATTCTATAATTCATTCAAAGCTCGACTACTGTAATTCATTATTACATGGGTTGCCTACTTCTTCTCTCAATCGTTTGCAGCACGTCCAAAATTCTCTTGCACGTGTTGTTTGTAAGTCCTCTAGACTTCAATTTAAATCTCTTTCTCTTTATCTTTGTATCTTTCTTCAGACTTTTTGTTAATAGTTCTTTTCTATTACCAAAGGCCGCTTTTGCTTGTGCAATCCTACTGCATATTTCAGTCTCACATTTCCCGTCATCAGTTATAGTGTGACCCAAATATTTGAAACTTTTTACCTGTTCCAATTTCGTACCATTTATTGTGATATTAACTCCACCTTTATTATTTGACACTCTCATAACCTTGGTCTTTTTTATATTAATCTTCATACAATATCTCAATGCTGTATCATTCAGAATATCCATTATCTTCTGCAGTCCAATCTCGCTACCCGCTACCATTCCTTGGTCATCTGCAAATCATACATCTTGTAACAATTTCCCTCCTACTTTTATTCCTTCTTCCATGTCATCCATGGCTTCCTCCATCATTGCCTCAGCGTAAATGTTAAACAGCAGCTGCGAAGTGCTACATCCTTGTCTTACTCCACATCCTATTTCGCCTTCTTCGAGTATTCTTGTTGGATTTTGATTACTGCTCTTTGATTCATGTACAAGTTCAAAATTAGTCTTCTATCTCTCCAGTCAATTCCTATTCTTTTTAAGATATTCATCATCGTTATCCAATCAATCCTGTCAAAGGCCTTCTCGAAGTCTACAAAGCATACAAAAACGTCATTACCATATTCTAAGCTTCTTTCGCAAAGAACCCGCATTACTCCTATTGCTTCTCTTGTGCCGCATCCTTTCCTAAAACCAAATTGTGTCTTGCTCAGTCATCATCTCTGCTTTCGACTGAATGCGATTATTTACTATCTTTAATAAGATCTTCGATGCATGAGGCATTAAGCTGATTGTTCTGTAATCCGAACACTCCACAGCATTGGCTTTTTTGGGAATTGGAATCATCACTGACTTGGTAAAGTCGTCTGGCCAAATACCTGTACTGTACACTTCCATACATACTTCCATTAAACTTTTTGAGTGTTTCTCCTTCCAACATTTTCAAGAATTCTGCTGGGATTTCATCTATTCCGGCTGCCTTTCCCTTCTTCATATGTTAATTGCAGAATACATTTCCTCCTTCATTAAATCGGGGCCCCTTTTATCGCCTTCTATGATATTCTCTTCTTCTATTTTAAAATCCTCTTGAACTGGTTTCCCAGCCTTATCATACAATTCCTCTACATATTCTCTCCATCTTTCTTTTACTTCTTCCAGCTCTGTCTTCAATTCCCCATCTTTACCCATTATACTACTGTTCTTTGCATCTCCTTTCTTTTTCTCATCGGTTCTTGTTAATATCCTGACTTGACTTCCTGGTATAATAGATCCGACCTCCCTCTTCTATCATATTCTGCTAAATCATCACACTTTTCACTCCACCAATGACCTTTTGCTTTGTCAGAAATTCTTCTAAGTTCACTGTTTAAGCTTCTATATTTCCTTCGGCCATGACTGGTGTCAATACTTTTCCATTTCCTCCTTTCATCCATTTTGTCTAGCATCTCGCTTGTGATCCAAGGTTTTTTAGCTGTATTTGCTTTAAGAAAGCCATAAGCTTCTTTTGCACCTATTTTAATAGCTTCCTTTAGCTGACACCATCTTTCATTTACCCCTGTTCTTTCGTAGTCCTTCATTTCCTTAACTTTTCTTTCCACTGCTTCCTGAAACTGACTTCTTTTCTCGTTCAATCCCTTCAAATTCCATCTCTTACTGCTTTTCTTCTTAAGTATTTTCTTCAATTGAAGCCCTACTTTTGCCATTACTAGATTGTGGTCTGAATTAATATCGGCTCCTGGATAAGCCCTTGAATTCTTCACACTATTCCTGTAACGTTGTTTAATCAGAATGTAGTCTATCTGGTATCTTCCCTCGTTTCCGGTGCTTCCTGGTTTCTTCCACGTGTCTTTTCTTCTCTTGTTTGAACCAAGTGTTGGTCACCACTAATCGCATTCTATTGCAAAAGTCAACCAATTTCTGTCCTCTCTCATTTCATTTTCCTAGACCATATTCCCCAACTTCATTTCCATCTATCCCTTCATCCACCACCGCGTTCCAATCCCCAATAACTATCACTTGATCTGTGGCTTTTTCCCAACCACCTTACTTGACTCATCCCTAGGACATTTATTTTCCCTTTCTCCATTTCCCTCTTTACATTTTCTAACTTTCACTCATAGTTCTCACATTCCATGTGCCCACACTTATCCTTTTAGGGCGCATGGAATGTCCTTCTGGTATATCTGTGGGGCAACCAAGGTGCCGTCTGGCCGTGGGATTCTTACCACTCCCTCCCCATTTAAGGGGTGCACGGGACTGGGGGCGCTCATTTTTGTCGTGATATACCATTATTTTCTTGGGGGATGTGCTTTTTGACGAGGTGGGCCCCCTATGCCTTTCTCAGCTTTGATTGACATTTACCGGGCAGGGGGCGTCAATCCCTGAGAAAACTATCGTGTTTACCCTTATAGAATAATAACAAGTACTCTTATTTACAAAGTGCTAACACAAACAATCTCTCTCTCTCTTACTCTTTCTTTTTCTCTCCCTCTCACTCTCTCTCTCTCTCTCTAACTCTCTATCTCTAAAGTTTTCTATCAAGTGGCAGTTCTAAGGTACACATTCCTACTCATATTCTGCTTTCTCGCTACATAAAGAGCAAACAAAACAAAATGAAACAAAACTAAAGTTTGCAAACAAAAGCATGAAGGCAATGACTAATAAAATGCATCTTCATTTTGCATTAACTGCAAAAAACAGTACTCTAACAGCATTTACGGATTGAATACCTTGATTATAATTTAATTTTAACGAGATCAAGAGTTCTAAATAAAGACCATGCAGTATAATGTCATAGATTTTCGATGAATTTGCTAGAAGTATAAAGGACATATTATAGTGACCATATGTACTGCACAAGATGATATTATCATGTTTAATACAACATGTCTAAACATTGGCAGTTAAGTAGATTGATTGGCATCACTGGGAATTGCTCCCAGTACCTCAGGAATAGTCATTGAAAACACTCTAACCCCCCCCCCCCCCATCCCCTCTCACTCATTCAAGAACATTAAGCTTACTTTAGCAGAGACTAACAGTAATTATTTTTCCTGCTCCATGGCCCCTTAATTAAGTTGCTTCATTAATCTTACGAATGTTCAACACTGTTTAACTGTAGACTAGAAAGGAAACAAGCGGTTCGATGCAGTAATCATTTCCAAATTAAAACTATTGCGCATGCGCCATGACCGGTGTGACAGGGTCAAGGTAGCAAATTTTGCGTTAAAAAGTTACAAATTGTAATTTTTTAAACTATCCCTAACCCTAACCCCTACCCTTCACCCTAACCCTAACTAACTATATTCTTATGGAACTAACAAAATTTAATAACTTGAACGTTAAAAAATTAAATGTGACTCGAGCCAGAATTGAACACCGAACCTCATGATATAAAGCCTAGCTCTACCCCTAAGCTATCGGGGCTACCGTTTGAACACGGTTGAATATATGATGTCAACATAGCGTACTAAAAAATCGTTATACCATACAAAATATTCTTATTATAATTCTTGTGCGCATGCGCAATAGTTGGAAATCGTTCCTTCCATGAACTTCCATGAGCTTGTGAAAGGAATGGTGAAATCAATCGTTAACGATGAGACTCAGCACGGAACGTCAGCTGCTTGACCTCTGAAGCTGTTAGACTCTACATGTCCCACAAATCTGCAGATAACCTGCCCGCCAAGTTTTTAAAAGCCAACGACAGCTGCAAAATTAAATGAAACAGCTATAAGCCCGGTTCAACCGTTCATCGTCATCATCATCATCTTCCCTTTAAAATCAGTTGGGCCAGATTAAAACTAAGGTCGGGATACTATTTGACCGGTTCAACCGTTATGAAATATTCTGCCGATTGAAATTTCATATAGCTATGTTATGTGTAGCTACTATATCTCTGTCTCTGTCTCTGTCTATGTTATATTCGTTTATTACATTAAATCTGACATACCGCAGAAAACTTACACACACAAATGGCAATATAGAAAGTAATAGACATAAGCAGACATTGTTTAAAAGAACTTAATAAGAGTCTTTATATAGCATTCTAATTATAAAGTTCTTATCCATCAAAGGTGTGCGCTGGTAACGAGAAAGGGTGAGCCCTCTCACTGAGCTTAAAGTTAACATTATCTTTAAGCGTCGGAAGATGCCGGTGCAGGACAAGCTGTTTGTTACTGATGATAGCGTTAAACAATTTCTCACCTGCATCGGCAGCGATATCCGCAAAAGATCGTACTCCATCATAGAAGTTACATCTTGTAGCCTTCCTGAGGAAGGCTTCAAGGCGTTCACTCTCGAAGGAACCAACATAACCCCACCAAAATTGCGATGCATATGTTAACTTGGAGAGTACAATAGATTTAAAGACAGTGACAATTAGGTCAGAATTAAGACCTTTTGATTTTAGAGTGCGAATGGCAAAAAAATTAGAAGAGCAACTGCCAATTATATCATCCACGTGGACAGAAAAAGAGAAGTTGGATTGCAGTGTAACACCTAAGCACTTCAAGGTGTTGACTCTGACAATTCCATCTAGGAGCGGTGGCACAGAACTTGCTAGAAATCTAGATCGCGGAGGATGGAAAAGAAGTTCACGGGATTTCGACTTATTCAACTGTAGATTGTTCTTATTGGACCACCAGTCAATGTTAGCAAGTTCATCGTCAGTGGTATAAAGATACTGAGATGTCTCTGTCTCTCTCTCTCTCTCTGTCCGTCTGTCTGTCTCTCTCTCTCTCTCTCTCTCTCTCTCTTTCTGTCTATCTCTAGTGTTCTATAAAGTGGCAGGTCCATGGAATACATTGAATACATTCCTACTCACATGCTGTTTTCCACTCTCTGTAAAAGAAGAGCACTCCATCAATTAATGAGTTAATAAATTTTCACACAAATCTATGCTTTATTTACACATTAATGTAGACTATAGTTTTGGAGTCATAATGCTTCTGAGGTGATCATTTCCCATTTCCTTCCTTTGCACTTTCAGTCGCCTGTTACATCACGTGCAATTTACGGTTGATCTTTTCTGCAGATTTCAGATTTCATGTCTATTGGAGCATTTTAGCGCTAGATACGCTTTGTACATGTATGTTTTTGTTTTGTTAGAGAGCAAACAAGTCAAGTGTATGTGTGCATCACATAAGTTAGCAATGCACATGCAGGGAGTGTTCTTTGAGTGATAACGCATGATTTGAAATGTCATTTGTTTTTATAAATCTATAATTTAGATTTTATAAGTAAAATGTTCACCTTGTACCGTTTTTTATCACTTTTTAATAGATTAAATAGTATTGGGATTTTAAAAATGAACAAAAATCAGCCAAATATAGTTCTACAACGTTACCATATTGGCAACTAATTGTACTGTAAGTAATGTACATTACTGTAGGCTACTAGTGTGCATTAGGTTTCTATAGACTACTATAAACTGCGCATAAGGGAGTAAATTAAGCTAGACATATTTTGGAGTATGAATAATTATTTAACTATAGGCACAATCGAACAGTTTGCAATATTTCCGAAAAATTTGAGAAGGATCAAAATTGACGAGCCAAATTTGACAAAACTAGTGTTTATAAGTTAGCTCTTCTGGCGAAGCAGAATAGTTTCAGCCTTTCAGGTGATGGTTTATGATGATGTTGATTTTGATGAGGATGATGATGATGATGATGATTATGATGATGATGATGATGATGATGATGATGATGATGATGATAATGATGATGATGATGATAATGATGATAATGATGATGATGATGATGATGATGATCATGATGATGATCATGATGATGATCATGACGATGATGATGATAACGACGACGATGTGGTGATGATAAGTGACATTTCACTTGATTGCTCGTATAAAGTGAAAGCTGTGAGTCAATACAAAGATATTAAAACTGAAGTTTATCTCCTTTAACACATATTTCAACAGTCTGTCGTTCTTCTTTTTCGATATCCGTCAAGTGGATGATCCTTCATGTTTTCTGCTCCTACAATATGGAACTCGCTGCCACAAGAACTTCGACCTTGTAATTGTATTGGTACTTTCCTTGACAAGCTAAAAACCATCTCTTTCCGCCATAGGTCTTTATTTTGACCCGCTTGCCTTGGATCATGGAATTGCACTGTTTTGATCTCACTTTCTCTTGTGGTCTCTGTATACTCAGTCGTCATCACGTGGTATTTTGGCGCTTGTTTGAGTAGAGTCTGCAAGAGACGTCCCTAACATTGCCGTATGGCAAGGAACCGGACGTTAAATTCTTATTGATTGATTGATTGTGCAAAAAAGTACCTAATAAAATAAATGAATATCAGCTTTTCATAGCTAACTATTCAATAAATTTACAGCAATGTTAATGTACAACAATGTTATAGTCATAACTTGTAACTTGCGTTGACTCCTTTTGCCTTTAATAATAACAGTAATAATCTCGGCCAATAGCTAAAACAGTGTCATGGTCAGTGACGTGTCTTTGAGACTACTCTATAGGCTCCTGGCAGGTTGTAATCTTGTTTGTGTAGAGTCTGCAAGAGACGTCCCTGACATTTCCTTATGACTGGGAACCAGATGTTAAATTCTTATTGATTGATTAAATTCTAAGATGCAGACAATAGCGCCATTCAAAAAGTATTTAGAGAATAACATAAAACTAAAATTGTTCTTAAAAATTAGTAACAAACATTAGCATATCACATAGCATGCTCTATCATGCGCATGCGAATTTTTAGAGGCCCATATAGTAGACCATATTATGGCCACAGGCGGTAGAAGCGCCCTGAAACCATACCATTAGATTTTAGTTTTTCTATTGTATAACTAAACGTGAGTACGGTAGATTTTAGTTTTTCTATGGTATAACTAAGCGTGAGTACGGTAGATTTTAGTTTTTCTATTGTATTAGTGCAGCAATCGTATTTCCATTTTAAATAATATGTTAAATAAATGTATTAAAGGTTCATATTCATCTTGAGCCCAGGTAAACTCATACGTGTGGTATGTGAATAAAGCAATCAAGCTAGTAATCTATCAAAGTAATCTAGGAGGTGTACACAACGAGTACGGTATAGGTATATGATTGTTTGAACAGATGCAACTCTCTACACTGTGGCTGAAATATTCCGAAGTTACATTGTTATTATAATATAGGTGCAGCGATTAACCTCTCTCCAGTAAACAATCAAATATTATGTAGGAGTAACTGTAGAATTAAAGGTTTCATTTAGTGTAGACCGTGTAAATTAGTACTTCGATTTTAATTGACTTTAAAAGTATACATGGTTTTTATATTACTGTATTACTATCTAAAGCTGAATGTTATTGATCAAATCATATGCCTACACCTAAATTGTATTTTAGGCTGTCGCCACAGTAAATTCGTAATACGAACTAGATGTCGTATGACCTGACATAGCCGAAGATTCTTATGGATGTAGTAAATAGCTTTAACGTCAATTTTATCACTTGTTACTGAGGGAAGCATCTGATTAATTCCACGGTATAATATTATGGTAAATTTGAGATTGCGGTGCGTGCAATAAATAGCCCTAAAGTAGTAAATTACGTAGCTTAGAGAATATTGTTATTTTAGTAATTTTGATTATTGTATGTTTTATATCTTGTGTCATGATTAGATATAATTTATATCTTGGACTACTGATACTGTTAATTATGGAATTAGTCAATAGTGTTGGAATGCTGTAACATATAATCATATATTTTATATGAAAAGATACATCTAAGATTAGGCTACAAGTTGTGAAAGGTTAGCAGTTGAGCTAAGACATAGATTTCTTTAGATAACCTGAGCGTGCCAGTGATTGACCTAATTAGAGAGTATAGAATGCGGGAATGGACATTTGGATGGACGACGTTAAAAGATGCAAGTCTGAATTTATCCGAATGCTGGAGAAGCAATTGAGAGATCGCTGATGGCACGAGTGATGGTTTTATTGTCTTGGAATGTCTAATAAATTTAAGAGAATTGTTTATGTGATCTAAGGCCGGAATCACAAGATAAATCACGGCAGTCAAACTAAGAAGTGAACTGGTATTGGAGGATTATATTATCTTAAATAGAATGAATTAATTCTATTGGACAGTACATAGGAAGAAAGCGTGGTTTTAGCAGGAATAGAAAGACCTCAGATGAGAATAGAGGAGGAAGAAGAGGTTAAGGAAAGAACAGTCTAGGAGAAGAGAGTCAAAGAAAGGGCAGTCGAGAATAGGGAGTTAAGGGAAAGAGCAGTATAGAGGAGGAAGTCAAGCTGAGTCAAGTCTAGCAGAAGTTAAGAAACAGCTAAGTCGAGATTAAGTCAAGTTGAGTCTAGCTAAGTCCAAGGGCTGTTTAGAAAAGATTTAGAAGTTCGTCACAGACAGTAACAGAAAGAATTTAGAGTAAAGATAGTAGAACAGTAGAAGAGTTAAAGACTTATAGGAAGCAAAAGTTAAAGATATTTATATATGTATTTTTACTTATGTTCCTATATCAAGTTTAAGTAGTAGTATAAGTTACTGCTAATAACTGTGAAAGTATATTGCCTGTCTAGAATAATTATATATTAAGAAACATTTTTATCTTGCTTGAATTGTAAATTGCTAATTACTTAATAGTAATAAATCCTGAATATAGTGTAACCGACTGTTCTCTCTTAATGTGTTTTCTTATCGTACTTCACAATTAAAAAGCAATAATACTAATAGTCAACGGCCAATTAATAAAATACCACCTGTGAGTCACTAGTTTCCCAGGTCAGAGGTTCTCAGAGATTAAGTGTTATAAGAACAACAAGAAACATAAGACAACACTACATACAATAACAGAACCTTTGACATAGTATAACTAAGCCTGAGTACGGTAGGCCTAGGTGATCATTTTATACCCTACGATGCATCATGGATTTAACAAGTTGTGGCTTTTATATGCCAGCAGAAGAAAATTGCTTTTAAAATGTGTGCAGACTTCTAAAATGGTAGAACAGAGAGATAGGACTTTCCCATAGGGAACACAAAGTAGCCATGCCACTCCGCCGCATATGATTGTAGCAAAGCTTTACGAAATGAAGTGACTAGACATTGCCTGCAGGCCACACAGTCGGTAGTCTACTTCTTGACAAGCTCGTTTAAAGTTTAGCGGCTGCTGAGTAAGAGCTGTTTTAATTAAGCAAATGACCAACAGGATGTGAACAAAGAAGCTGTTTGGCTAAAGTTCAAGGCTTCAAGCTCTATCTCTCTCTCTCCCTCTTTCTCTCTCTCTCGCTCTTTTTTTCTCTCTTTTTCTCTCTCTCTTTCTCTGTCTCTATCTCTCTCTCTCAATCTCTCTCGCTCTCTCTCTCTCTCTCTCTCTCTCTCTCTCTCACCACACACACACGCACACATACACGCACACACACATCCACCCATATCCACAAGAAAATTTACTCTTGACTCAAGAGTAAATTTTCTTGTGTGTGGACCCTTTTCAAAACTGTTAATATGATATCTGCATTGGTAACCACAAAAGTCGCTATAAACAAGTTAAAACCAATTTAAACAATCTTGTCAGCTAGTAACCTAATCATCTTGTTTCGGGAAGAACGTTTAATCTAACCCTTTGGAAGAAAAATTAATAAAATGAACAACTTTGAACTTCGTACTTAACTTACCTGAAGATGCTTCATGAGATTTGTTGTAGAATTGATAGCATGGCTGTAGGCCTAGGTGTGCTTGGAGGCTTCAGGACATATTTAATTATTATTGGTGTCTGATTTAAATAGCAAATAAGTTAGTGAACACTGAAAGCACAGATTAGCTAACATCATAGCACTGACCGTCGCGGAATTAGTCTACTCAAAATTTCATTGTAGCTAGATTGACAATTTGCAAATATGAAAATTAATCTATTATTTAATTCCTTATTATATCAGTTTTTATCCTTTTTCGTATTTCGTCGCAAATGAAGCAAAGATCTTTGAGGTTCATAAATGGAATTCATATGGCTATTCAGACTGCAGACTCCGAAATACATTAGTCGGCCGCAGATAGTCTTTATGAGGAAGAATATAACAGATAATATCAGCTTAATCTAAAGGGCGCATTTAAAAAACTCGCACGCAGGACGTACTATGCGTCGCAACGGTCACATGTTAGGCCCAGGCTGATCAACTTATTATTATTATACTAAGCCTCTATCGGCTCTGGCAATGCTGAAGCGTCATTGTTCTCTCTCTCTTTCTCTCTCTCTCTCTCTCTCTCTCTCTCTCTCTCTCTCTCTCTCTCTCTATATATATATATATATATATATATATATATATATATATATATATATGTACAGACTGGGGCAAAAAAATAATCCCCTAGCGAAATCTCAATAACTTTAAGAAAACTCAAAATATCTCTACGAAATTTACGGAGCTTCCAGGGAAGGCATTTCTGCGTATATCCTGCAAATTTGATGAAAATCTATTGAGCAGGAAAAATATTACAGCGTTTCTACAAAAAAAGTGCAAAATCAGTTTTAACAAGGCTTTTTTAAACAAAAGTCTTAATAACTCAAAATAGTTTTACAAAATCTTCGGAGCTTCCAGAGGAGGAACTTCTACACATATCCTGCAGATTTGGTGAAAATATATTCGGAAGTAACAAAAATACAGCGTTTCTTCGAAAAAAAATGTTAAAATTAATTTTAACAAGGCTTTTAAGCAAAAGTACCGGACATTTTCTTCAAAATTTAGGACTAATTTTAACAGAAGAACGAAATTTAAGCATCTTTTATTGGAGTAGCTAACAAGGTAGTGCAGGCTTATACTCCACCACTTAAGTAAACGGCCCTTTTCAGGGTCGTTATTTTCTTTGAAAGGAACGACTGAATTTCGAAAAGCCTTGTTAAAATTGATTTTGTCACTTTTCTCGTAGAAATGCTGTAATTTCGTAACTAATGAAAATATTTTCATCAAATTTGCAGGATATATGCAGAAATTCCTCCCCAAGAAGCTCTGTAAATTTCGTAGAGATATTTTGAGTTTTCTTAAAGTTATTGAGATTTCGCTAGGGGATTACTTTTTTTGCCCCTGTCTGTATATATATATATATATATATATATATATATATATACACACACACACAAACATAAATAAATAAACAATATATAAATACATATATATACATATATATATACATGTATATATATATTTTCTATAATTATATTGTATTTGTGTGTGTGTGTGTGTGTGTGTGTGTGTATGTATGTGTACGTGTATCTGGATATATATATATATATATATATATATATATATATATATATGTATATATATATATATATTTATATATATATATCCTGGGTTCGCCCGTCACTGACATCGCTTTCGAGTGAGGAAACTGACGTTAGCCTTAGCTTTACCAGCTTATATATATATATATATATATATATATATATATATATATATATATATATATGTATATATATAACATCATTAGCCTTATTAACAAATCAAACATAATCGCAGAATAAATATATAGGTATATATATTCTGCGATTATGTTTGATTTATTAATAAGGCTAATGATGATGATGATGATGAAGATGATGATGATGATGTTGTCAATAATAAAAACAATATTAACAACAATAGTAATAATAGTAATAATAATAATAATAATAATGACGACGGGATTTAGCGCACTAGGTTTAATTGCGCGTCCATAATCAAAGTTAAGCTACGTCGGCCTCGGTTAGTACTTTGTGGGTGACCAACTTCGAATACCCAGTCTTTGAAGGAAAATATCCCAGGGTAATAGAAGACAAACAAAAGAGATCCTGAACGGTGCCATTTCAGTGATCAACAACAGTCATGCATATGATTTAAATCTAAAGCTGAAAGATATATGTTTTCAACTATTTGGAGAGACTCTTAAATTTATTAATAAAATTAAATGATCAGAAATGATTAGAATATACGATTGCGTAATATCAATTTTATTCTAATAAATCAACATTAATGAGAATGTAATACTAAATAAATAATACTAAAAATATTCTACTTAGAAGTAGCTCTATCATAATCATCATAAGTGTTACCATAATCGTATTTCCATTTCAAATAATATGTTGAATAAATACAATGTATAGTTAAGTTTCATATTCATCTTGGGTCCGTATAAACTCACACGTGTGGTATATCAATAAAGCAATCAAGCCGTAAATCTATCAGAGTAAAGAGAATGCGGGAACCACGAGTATGGTATAGATATTTGATTATTTATACAGGTGTAGTGACTACACTGTAGCTGAAATACGTCAGCTGTCCATTGTTATTATAACAGAGGTACAGGGATTATTCGCTCCACAATAAACAATGAAATATTATGTAGTAGCAACTGTAGACTTAAAGGTTTCATTTAGTGTAGACCGTGTAAATTAGTACTTCGATTTTAATTGACTTTAAAAGTATACTTGGTTTTTATATTACTGTATTACTATCTAAAGCTGAATGTTATTGATCAAATCAAATGCCTACACCTAAATTGTATTTTAAGCTGTCGCCACAGTAAATTCGTAATACGAACTAGATGTCGTATGACCTGACATAGCTGAAGATTCTTATGGATGTAGTAAATAGCTTTAACGTCAATTTTATCACTTGTTACTGAGGGAAGCATCTGATTGATTCCACGGTATAATATTATGGTAAATTTGAGATTGCGGTGCGTGCAATAAATAGCCCTAAAGTAGTAAATTACGTAGCTTAGAGAATATTGTTATTTTAGTAATTTTGATTATTGTATGTTTTATATTTTGTGTCATGATTAGATATAATTTATATCTTGGACTACTGATACTGTTAATTATGGAATTAGTCAATAGTGTTGGAATGCTATAACATATAATCACATATTTTATGTGAAAAGATACATCTAAGATTAGGCTACAAGTTGTGAAAGGTTAGCAGTTGAGCTAAGACATAGATTTCTTTAGATAACCTGAGCGTGCCAGTGATTGACCTAATTAGAGAGTATAGAATGCGGGAATGGACATTTGGATGGACGACGTTAAAAGATGCAAGTCTGAATTTATCCGAATGCTGGAGAAGCAATTGAGAGATCGCTGATGGCACGAGTGATGGTTTTATTGTCTTGGAATGTCTAATAAATTTAAGAGAATTGTTTATGTGATCTAAGGCCGGAATCACAAGATAAATCACGGCAGTCAAACTAAGAAGTGAACTGGTATTGGAGGATTATATTATCTTAAATAGAATGAATTAATTCTATTGGACAGTACATAGGAAGAAAGCGTGGTTTTAGCAGGAATAGAAAGACCTCAGATGAGAATAGAGGAGGAAGAAGAGGTTAAGGAAAGAACAGTCTAGGAGAAGAGAGTCAAAGAAAGGGCAGTCGAGAATAGGGAGTTAAGGGAAAGAGCAGTATAGAGGAGGAAGTCAAGCTGAGTCAAGTCTAGCAGAAGTTAAGAAACAGCTAAGTCGAGATTAAGTCAAGTTGAGTCTAGCTAAGTCCAAGGGCTGTTTAGAAAAGATTTAGAAGTTCGTCACAGACAGTAACAGAAAGAATTTAGAGTAAAGATAGTAGAACAGTAGAAGAGTTAAAGACTTATAGGAAGCAAAAGTTAAAGATATTTATATATGTATTTTTACTTATGTTCCTATATCAAGTTTAAGTAGTAGTATAAGTTACTGCTAATAACTGTGAAAGTATATTGCCTGTCTAGAATAATTATATATTAAGAAACATTTTTATCTTGCTTGAATTGTAAATTGCTAATTACTTAATAGTAATAAATCCTGAATATAGTGTAACCGAGTGTTCTCTCTTAATGTGTTTTCTTATCGTACTTCACAATTAAAAAGCAATAATACTAATAGTCGACGGCCAATTAATAAAATACTACCTGTGAGTCACTAGTTTCCCAAGTCAGAGGTTCTCAGAGATTAAGTGTTATAAGAACAACAAGAAACATATAAAGTGTTATAAGAACAACAAGAAACATAAGACAACACTACATACAATAACAGGACTAGTGATATATAAGTTTAGATTGAGGCCAATTGCGGATCAGATCAGTGTTGATATTGCAGTTGCGAGTCTTCCAGACTTTCTGAACCAGTATAATTAAGCTTTATTAAGGTATTACGTGGATTGATTTAATAGTAGCAGTATTGAAATATATTAGGGAATTGAAACACGTTATTTTCTTGCTGCTATTAATTATGTACTAGTTGAAAAACTATTCATTAAACTTGAAAAAGAATATCAATACAATTTTTGTTCTTATATATTGAATATCTTAACTCATATAGTGGTAATTAATTAATTAATTTCACTAATTATTTCCATGTACGGGAAACCATAAAAGCAAAGTGATTGACAGTTGTAAACACTGATAAATCTCTCAGGAATATTATGTCAGCTGATGATAGCAGCCAATAGCAGAGCGCAACTCTTTACCGCGCGCGCGGACCACCCAAGAACTTAACGCGCCTATCAGTTAGCGAGTCGACTTGAAGTTGAGAGTCGTGAAAGGTTCATAAAATCCAACAAGCGAATATTAACTAATGTAGGCAATAAGGACCTTTTCCATAACTAGTAAACGAAAACGTCTATCGAAGTCCTATAAAACCGAGCATAATAATTATCCCGTGAAATCTAAGGCGATAGTTCAGTCGCTAAGCGGACTTTAGCGAATCAATAAATGTTCATAAAATCCAAAAGTGACTATCCCTTCGATAAAACCTTCGATAGCTTACTATCGGAGTGTCATAAAATTGGCAATAAGTGTCGCCTGTACGTATTAGCTTGATCGGGTTTTGATCAGATTTCACTGCACTAGCCAACTTCTTCATTGATTAATTACTTTTATCCGTATATTTCTAAATTCAGGAGCGCGCGATGCAGGGATTGACTGCTTTTCTAAAGAGCATGTTGAATTGATTGGCCTGCAACTAAACAACAACAACGTAATTTGAGTGCTACTGTCGTCCATGACAATATTGAACACTATGGTATCAAATCCAATCTGAATGAGCAGAGTGTGTGGTCCAAAAATTTGCAAACCAAAATCCGGGAATGCAGTCCAAAGAGGGGTACTAGGGGAATCAGGGGCGGATCCAGGAATTTTTTAGGGGGGGCCCGAAAATTTTTTGGACAGTGTACACATTTTTGCTTACGCCTTACCTTCTTCGGGACGTGACGCAACCAGAAAAAATGGGGGCGGGGGATCACAATTTTTCAGCATACTGCGCTCGGCTCATAGAGTGAGTATATCCCCGTATCTTACCCCCCCCCCCCTCATACCCGTACTAAATGAGAGGAAAACCTAAAAAGTGACTAGTTAGGCCTACTGTAACTAGTTAGTTACTAACCTCCACCACTACATTTATATATATATATATATATATATATATACATATATATATATATATACATATATATATATATATATTATATATATATATATATATATATATATATATATATATATATATATATATATATGGTATTTACAAAGACACATACAACATACTTTCCAAGTCTGTAGTATAACTCTCTCTCTCACTCATTTTCTTTCTCTCTCTCTCTCTCTCTCTCTCTCTCTCTCACTCAATTTCAAATCTCAGTTTTCTTACTCTCTTTATGCCCCTTTCTCTACCTATCTCCCTCTACATATAAACACATACTTTCCTAGTCTGTAATCTAACTCTCTCTCTCTCTCTCTCTCTCTCTCTCTCTCTCTCTCTCCCTTCCTCTCTCATACTTCATAATGCAGAGATCATATGATAAATCCATCAGTCATAAGACAGCTTACTGGTTTAATGGGTTTAGTGGTTTGATTTCCACCAGGCTTTGTTTGACATGTTGCTGCCCATTGCCCAACGGTTAAACCGATCATAAGACACCTGATACCTGACAATACGCAGACACACACTCACTCAACGGCTGCAACTAAAGATGTGTACAACACTAGAGATGTGTACAACACTGGGATGTGTACAACACTGGAGATTTGTGCAACACTTGAAATGTGTACAAGACTAGAGATGTGTACAACACTAGAGATGTGTACAACACTAGAGATGTGTACAACATTAGAGATGTGTACAACGCTAGAGATGTGTACAACACTAGAGATGTGTACAACGCTAGAGATGTGTACTACACTAGAGATGTGTACAACACTAGAGATGTGTATAACAATAGAGATGTGTACAACACTAGAGGTGTGTACATCACTAGAAATGTGTACAACACTGGAGATGTTTACAACACTGGAGATGTGTACAACACTAAAGATGTACACAACAATAGATTTGTACAAGACTAGAGATGTGTACAACACTAGAGATGCGTACAACACTGGAGATGTGTACAACACTAGAGATGCGTACAAGGCTAGAGATGTGCACAAGTAGCGGTCTTCAATTCAAATGACTTAAATAGATGTTCTTCTTACGCATCAAAGCACGAAATGGAATGTCTTATAGCGTAGGGGTAACGTCATGAAGTTTGAAATGACAGATCCTGAAGTGAATTGAACACTTCTGGTTTCGATTCCTGGCCGCTCCTGAGAGTAAAATCTTGGACATTCACTGGACTGGTTACACGAAAACGGATTAAGTTGCCCAATGGTTTAAACATGTGTTATTAAAAGTGAAAGATATCAACATAGTTGATCATTTCACTATAATGCGTGTTTACTTTTTAATTGTTATGAATATCTAGAATAACGAAGATATTTAATATCGCAATATTATTATATTCCGTGTATCCGCAACAGTGATTTTTCTGAAGTGACCCTTCAAATGGTTGGTCCAATAGCACGCATAGATTCTATGTGTCTGTATTTTAGCAGAGTTTGAGTGCAAGTGCTAACCACTATGCACGTTTGTCTTGTTCACTCGTTTATTTTAAGTTTGTTGCTTTTACTATGATTGCCATTCAGTTGGTGTAATTAAATTTATTAAAACTGAAAGAATTTAGTACCGGATTATCGTTTCACTGTAATACATGTATAAATCTACCTTAGTTTTAGAGAAACCTGATATTAAAATCATCGGCTTGGTTCTGGTTACACGCTGCTAGAAGTTGTCAAGGACAACAGCATCACCATAGTGGTCATGGACCAAATCAGCACTCTTAAGAGCGTTGTTGTCGGTGCTGCAGAGGAATTTCATTTTCAATCAAATCAATCAGACATATTTCGGATATGTAACGGGTCAACGAAGTCTCCACCTCTTCCTAGATCTACGCAATGGTAACTTAATCTCTCTTAGTGCACTAACTACTGGCATTTACTGACACTAGCCATGGTATATAACTCCTCCAATCTTCTCCGTCTTCCGCTTTCGTCCACACACGAGTGAATCTTTAAATCATGTAACATTGCTAATCTTGCAATGGTAACATCTAATATAACACTGCCTATAATTGCAGTCTATCTGTAGTGTGGCGACCTCAGCTTCGTATTTATAACAACCGCCACCTGCTGGTTGTATCGTTTAGTAGTGCATCACCTCCAATGTCTAAATTTCTCTTTTCAGCTCGACAAACTCAACTTAATCCAACACGTATACAAATGAATCGGAATTAATTTGAAATAATGTATTCGCCGTAAAGTTCGCATAGTTTCTTATGAAAATACAAGATAAAATCATAAAACACATAATATTAACATACATGTCATATTTATGGAGTCAATGCAAAAATTTGTATTTAGAAGTTTACTGCAGAAATCTATTAACTCTATGACTATTAACAATTGCGTATACAGCAATGCCTAATCACGTGATTAATATATCAATCAATGATTACTTAAATGTCATTATTATGTCATTGAGGGCCTCCAGTCAGCAACATTCCACAGCCGCTAAACAAATCATTACACACACAGTTAAACACGCTCACATATTCACACAGCACTTATACACAATGAATAACAATAGTAATAAAGATTAATGTCCGTTTCCTCATACAAGGATGATGTCAGGGACGTTCCCTTATCACATGTCACTACAAATCGATTCACCCCAAACGATTTGGAAACACATGTGCTGACCAGAAACAAAGATCCTAAACGAATGAATGCATCCAGTGCATATATATTACACACAAACACGCACATACACGCAATAAAAAGCATACCATACATTATGTGTTACAGCGCTCAGAGAAATCAATTCTAGTTTTAATTACATTGTTATTCATATATTACACTCACAATCAAGTATAGACCTAATCAGGCATATGTGTACATTGTAAACGCGATGTGTTTTATTGAAGGCTATATGAGTGAAGTGTTTATAATGCTTAAGTTCCTCGGATGTCATATTTTGAAAGAGTAAAGTTACGTTAAGTAATTAGAATGAAGAAAAGATAATTCTTCATTTAAGTTTGCAAGAGAGCGCAGAGCTTACAGACTAGGAGTATAAATACGAAACTTAGACCAAACAGTCGCTATAACACGAGAAAGTGCTAGAAAGCACGAGACAGATTACAACGTTTATTCGTCTAGCTGTACACACATCATATGCCGGAAGTGTCGTGTAGAGTTCTCTGAAGTTGAACTCAAGCCTCTGATTCTAAGGCGGACTCTCTCTACCAATGCGCCAAATCCGGCTCTAAACCAAATAAAATCTTTAAAATCCTGGGTAAGATGACAAGAGAACTTAGATTATAATAGAGTTATTAAACTATATAACATATCCTCTCCAACTGCATAATACCAGCAGTAGGCTAAATACTATGCTCTTAGTAGTCAATCATCATTATATTAATCAGGACATGAATATATAGCATATATATATATATACATATATATATATATATATATATATATATATATATATATATATATATATATATATATATATATATATATGTATATATATTACCGTGCTGTTCCCGGATGTGGTTGGACCACTGCGGAATATGGCAACAGCAAACAAGCTGCCGCGTGTACGTAAGAGGCGACTAACGCAAGATTTGAAGAGGCAAAGGGGACCCACCTCACCATTAAATTTCCCCATGCTTAAATGGTATACAGAACTAAAAAAAGTGAAGAAGATCTTGAAAGGGTCGGTAAAGAGAGGCAGTTAATAGATATGATAAAAATAGAAAGAAAAGCTAGATAAGATATAGTATAAGAGGAATAGTTTGCTGAAGTATGTAATAGAAGGAAGAATGCAGGGTCAAAGAGATAAGAGGCAGACCAAGACATGAGATATTCAATGATTTGATATCAAATTCTTACTATAGAGCTGAAGAGAAAATCTGAGGATGGAATTGTTTGAAAGAGTTATAGGGCCCTATGCCATGCCATGGACTTACTGTAAGGCAGTGCACTAGAAGAAGATTTCTCTCTCTCTCTCTCTCTCTCTCTCTCTATATATATATATATATATATATATATATATATATATATCCTGGTAAGCAAGATAGTTTTCTCAGGGGAATGACGCCTCTGCCCCGTAAAAGTTAGCCGAAGCTCAGGAAGGCATATATATGTATGTGTATATATATATATATATATATATATATATATATATATATATATATATATATATATATATATATATATATATATATACATACATACATACACACACACATATTTACACAAACAAGATAAACCCGATTGAGAGAGAGAGAGAGAGAGAGAGAGGAGAGAGATAGAGATAGTGAGACGGTGGGAGAGGCGGTTAAAATCTTCGCAATAATGTAATACATAGAATTTGGATATTTTGCTTCAGCAATTTCAAGAATATTCATTAGAATGTTTTTGAAAAAAATACACAGTATACATATTATACATAAATACAGCAGAATTTATTACAAAATGAACACGAGACAGCAGTACGTTACTCTGTGAATGCAATTAAACCACGACCTGTTCCCATGTTTAATTTTATTATGTTAATTTCTTAAGCCCTAATCCTTCAATTTATAGGTATGTTCCAGGATAGGGTTTAGGGTTAGAGTAAGGGAATATTGAAGGTTAATGAAGTTTCAAAATCTGTTCGTTATTTAACTTCTAGCAGTTTTGTTCGAAAAGCTTAATCATAGAATGAACTCTGACTATATGAAATTTAAAAGAGAAGTAGGAGCTAAACAACGGTTACTGATTTTTAACAACTGACTAAAATGTCTACGGACAACAATTTCAAATGTACTGCATATATATGCTAAAATGTTGATAAATGACTGAATTATATTTTGATACTAGTATAAAGAATGAAAATATATAGTCATAGTATAATGCACAAAATGCTCAGATATCATTCCTTTCTACATATACACACACATAATGACGCTTATCATATACCTAAATAAACATAACAGCAGCCAGCAGAGCTCGTACATGCCACATACAAGCAAAGCGGCATAGATACTTATGTCCATATTAAAATAATGTACAATCACCCGTATAAACATAAAACCACACTTCTCAGCAGACACCGACACAGAAAAACACGCATCATTCACCACATATAAACATAAGTAAGACCACATATTGTATATGCCCATATAACGTTACAAACATGCCTATTCAACACTCACCCGTGTGTATATAATATATAATATATACATGAATACAAAATCTCGCATCAAACCCCATGCCACACGAGACTACGACCGATATATCTTAATCACGTCTCTGATCTCTTGTCGACAGATGGGACAGCTAGCGCCGGGCTTACGCCGCACACCCGACGCGCACTCGTAGCACATGCAGGCGTGCCCGCACGTGTACAGCACGCAGTCCACGGCTCTCTCCAGACACACCGAACACTCGTTACTAGCGTTATCCATCGCCTCGTCCCTACTCTCGCTCCCTCTACCCGTCGTCGTCCAGCCGCCCAGCAGGTCCTCCGCGTTGGACGACACTGCCTGAGAGTCGCTCGCCAACCTCGAGGTCCTCTGCTGGGCGCGCTGTGCCACGGGTGGAGGTGCAGGCGGCTCCTTGCGGCTGAGCACAGCGGTGGGCTGGAATGGCGGGTTGGGATATGACGATATACTGGACAGCCTGACCTCCTGGGACTCGATGCGTGGTGTGGGAGAAGGGGTGTGTAGAGACCTGTGGTGACCTCCCACCTGAGAGGAGGGTCGCGGTTGTTTGGGGGGAAGGGCCGGCGTGATGGTCTCGTCAGATTTTTGAGAGGTGCCCAGGATTGCCGGTAGGATGGGGGGCGGAGGCCTGGCAGGGGCTACCACACCCAGGGAGGGGGTGCTAATTGAGGAGAGGGGTTGACGGGAGGCGAGGGTAGGGGGAGGCAGGTGGACCGTGAGCCCAGCGGCAGAGCCTGCAGGTAGAGAGGTGGTGCTGGCTCGCTGTTGATTTGTGAGCGCTGAACTGCTCGTTACACCTACAATCAATCAATCATCTGATTAATCAATTTATCAGTCTCACTTAGTTCATGAATAAATATAATTTTATATATATACATGTATATATATATATATATATATATATATATATATATATATATATATATATACAGTATATATACAGCGTGCCTGACGGTTTCTTAATTTTACAGAAACGAAGCTTAATTTTTATTGCGAAAATTAAGGTTCGTTTCTGTAAAATTAAGAAACCGTCAGGCACGCTAAGATTCGATACTAACAATATCGCGCCACAGTATGCAGGAGAGATAAGAAACAGATTTGAATCGCTTAACCTCTTGGATGAAAATCCCAATGAACATTGGAAGAAATGAAAAAGATCATCACCGCGGCTGCACAAGAGTTTGTACCGCGCAGGAAACCTACAAATTTTCGCAATTGGTTGTCGGAGAACACTATAAAAATTGCGGAAAGGAGGAGGCGGGCGAAAGCAACAGGGAAAAGAGAGGAGGTAAGCTGGCTAAATGCAGAGTTTCAGTGAGAAGTTAGGAAAGACAAAGAAAAGCATTGGGATGACGAGCGCCGGAAGTTGGAAGAAGCTAATAAGTTTGGGCACTCGAGAGATTTGTTTGCGCACGTGAAGAAAGTTTGCACTTCACTTGTGTCGCGCATTGCAGTTTTAAAAGGTCGCAACGGGACACAGATTGGTTTGGAATCAATAGAGGTGTGCGTCAGGGCTGTATTTTGTCGCCGTCTTTATTTAATATGTACGCAGAAGCAGTATTGCGGAAGGTAGATATGATTTAATCAACTGTAGGTGTGAAAATTGGTGGGCGAAACATCACAACCTGAGGCATGCGGATGATACCACACCCCTCGCGGAGAGCAGGGAAGGTCTGGAACAGTTCATATTAAAGGTTAAAGAAGAAAGCGAAAAAGCAGGCTTGTTCCTCAACATTAAGAAAACCAAGATCTTGACAACTGATATTACTGAAACCAGAATCAAAATTGACAATGAAAATATAGAGACAGTCACCGATTTCGTCTTTCTTGGTTCTAAAATCGTCCGTGACGGAGAATCAGGACCAGAGATAAAACGGCGGATAACAATGGGGCGCACTGCGATGACTGGCATGATGAAAATTTGGAAGAGTAAGGACATAAGCCTCGTAACCAAATACAGGATAGTCAATGCGATAGTCTTCCCAATTGTCACATATGGATGCGAAAGTTGGACGCTAAAAAAGGCGGATAGAAGGAGAATCGACGCTTTCGAGCTTTGGTGTTGGAGACGCGTGTTACGAGTCTCGTGGACGGCTAAAGTTAACAATAGAGATGTGCTAGATCGCATAAAACCAAGTATTTCTCTTGAAGGAAAGATCACAAAGCAAAGGTTGTCATACTTTGGACATGTCATGCGAGCGAGTTCAATTGAGAAATCAATTATGCTAGGACAGGTACGTGGAAAAAGGAGGAAAGGTCGTCAAAGAACGCGTTGGCTTGATACTGTAGAATTTCACCTCAACACCAGCATAGCGGATTTGTGGGAGGCAGTAAGAAATCGTGAAACATGGAGACAGATAGTTCATAAAGTGTCCAAGAGTCGGCTTCGACTGAATGGATAACTCATCATCATATACACTGTGTTTTTTATAACGTGGAAAAAGGAGGAAAGGTCGTCAAAGAACGCGTTGGCTTGATACTGTAGAATTTCACCTCAACACTAGCATAGCGGATTTGTGGGAGGCAGTAAGAAATCGTGAAACATGGAGACAGATAGTTCATAAAGTGTCCAAGAGTCGGCTTCGACTGAATGGATAACTCATCATCATATACACTGTGCTTTTTATAACTGATACCCCTAATTATTTTTACAATAACATCCTAAGGACATAACCGATGTTCTTGAAATTTGCAGTACTTGACCAGCAGCCAATTAAAGCTAAAGCTGGTAAAGCTAAGGTTAACGTCAGTTTCCTCACTCGAAAGCGATGTCAGTGACGGGCGAGCCCAGGATTTGAACCCGCATCAACTGATCCGCGGTCGAGTATCTTACCGACTTCGCCACTGGCTCCAGCGAGTATACCAAACATACAATTATACCAAACATACAGAAATTTCGTTTTAATATCTTTAATAACGTGAAAGTTAGTCTTGCGAATAGGAGTGGGGTAGGATATGAAATTTCCAGTACAGGATTACGGGCATTTTACATGCAGAGTAAAATTATCTCCATAAAAATAATAACGAACACGTAAAATAAAAATTATGTTAAAGCTATTTTGAATAGCAATCTTTTCTTTTCATAACGACGTAAAATACGTGCAGATATGTTCTTCATTGACAAAGTTACTGAACTGCTAATGTAGGCATTAGGTCATTAGGACTACGTGTGCTAGGCGAGAACTCAGCTGCTGTGAGACGATGAGGGCGCAGTACTTCTGCAATGCATGTATTTAAAGTTCAATAACTTTGGTAATTAAGAACATATCAGCACGTATTTTACGTCGTTTTGAAAAGAAACAATTGCTTTTCAAAATAACATTGGCAGAAACTTTATGTTACATGTTCGCTATTATTTTTATAGAGATAATTTTACGCTGCATGTAACATACCGTAATCCTGTACTGGAAATTTCTTATATGACCCCATTCCTATTCGCAATACTATGACTTTCACATCATTAAAGATATTCAAACGAAATTTCAATATGTTTGGTAGAATTGGCTGCTGGTCATGTTCTGTAAAATCCAACAAAGTCTGGCAACTCCTTACGACTTTATTGTAAAAATAATATGGGGTATCAGTTATAAAAAAACACAGTGTATATATAAATATATATATATATATATATATATATATATATATATATATATACATATACATATATAGGCCTATATATATATATATATATATATATATATATATACATATACATATATAGGCCTATATATATATATATATATATATATATATATATATATATATATGTACATGTATATATATAGAGAGAGAAATAAAATCATTCATTCAGTCAATTGATCAATAAATCAAGCAAGTGCTTAATCAATCGATTAATAAATCAATCGACCAATGAATGATTCCTTCAAATGATCACTAAATAACTTATTCAGTTAACTAATCAGCAATTCAATATTCAATTAGTAAAACAATTAATTCATCAGTGAATCAGTAAATAATTCATTCACTCAGTCAATCATTAAATCAATCAATAATTAAATTAACCATTTTAGTTAATCGGCTAGCCAAGCGAAGAAGCAAGAAGGTGCATTATATATCATATGATTTCACTTAAATAGATCTCATACGATTTTATTTTAATATATTTGTTATCATTGATTTAAACAGATTTCCTTTTATATCATTTATTTATGATTTCATTTTTCAATAAATTGTGTGATTTGATTTTGAAGAGATCTTTCATCGGATATATCTCCCGATTTATTTAGATTGCATCTCGTAAAATCAGATCTAATCTAGTTAGATCTCATAAAATTAGATTTCATTTGATTAGAACTAATATGATTTGATTTGATTTAATTAAATCTCATATGATAAGATTTGATTTTGTTAGATCTCATATGCTTTGATAATCATACCGAGCAGCTTAATCTTCTGAGTGTTACCATATACATCAAAGAAAGCCCACATGGGTAAACTCTTGTCGACGTGCATGAGGGTGGCAACATGGTGACCGTTCTTACCGTAGCGTATCTCGCCTGTTACATCAAATCAATCAGTAATTAGTACCATCAATCAATATACTGTACTATTTTACAGATTAAATTAAATAGTACTATGGTTTCTTTTCCTGACGCTTAAATCAACTTTTATGTTATCGATGTGCTTGTGTGAATCTGAGAGACTGATGGTGTATGACAGCTGAGTGTTCCACTACATATGGAGCTTCTTGCGTCCTCCTTGATGGTTTAGAGTTTGATTCTGTTTATCTGAATGTGCTACTTTATTATTTATCATCTGATTACAATGTATGTTTGACACTTACTCGGTGCTCCTGTGATTGAAATTAAACATATATTCTCTCAATTCTCTCAACTAAAAAATTCAATAAGGTGCCTTTATTGCTAATTATTATAAACTCCAGTTAAGTAATATTAAAGCTGGTAAAGCTAATGTTAACGTCAGTTTCCTCACTCGAAAGCGGTGTCAGTGACGGGCGAGCCCAGGATTTGAACTCCACACATACTGATCCGCGGTCGAATAACTTACCGACATCGTCATTGGCTCCAGCCAATGGGGATGTTATTAAATACAAAATAAAACATAAATAAATAGTTGAATATCATATAAGTCACTCTAATAGGATCATATGTATTTATGTATTTATTTATTTTATGTATTAAATAACATAGAGACATCAGTAACATGTAAGAGAATAGACTCAGCTGGTTTTCATTGGAAGAAGAAGTAGCCTCATCACAAACAAGCAGATATATAGAAACATTTCGCTATTGGGCTTACAATATCTATAGTTACAAATCTGTCATAAGAAAAAAAGACATTAATCTTTTAAAAGTACAAGACTCTCACAAACTGTTGTCAATAAAACGTTAGTACAAGAACCAGTACAATATTAGTACAAGCATCAGTACCACGTTAGAACAAGAAGCAGTACAATGTTAGTACAAGAATCAGTACAACGTTAGTACAAGAATCAGTAAAACGTTAGTACAAGAATCAGTACAATGTTAGTACAAGAACCAGTACAATGTTAGTACAAGCATCAGTACCACGTTAGAACAAGAATCAGTACTACATTACTACAAGAATCAGTGCAATGTTAGTACAAGAATCAGTACAACGTTAGTACAAGAATCAGTAAAATGTTAGTACAAGCATAAGTACCACGTTAGAACAAGAATCAGTACTACCTTACTACAAGAATCAGTACAATGTTATTACAAGAATCAGTACAATGTTAGTACAAGAATCAGTACAACGTTAGTACAAGAATTAGTAAAATGTTAGTACAAGAATCAGTACAATGCTAGTACAAGAACCAGTACAATGTTAGTACAAGCATCAGTACCACGTTAGAACAAGAATCAGTACTACATTACCACAAGAATCAGTACAATGTTAGTACAATGTTAGTACAATGTTAGCACCAGACTCTCACAAACCCTCATCGGTAAGATGAAAGGACAGTTCATCGGCAACTTCAGGATTCGAGCAGACATCCTTATTGACGACCCAGTACTCCGGCCTGTCCAGCAGCAGGTCCGAGTCGTCCGGCAGCTCATCCATACAAATCACAGAGGGATCACAGGCGGTCATGCCGAACGCCAGGCCGCCCGTGTAGGCGTGATCGGTCGACATAACCTGCACCACCACGCGCTCGTTCAGCCGCAGCGGCCTCTCGGTGAACACGTAGCCGTTGCAGTACTCGTCGATGTTGCGCACGGCGATGCTGCGGTCGCTCGACAACTTGACGTTACGACCGAGCTTGCGGTGGAAGAGCAGCGGCGTGAGGGTGGTGTGGTAGCGCGGCGGTATGACGGCGTGGTGCGAGGGCGCGGCGATTAATGAAGCGTTATGATTGGCGGGTGGCTGATGGTGGGAGATGACGTCATGTTGAGGGGAGGAGGTTAGAGCGCTAGTGCTGCGCGATGATTGGTTGTTTATCTGTCGAGCGTCTGAAACAAAAACAATAATAGTGAAGTAAGTAACCGATAATTACACGATTAGTGTTGATACCTTAGTCCTTAAGCATTAATCATGAGTAGAAAAAAGAATCGTTTTCAACTTATTGATTTCTCTAAATCCCTCTCTCTCTCCATCTAGAATTCTACCCCAAGTGGCAGGTCACGACACATACTGTATTTCTACTCACATGCTATTTTCATGCGCTATAAAGAGCACTCAATCATCTAAGGGGTAACTGACCAAAGATTTAGCGACTTCGCTCCATAAAGAGCACTCCATCGAATAACGAGTGATTGATTTGTGTTTTGTAGACTTTGAAAAAGCATTTATAGAATGTATTGTATATTGCTGCTAAAGATTTTGAGAATGAAAGGAGTTGACTGGAAAGAGGGATTAATTTTTAATTTGTACATGAATCAGACGTTAAAAATCTCGAAAAAGAGTAGTTGAGCTCACAAATTTACATTAAAGAAATTCTCGAGAGCGTTGAATCAGATAGTGTTAATAAATGTGATAAGAAATAGTAAGGAAAGCTGGTGGATATATTATGCCGGGGCGATTTTCTGAGGTTGATTTGGTAACAAATTCATTTATTGAGATGATGTTAGTGTCCACATCGATGATTTTAGGAAGCTACATACATACATGATAACTATACGCAAGTATATATTCATTCAACAATTGTTACTCTTATGAAAAAGTAGCTGCTAAATATTCAAAATTTCATATGGTAGGTACTGAATAGTTCCTTCAGTTAAGTTAGAATATATCATATTGAGCGTTTTTATCATATACGTCAGACGTTTCAATAGTCAATATACGGAAAGATTTGTGAAATATTCGTACAGAAACCCCGAAACAAGATCTACTTGAATTAGAAACAAGACCTACTGTACATGAATTAGAGTTAGTTAAGTTTAATTTTATGGCCAATTTGAAATAGTAATTTTTAAAACACAGTACAACGATGGTAACGTTAAGTATAGAAGTCTTTTCTATCACCACTGGCATCGTTATCTCAAGTGTTTGTTTCCTGTAATAATTAGATTTACACAGCAATATTTACGCTCATCAGTGAGAAACTGACCAAAAGCACATCGTTGAACGACGAGCAAATGGCAAAGATTCAAAGCAATTATTATGTTGAAATTTAGATAAATATTCAATACAATAATCCAATTCCATTCAACATCATCGTCTTTTCTTGAATCCGAGATAATCTAAGGTGGGGACACGAATGGATCATCTCCATTTCTCTCTGAAGGGTTGGAAACTTTTCCACTCGTATTAGAAAATTTTGTAGCTATTAATACTATTTAATAATGCTATTCCATTACGTATGAACAATACGGCCACTGAAATTCTAAAGTAATAGAATAGCCAGTAAATGGGGTCCGCCCAGTACTAGGGCACTACAGCTGCTCAGGACTTACAAATGTAACACGATTTACTGAGATAGAAAACAATAATTCTTTTACTATGCTTAAGTGAATTACAACAGTACTTAATTTACAGAACTGAAATCTCTCTCTCACTCTCTCTCTCTCTCTCTCTCATTCTCCAGTGTTCTGCCACATGGTTCGTCCAAGATATACATTCTTTCTTACATACTGCTTTCACGCTCTAAGTAGAGCACTTCATATTTCACATGCCAATTTATTCTCCAAATGCTACGTCTTACCCATACCGTAATGTAGCCTATAGATTGAGGAAAAACAAGGCTTCTCCAGTGGTTTCTTTTTGTCTTCCTCAGTCCTTGCTTATTTGTCTTCTACGACAAGCGCAGTTTACGGTTGGTCTACTCCTCAGTGAATCGGATACTACACGGGATAATAAGTACGACTGACAAAAAGCAGATAGTTGAAAAATGTAGTCAAATCAAACAAAGCCAAGAACTGCACAAAATTACTATTAGGCCTACTTACAAATTATTATTTCAGTTCAACTTACAACAGAATGAAACTAGTCATTCATCTTCAAAGACCGGCTGAACCTTATCGGTGTATTAACAGTTAATTAATGTCACGCCCGTTTCCTCATCAAATGATAATGCCAGGGATGTCCTCACAGCACACAACAATACATATCAATCGACCCAGGCTGATCTGCCGTAGATATTTGCCGAAGAGAAGTAATGTACTACAAAGTAGCAAATGTACAAAAATTTAAATCTCACCAACAAATTCCATGGCCGTAGTGTTACCATAGATATCAATAAGTGCCCAGAGAGGCTGCGAAGTGCTAACCCCTCCAAAGAAAACCCCTTTCTCTTCACCGTTAACACCGAAAATCACATCGCCAGTCCTGCTCACGTGAAACGTCAGAACATTCCCGTAATGCGAAAATCTCTCGGACAGGGCTTTGGCCCAGAAGCCGGGCTTATTCGTGAGATCAGGGCAGGCGTACCGGGGCAGAGTCTCGCGCTGAATGGTGGCCGGGTCGTGGGTGGTGAAGCCAAATCTGAGGACGCCGCTCCAGCTGGAAGACACCTCAGCGAACTTCAGGTGGACCTTCTCGCCGATAGCGACGGGCCGGGCGCTGAAGCAGATTCCCTTGCAGAAGGTTTCCCGCCTTCGAGCTCGCCGTCGATCTGCGGACAGCTCTACGTTGTCGCTGTGCGTGGTGTGGTAGGTTAAAGGGGTTGAAGATTTTGTGCCTTGCCCACCTCCGCCAAGAGGATATGACGAGGAGTTACTCTGACCCATTCCAGTGTATCAAGTACCTGAAATCTATTGTAAATAACAAGAATTTAATATCCGGTTTTATATATGAAGTCAATATTAATTAATTACACAAAGTTTAAAGTTAAGATATGATGTTGTCATAATGCCTCTTGTATCATTACATCAGTAATGTACTAAGCTATCTAAATACATTATATGTATGTATGCATTGTATGTATATATATATATATATATATATATATATATATATATATATATATTATATATATACATACATGTATATACTATATGTATATATAAATATTATATATATATATATATATATATATATATACATAATACATAAATATATATATAGATATATATATATATATATATATATATATATATATATACATAATACATAAATATATATATATATATATATATATATATATATATATATATATATATATAATATATATCGAGAGAGAGAGAGAGAGAGAGAGAGATGAGTGTATATGTGTAAGTGTTTGTGTGTGTGTTGTATATAGTGTACATTTTTCAGATCCAATAAACTAGGACACGCGACAAGGACTTGATCAACAGCTCTTAAGGGCTGCTAAATGACTTGTCTAGAAATATATACTCTTACATTGAATGCAAATGGTTGTATTCACAGAGCCAAACCTATAACTAGACCTATCTATCGATTGATTGAAGATTGATTCCAACAGTTAGTAGTAAGAAAATGGAGCATAAAGAACGAGAAATAGGTACAACTATATCTATTCTATACATGCAAGCACACCCTTAGCAACAGCTAGTCGTGATCGCATGCAGTGAATCATAATCTAAGGAGAAAAGACTTACGAATGCCTAACTACAAATGTATGTAAGATGGGCTAAGTATGTAAGAAACATTACAACAGTTCCGCAAAAAGAACCCAACTGACACGATGTATATAGATGATACATAAAAAGCTAAAAGTAAAGCTACGGTTAACGTCAGTTTCCTCACTTGAAAGCGATGTCAGTGACGGGCGAGCCCAGGATTTGAACCCGCATCAACTGATCCGCGGTCGAGTATCTTACCGACTTCGCCACTGGCTACCTACATGTGTATTATTATACTATATTCTATCATAATTGAAATCATATAGTAATATTATATTATTGGTTATAATTATTATTTTTTAATTTAAATTAATTGCCCTGGGCTGTAGAGGGCCTTGGGCTAAAAAATAGGATAAAAGAGACTTTATTTAATTCTTCTTCTTCAGTGCACTGCAAAGTGGCAGGTTCAAGGTATATATTCATACTCAAAGTCTGTTTTCTTGCTCCATAAGAGCACTCCTTAGATCAACAAGTTAATCCCTTCACAAAATCTATGCCTTATCCATGCCTTATGTAGCCTATAGCTTGGGAAAAATATGGCTTCTGAGGTGGTATCCCGTTGCCTTCCTCAGTTAGGTGGATTAATTTCCATTAATCCTGGGGGAAAATATTTCAAGGTGAGGTGTGTCCCCTCTCGCCATCCTCAGCTCCTGCCTTTAGTCGCCTCTTACGCACACGCGGCAGATTGTTTGCGGCTGTCCTATTCTGCAGTGGTCCAACCACACCCGAGCACAACAAGAGGCCCGGGGAAATATAACGTTTATTTAATAAAATGTTAAAAATGGAGGCGATTAAAATAATTCCTCTACACTCTGGGAAGCCGCATTAGCCAAAGTGCCACTGAAACAGACTGCATTGAATCGCTGGAGAGCAACACACAGTCGCTGCCAAAAACAGCCTTTACGCGTTGATCACCAGTAATGGCGCTGGTCCTCCTGCCTATTTCGTTAATAAAGTCTGATGCAATAGAGTTGATGGGGCCCAGGATCTCAAAGGCGATAGGCATGAAAATATAGTTGCTAGAGATTTTGGCGTAATTCAGGGTATTAAATATTATTTTAGAAAATTTATTATTTAACTATTATTATTCTTATTATCATAGTATTATTATTATATTAATAATTATACTATAATAATTAAAATAAATAATACATATATATTTATGTACAGTATATATTTAATATATATAAATAATATATATTATATATACAATTATTATATATATATATAATAATAATTATATATATATATATATATATATATATATATATATATATATATATATATATATATATATATATATAAAACCAGACTTCCACTCATAGAGAGAATATGCCGATGGGAGATAAAAGCGGGCCGGAAATAAAATTAACCACCTAATGCGCACGATGCCAGAGATAATGCCATTTTGGGGCAGACCTCTTTTGTGAGTGTACAACGTAACTACTAGATAAAAAGTTTATCGTTTGCCACTACTCATAAGTATTAATCAACTGCATACTATCACTTCACCATATCTTTCAATAATCTCTTTTAGACACCAACATAATTGCCAATTAATACAAAAATGAGAAATTGTGCTCCAATACAACACAGTGTACGCAACAACTTCATTTGTAAAAATATCAAAATAGGAAGGCCAGGATTTTCAGCAGACTTGTCGCAGGCAGCACTCTGATTTCAAAGTTCTTTTTCTCTGTTATCAAAGTTCTTGTTCTCTCTCTCTCAAAGTTTTTGTCTCTGTTCTCAAAGTTTTTGTCTCAGTTCTCAAAGTTCATGTTCTCTGTTCTCAAAGTTCTAGTCCTCTGTTCTCAAAGTTTTTGTCACTGTTCTCAAAGTTCCTGTTCTTTTTCTCAAAGTTCTTGTTCTTTGTTCTCAAAGTTCTTGTTCTCTTTCTCAAAGATCTTGTTCTCTGCTTTCAAAGTTCTTGTTCTCTTTCTAAAAGTTCTTGTTCTCTTTCTCAAAGTTCTTGTTCTCTGTTCTCAAAGTTCTTGTTCTCTGTCCTCAAAGTTCTTAAGATATTAATCGACTGTATTTAACATAAATACATTCTCAAAGAAATGCCAACATTCAGATCTAATCTTAGGAAATGAATAACTGCTAGAAATTTCATGTGAATATTCCTAATTTAAAAACTCAAACAACAGACGCGGCTATGCACATTCATAGGGCTCAAATAGAAATCTAAAAAAATCAATGTCACGGATTTTAATGAAATCGTATCACCTATATCCCAGAGAGTAAAATGCATTCCTCTGTTTCTGCTTAGCCACCTCATCGACACAGCACATTTTAACGCATTCTGCAGTGACTCGAATACAACTCTGGCTATAAAAACTCAGGCTATACTCGTTAATCTCTTAGAAACTCCTAGAGAGACACTCCAGCAGGTCAAGAATAATTACAAATGCATTCTTTCCTCATCAGAGTAACTTTATTTAATTTTACTCAATTTTAGAAATACATTTAAAATTTATCAAATATAAAAAACATCGGTAGTCTATTGTCTCCTTGGTAACCTTTCAAAGGAATATTTCTGCAGAACACTTGCCACTGTCTTCACTCCACTATCTCGAGGACGATGAATTCACTCCACTATCTCGAGGACGATGAATTCACTCCACTATCTCGAGGGCAATGAATTCACTCCACTATCACGAGGACGATGAATTCACTCCACTATCTCGAGGACGATGAATTCACTCCACTATCTCGAGGACAATGAATTCACTCCACTATCTCGAGGTCGATGAATTCACTCCACTATCACGAGGACGATGAATTCACTCCACTATCTCGAGGACAATGAATTCACTCCACTATCACGAGGACGATGAATTCACTCCACTATCTCGAGGACGATGAATTCACTCCACTATCTCGCGGACGATGAATTCACTCCACTATCTCGAGGACAATGAATTCACTCCACTATCGCCTGCTAATGCTTCGCGCAATCAGCGCACAGTCCGCACCCAAGAAACCCGACTACGTAGAGTAGGCCTAAAAGATAAAGCCTGAAAGATCATCATCTTCCCAGTTTAAATCCCAGTTTAACCAGGATCGGGATACGAATAGACTTTCTCCAGTCCTCCCTGTCCCACACCATATCATATAAAGCCATATCATATAAAGCCTAAAAGATAAAGACTAAAAACTAAAACCTAAAAGATAAAGTTTAAAATAGTAAACGGTTTAAAGCTTAAAAGTTAATACCTAATAAAATATATAGTTTAATAGATAACGCCTAAAAGATAAAAATCAAAAAGATAAAGCCTACAAGAATAAATATTCAAAGCTTAAAATAATAAATCTTCAAAGATAGAGCTTAAAAATGATAAAACCTAATAAGAGATAAAGTAAACCTAATAAAGATAAAGCCTAAAAATAGAGCCTATAAGATAAAGCCTAAAAGATAATGCCTGAAAGATAAAGCTGCATTTAAACTCAGAGTCAACTCTTCAGAAGATATAGGAGACAGGCGAGTCTGGGATGTGAAGTCAGTACTCACCCATACGAAGTTGCGAACCTAAATAATCCAACTGTTGGCTCAAAAAACTTTTTTGCTTCTTGTTTATTTTTTAACTGTTGGCTCAGTCAATGAAAGCACCCGTTCCTAACGTTCAATCTACCGCCCACAGAAGACAAATGTAACTTTAATAGCAGTATATGACGGTCCCATCGTCAGCGCAATCCCCGAGTAAACCCTTGGATTTACAAACCAAAAGCTTAGAACAATATAACTATGTAGAGAGGTTTATAAGACATTCTTTTTAGTAATGAACTGGCACTGTTCTGTAGCTTTTTCTCAGAATCAACGCGTAAGCATGTGTCTGACAAAAGAGACTTGCCAAAGGCTGCATATTCCGCCTGAGACGTCCCTGGCGTCGCCTTTGAGAGAGTGAATATACGCTAAATCCTCATTGAGTTGAGATGATGGAAGCAGAGATCACATGGCGTTATTTCCTATTATAGTTTAATATTTATTGCTATTTTCAATTATATTGTTCATAACTTGCTGCGATATTGTAACAGAATTTACTAATTACTAGTTATTTCAAATTATTGTGTTAACATCAGATACAGGAAGACACACTCTCACAGAGTGAGCAAAAAGCCTTCGCGATGGGAAAACTCGACCCTTTTTGCCAATTTTCAGTATTTTTTTAATGAAATTTGAACAAATTTTAGAAGAAATAGTGCAACATTCGTCTCTCAACATCTAAATTTTATAAAGATTGGTAGAAAACTGTCCAAGTTATGACAATTCTAAGGGAGAACCTTCAATTTCAGAACCAACACCAGTTGCTTAAATAAGCAATAGTAAAATGAGATAAGTAAAAGTTGAGAAGAGGTTATCGTGTAAAGGTTGCGGTGTTCGTATCTCGGATGCAGTGGCCTGGGCTCAAAGTCCAGGTCAATCAGCAAATGATGGATATACCCTCATGTAAAGGTAAGGCAAAGGCTAATGTTAACGTCATTTTCCTCACTCGAAAGCGATGTAAGTAACGGGAGAGCCCCGGATTTGTACCCCCCACATACTGATCCGCGGTCAAATATCTTACCGACATCGTCAAGTGCTAGCTCCAGCCGGAAGGTTAATTATGTACCGAAGCTTGTAACCAATTGGCGCTATTAATTCCAAAGATGTGCTTAACCATGAAATGTATTGATAACGAACTGCCAGACCAGTAAAACAGTCTAAATGGATCTTAAAACAAGCTTCCAGAGTTTTATAGCACATTACTGCCATTATTATTATCATTATCGTCATCACTATTATTATTTATTATAATTATTATTATTATGGTTATATAAAGTAGAGCAGCTTTCTAAAAATTGCAAGCAGTAGTTAATATTACGGTTAAAGATACGGGCATCCAATAGAGTAGACTTGCACAGTCTACCACGCACTGTAAGAAAATACTATCAATGATTTACGATATGGGCACGTACAAAAGTTCAGCCAGCTTGCTGTTAATGCCGTTTGTAAACACACTAGTGCAGACAAGTCTAAAAAGAAATCTTGAAAGGCTACAATGTTATTATTAAAATTTACATCATAAAGACAACAATAAAGTCAGTTCCATCTCTTGAAACGATCAATTGGTGGGGCGGGGATTTGAAATCAACATCTACTGATCAGCATTCAACACACACTGATCCGCAGTCAATAACCTGTGGATTAAATGCAATGTTCATCCCGTCATAGACGGGTAAAAGAAACTGACGTTAAACTAAGCTCTAGCTTCAGCGTCAACTCACGTTCTCGTCCACTCAGCGAATACCGGCAAATCTTACTCGATTTTCAATCAATGCAGATTGACAAGTTATTGTATTCCATAACAACAACAACAATTAGAGTGCCACAGTCATCCATGACAACATCGAGCACTATTGAGACAAAATCAAGCCAGCGAGCAAAAAGAAGGTCCAAGAACGGTGCAAAAGAAGGTCCAAAAACGGTGCATAAACCCGTATAACCGCTAGGAAACAATTTGTTATTGCTTTATGTGAATCGAAGTTGCACTCTAGAAAATTTGATGATACGTTAATAATATTTAAAAACGTTAATCCTAATTTGGATTATATTCTAATCGTTAACAGAAAGCTGAACATGAGAGCTAACTCTGCCAGTCAATTTTAAATCACGCTTTGTAGGTTTACAATCAAATTAAAGGACGATGATTGATGATGTCTAACGCTGTTAGTGTGTTCGGTCAAATCTTTGTCGTTTATTCCATTGATTCAGAGTGAATACTTAATACGCGGCAGTGTCTGGCAGCATTGTGGTACTCTTAGCAGTTACTTAAGTTCATTATTGTCAAAAATAGTTAGCAATATGTACAGACTGTTCTCTAAAGAGCCACTCTACAAGATAAAGAGTCAGAAGACACTATAGATACCAGATTTCCTAGCACCTCTGGTATATATGTCTGGGTCAAAGTCGGTTCATATCTTTACTCTACTCTCTAAGGGAGGTCAGAAAATGGTGAGCCTAGGATTTGAATCTCGCAATATCGGACCAGCAGTAGAAAGCCTAAACGATAATTGCTACTATCTGGGACACTCAAAATGCAAACCTTTTCTCTCTCTCTCTTTCTCACTCTCTGGTGTTCTGCTAAATAGCAGGTCCAATGCACATATTCGTATACCCTGCTGTCACGGTTCATAAAATGCCCCTTACATCGATCAATATGTTAATCCCTTTTCAAAACGCTATACCTTATCCACATTTGAATGCAGCATACAGCTTGGGAAAAATGGTTTCCGAGGTGATTTCCCTTTGCCAGCCTCAATTCAATTCAATTTAATAAGAATACCAAAAAGGGTCGGACAACCCTATTCTTACTTAGTCGTCTCCTACAATAAGTGGTGTTTACGGTTGGTCGATTTCTCAATGACCCAGAAACAATACAGGAAATGCAATGGTTAGCTAATGAAAATACACATAGTACCCTCTCAATTTAGCATATCTTAACTTGATAAGATTATATGAATTAATTGACTTGTTTTTAAAAAGTCATAATTAAAAGAATTACTTAATTTCAGACAGCTGTGCAGTTTTGAATAAATAATAGACATTTTGAGTCATATCACCTATCAGAAGTGAACCAATCAGAAGGCACCGTTCTTTAGAAAATAAAACTGGGAAATGCCAGACGACTTCTAATTGGTTTAAGAAATAGACAAGATAATGAAACATTTTTATTAGCATAGCATATATACATGTAACATATTATATTGGCTCAAAACGAAAGCTCCACGGGCAATTTATTATAAGTTTCTCTTTCTTTGAAATACTGTACGTACTACGCAGGTTCAAGTAAACATGTAGATTAGCATTAGCTCACTTGAGATTTACTGTGCAGATAACTGCAGCCAGACTTTAGCAGTACGCACAATTACCATGAGGCAAAACTTAAACGAAAATAGCAACAACACCTACACCTAAATAAATCAATAGTAATTAGGCCAATTTACTGATAAATAGTCACAAGACGAATACGACGGAATTCGTAGATTTTCACGTTTTCCTTATTCAATCTTATGAATTGATAAGTTTAGTCCAATGTAATCACTGAGCTCCATTTAGACGGGACTAACCTGGTCTATAATTAGTTTTGTGAGATAGTATAAATCTTATCTGATAAAAAAACATCATGTTTTGTAGCATGTAATTACTGTAAAGCTAGTGTTCAGCGTTGAACATGAACTATTCAGTATTGCCCAACTAAAATGATAACACTTGAATATGTCGTTTATGCTATCAAATTACACAATTATTATCAATTAATTATAGCATTAGTAAATTATACTTCCGTTTCGTCAACACAAAGTCACAGCACGCACACATAAGCACAAACACATACATATGCACACACACGCACATACACATTGCATATGCACATACACATTCATACAGGACAAATATGTCTATTTAACGATACACATAGTGATCTACACAGAGATATAGTGCAAACACAAGCAGACATTAACACACACATACAAACAAACAGAGTCACTGGCAGAATCATATCTGAGCTGATTGCTAATAGTTTCCCTTTCTCTGCAAACTGAACAAAGGCTCGATTAATCAAGATCAGTAATGACATGTCAACTGAAACAGAAACTCAATAAAGTTGCCTCGAAGACCGGTTCCAGCCACGATACGGCTATAAACGTAAATACAGTAAAGATATTGGAAAACATCAGCATTCAGACGGCGCAGAAAGCCGGTGAAGAGATAGCAGAGTGCTCGTGTTGTTTAGATTACAAAGACATTCATTCATCTGCCGTTCAGTAAACCATTAAATAAACCATGCCGTACCAGTTACAAGAACAAAGTCCTGCACATCGCTTCATTCATACAAAAATACTGAGATCCACGCTACTCATACAAAAAACATGATCACATCAATTAGCTTGTACAAAAACTTTGGTTAAGGAGATCATGGCGTAATGGTTGGAGTATTTGCCTCAGACGCAAGTGGCTTGGGTTCAAGCAAAGCCCAGGTCAGTCAAGAAATAATGGTTATCCCCTAAAGTGGCCAATGGAAGGTTAATCACGTGTCTGCGCTTGCCACCAGTTGGCGCTATTAATTGCAATGGTATCATTAACCATAGGAAGGATTAGTTAAATGGGTTTGAAACAATAACTCTGAGCTTTCTCACCCAGTATGAGCATGCACTATTAAGTTTTATGTTTTGCTATGTTGTACCAGAAACTGCCGTCATAGTAATTTAAACTCTTACCATTTAAAATACAAAATTCATCATGTCAACTTATTCCTTAAAAAATGCATGAATCCTATCTACAAAGAAGATATTGTCTTATCAACTTGTCAGAACAAAAAACCGTTGTCATATTAAGTCATACATACAAAAGAAAACTGTTAACATAGCATACAACATACTTATAGACTCATACGATCGAAAATACTGGTATCTATTACTCATCAACACAAAACGCTGTTATCTTCACTACTCATCCATTCAATTTATAGACTTTATCAACTCCTCCATACAAAAAAAACGTACATTATCAACTCATCAGTCAGAAAATACTGTTTTCCTAGCTAAACAATTGATCATAAAAATCTGACCAACACAATCATGCTAAAATACCTTAATCCTATCAACATAATCATATAAAAAGAGTGTGATCATATCAACTCCAGGCAAAAACTGATATTTACATATTTGTTTATTTACTATCTCCACAGTATTAATGACCAATAATAATAATAATAATATTAATTGTATTAATAATAACAATAATAATAGTATAATAGTATTAATTGTATTAATTGTTACTGTTTTGACATTTACTGTTCTTGCTTTGCTCTAAGTATTAATTACGATTCTACAGGCTCTCCAAGCTAAATATTAGTATATACAGCATCACATGGCATGATAGATTAGATCTACAACTGCAGTCTGAAGAGCCATAGAACTAACAATACTACGAACAATACAAACAAATATCTTTAACCACCAGGATATACAACCAGGCTACTGTGCAGGCTGATCTTGCAATCTTAGCATTACAAAGCAGCAGCTTTTATATCATTATCATCATCATCATCATTTCCCTTGAATCTCAGTTTAACTAGGTTCGGGATACGACTTGACGTCTCCATTCCTCAAACTTTTCCATTTGTTTAAGAACATTATGTAGCGATTTAGAGTAGCCTAAGCTCTCAACAACGGACGCTGTTTCTGACGTTGATTTGGATTTCAGTGCTTTGTCGCCTTTTACAACATGTGCAGTCCATAGTTGGCCTATTCGTAACAACCCAGACACAACAAGGGCAGCAGCTTTAATATTTAAAATTAAAACAGTGAGTGCGCAATTCTTGATCTACAACTAGGGCCATAATCATTGCATTTAATACCATAAAGTTCCTTATCAGTAGCCCAATTGAAAACAACTGAGCAGTGAAAGTATTTACTTCACTTTTCTACAATTATACACTGAAAGCAATAGTTACAAGCTGAGACCATCAGAGTGGTTGGCAAACCAAGAGGGCTATTATAGGAAGATATGCATACAACAGTGTAATATTTAAGCACCTAACAAGAGTACAGGCTGTACAATACATACAATACATACAATATATGTATATATAAGCAGTAACTATAAAAGTAATAGTAGTTTCTGCTTAAAAGCTGTAGTCAGCAAAATGATACCATACAGAGCATGGAATCTTTCAGCGAATTAATTCCATCACAAAAGGCTATGTCTTTTCCACAAAATATATATTTATTTTGTTTTATTTTGTTCGTACAGTTACACACATGACACACTGCATGCACTACAAAGTTTCCAGTCTTAATTTACTGTTTTTGTAGTTTTCATTATTTCCTCCTTTTCCTTTTCGTGGTTATTAGTACTTAATTGTTACCTTTTGTAGGCGCTCCAATTGCAGCTGGGACAGATTTAATAATAGCCTTCCAACACCCTCGGATTTATGTAACTACAGATTAGGAATAATAGCCTCGGAGGTGCCTTCCCATTGATGTGCTAAGTTTCAGCTAAGTCACCTCTTACAAAACGTTATGAAATAACTAGTTTATGGTTGGTCTATTCTTCAGTGATGCATACACAAAAAGGACAACACCTAAAACGACTTTGAAAGTAGAACATTTTAGATACATAAATTAACAACAGTATAAAATGCAGTATAAAATGCAGTAAACAAAAACTTCATAGAGACTGAAGTGTACTGACCTGTATGAAAAGATATCTAAATCTTCTTGTTAAAGTATCCTTCTCTAAAGAATAAAATTCAATAACTTTTAAGTCCCTTCATAATAAACATTGAACCATCTACAGATCCTGGAATCTATCTAAAACAAAACACCACATAAACTTAACGTTACTTTGATAACCATGTATTTAATGCATATACAAAAGTATACATGTGTAATTGTATATAACAGTTTTAAGTAAATATACATATATGAAGGGTTATGTAGGATATTAAACATGAATTGCTGATAAAACTTTACTGTTCATTTCTTCTCATTCATAGTCATTTGTTGCCCAGAGTAGATGACAGCGGTCTGGGTTGGAGAGATACAGAGAGCGGCAATTGAATGAACAATTTTGCCGTCTGTTCGCTAAAATTTAGACATTTTCTCACAGAAATTTGTGCGAGCTAGCGATGCTAGCCAATAACAGAGCATGCAACAATTGCTCCACACGTGCTGTAGAACTTATTGTGTCAAGTTGAAGTTGCGGGCGGGAATTGATTCATAAAATGCAAAAATTGACCTTGTTGAGTCAGATCCACATTAAATAACTTATTATCGCCTCAACATAAAATTCTCCATTTTCATAAAAGAAAGATACAAGGCTACTTTGCTATGTAATGATCTGAGCAATTCTTCAATATCTTTGGAATTGTAGTTATTTTGATTTTAGTCTCATACAATGAAGCCACTTGTCATATGGATTATAACCAATTTCATAACTAGTAACAGAAATACACTAATCACTTGGAGACTTAGATTTCAATTATACGTAGAAAAAATATGTTTTGACCGTAGTCTATAGTAAAAGATTTAGGTATACTGCCTTTTGTATAAAAAAGGTGAACTAACTACCATCTACATTCACCTCTGATTGAATAGCTAAGGCAGCCATTTTTATGGATAGGCCTATTTAAAATCAAGTCGCCTTGTTACTTCCAAACCAGAAATTTGGTCGCATATATTTGTGTCAATAGCTACTGACATCCACAAGAATTTGTAATCAAGAAAAATCAAGTCTTATATCGAAAAAGCAACCATTCATAAAGTTGTTCATAAACACAAAAAGTAAACATGAGCACCGGAAGTATTTTCTGGATCGTGATTGTTAACATCGCCCAGTTTTAACAAAAAAAATTCAGTAACTTTTTCCAAAACAACAACAACTACAATAACGTTAAACGAAATTCTAAACTGTCATATTTCATGATATTTGTTACCAGTGACTGATGGAATAGGTATCATATTATTTTGAGAGAGACAAATATAAAAAAATAAAAAAGTAGGCCAATAATTGAAGTGCCGTTTCACCAGATAGCAATAAGGCAAATGACGAAGCCATGTTTAGGTACGTTATTAGATAAAAGGGTTATAGTAGTGGGCGACTTTAATTTCCCTGAATTAGATTGGGGAAATAATTCTATAATTGATGCATCTCATCCATTTGTTGAATGCTTAAATAATAATTTTTTAGATCAATACTGTAATGAACCTACCAGAGGAAAAAATTATTTAGATCTAGTGTTAAGCTCAGAAGATATTCTTCAGGATGTTGTCGTAGGAGAACCTTTTGAAACTAGTGACCATCAGATGATCACGTTTCATATCAAAAGCAGTTGGGACAAGAAAGAAGTTAAGAAATATGATTACTTTAAAGCAAACTATGAAGAAATTAGAATGCATGCAAAAGTAGTCAATTGTTTCTTTTGTTAAGTGAAGACAATGCAGATAGATACTGGAGCTAAATAAGTAGAAGTCTAAAACTGATTAGAAATGATTTTATCAAATTGAAGAGTAAAAATAAAGATAGATGCAAATGGATAACGAAAAAAGCAAGAAGCAAAAGAAAAGCTAAAAAAGCGGCATGGATTTTATATAAAAACAGTGATATTAAGGATGAAACTTTATACAGAGATTATAAGGAAAAGCGTAATAAATCAGTGGCTGAAAATAGAAAAGGTAAAATAAATTTTGAAAAAAAATTAGTTCATAATATAAAGAACGATGCAAAAAGTTTTTTTGCTTATGCTAATGCAAACAAAAAAACTAAAACTAAAATTGGCCATTTAAGAGATACTACTGGAAACATTATAGAAAATAATAAATGTTCTGCAGATCATTTAAATAAGTACTTTAGTACAGTTTTCGTAGAGGAAAAGGTGACAAATATGCCAGTGCCATGCAAAGTTTTTCAGGGCAGTATTGATGAATCAGTGCATGATATTGACGTAAACGATACTATTATGATGCAAAAATTGAAATCACTAAATGTAAACAAGAGTCCAGGTCCAGATGAGATACATGCAGCAATGCTGATGGAGCTTAGTGAAGAGTTGGCTCCAAGCCTTGTAACGCTATTTAACTCTAGTCTAAAGACAGCGTTTGTCCGTCAGGATTTCAGGGAGGCTATAATTGTACCAATACATAAGAAAGGTGCAAAGGACAAAGCAGAAAACTATAGACCTATCAGTCTTACAAGTATTATTGGGAAAGTTTTCGAGAGCCTCATTAAGGATAAAATTACTAGTTTTCTAGAAGTAAATAAGCTAATAAGAAATAGTCAACATGGCTTACTAGTGGACGTTCCTGTCTCACTAATTTATTAGACTTCTTTGAGGCAGTATCTAAAGAACTAGACAAAGGAAATTGTGTGGATGTTCTGTATTTAGATTTCGCAAAGGCTTTCGACAAGGTTCCGCATAAGAGATTAATTAGAAAGTTAGAGGCGCATGGTATAACAGGTAATATACTAAGATGGATAGAAAGTTGGTTGACAAATAGAAGACAAAGAGTGTGCATTGAGGGTGAGTTTTCTGAATGGGCTGATGTTAAAAGTGGTGTGCCGCAGGGATCTGTGCTGGGCCCTCTATTATTTATAATATATATAAATGATATAGATGAAGAAATTCTATCTAAATTTAATAAATTTGCGGACGATTCAAAAATTGCAAAAAGTGTTAACAATGCTCATGATGTTAGAATATTAGAAAATGATATAGTAAAAATACAAAATTGGTCTAATATCTGGCAGATGGAATTCAATATTGATAAATGTAAGGTAATGCATTTGGGTAAAAATAGTTTAAATACTAATTACGTTCTAAACCACACAATACTAAAGTCGACCAATAGTGAAAAAGATCTAGGTGTATTGGTAGATAAGTCATTAAAGTTTAGAGAACAAGTTAATAAAGTAGCTAACAGTGCGAATTCTAAAAGAACTATGACCAGCAAAAGAAAAGATATAATAGTAAAATTATACAAATCATTGGTTAGGCCTAAACTGGAGTATTGTGTCCAAGCTTGGTGTCCTTATCTAAAAACAGATACAGATAAATTAGAGAAAGTACAGGCTAGAGCGACAAAACTGATTAAAGAGTGCAAGAATTTTAGTTATGAAAACCGACTAAATTATACAGGATTAGTAACTCTGAAAGAGAGACGAGCTAGGGGAGATCTGATAGAAGTGTTCAAAATTCTAAAGGGATTTAGTAATGTTGATTACAACACTTGGTTTAATTTAACTAATAGCTGCAGAACTAGAGGTCATAAATACAAACTTGTTAAACCTAGAAGTAGATTAGATATACGTAAAAACTTTTTAGTCAGAGAATTATTAATAGCTGGAATGAGCTTCCAGAGGAAGTTGTAGAAGCAAAATCCATAAATCAATTTAAAAATTTGTACGATAAATATAAGAAGTTGGTGTAATATTGCCCAATGTGTAAAATTACTTGTTAGATAGTAAACCCTAATTAGGTATTTTAGGTTGCATAGATATGTGTCATTAGGCTAGGTCTAAAACAGAAAATAAAGCTATTTTTTCATTCAAATAGCTGTTTACCTTGCTCTTCTGTAAACACTGTTTAATGTCATATCTAGCCTAAATATGTATATTGTGTTATATTGTGTTAGTTAAGTACATGTATAGGAGACATTATGCTTTCTGTTAGTTAATTGTGTAGGTCTAGTTTTTTTTATAGTTTTTATTGTGTTTTAATGAGTCTTAAACAAGCAATAATTTGCTTTCTGACTCAGAAACTGTTATGTTATGTTATGTTAAGTAGCTCTATGGAGTAAGTAACTTAAGTTTCAGTATAAGGAATAGAAAACCTCGAATAAAACTATATTTAATAATTTTAATAGTATAGCCATTATATATAATTATGCTATGCTGATGACACTATATATGCTGATGACATTCAAATGTACACTTGTTTCACCCCTAACTCCTATTCTGATGCTGAAACCCTCCTGAAGCAATCTCTTCAGTCTACATCCTCTTGGATGTACTAATTTCTTGGAACTTAATCCATCTAAGACTGAGTTCTTATTGATTGGGACACCTCAACAGATTCTGAAGCTGAATGCGAAAACTCTTTCGTTACCTTCGGATATTAAAATATCACCTGTTTCTTCTGTGGGAAATCTCGGTGTTGTCCTTGATAAACACCTAACCTCCACGAACACATATCTAAAACTTCACAAGCATGTTTCTTCCATATCCTTGTTCTTCGTCGAATACGTCCATATTTGTCGCGTGAGACAATTGTTACGATTGGTGCAGCTCCTATGCAATCCAAGTTGGACTACTTCAATTCCCTGTTTTTAAATCTCCCTGGCTATGAAATTGATCGGTTGTTGTTGGTTAGAATTCTCTTGCGCGAGCAATTTTTTGTAGTTCCAAGTACTCACATGTTACTCCTATTTTAAAGTCTTTGCACTGGCTAAAGATTAAAGAGCGTATCATTTAAAAAGCAGCTTCGTTAAATTATAAGTCCATCACCATCTCTGGACAAACTTTTATGTCTCACTTGATTAAAGTTATGCAGCCTGCTATTACTCGGTCTTCTAAGTTAATTACTCTTGTGAGACCTAGCTTACCTTCGCGCTCTAAGCTATCTAATCGTTCTTTTCAGCATGCTGCACCGTAGATCTGGAATTCTCTTTCATCCAATCTTCGAAAGTCTTCAAATCGTTTGAATCATATATTGGCATTTGCTTTCCTATGAGCAGTTTCATAGGAACTTAAAGACCTATCTTTTCCATCCAGTGTCCATGAGTTGCAATCAGCGCCTAAACCTACTTTTCTTATATTCCTCTACTTTGGACTGATTTTCTGAATTTTGGAATTTGATATACGTTTTTGGACCCTCTTTTTGCTCGCCGGCTTGATTTTGTATCAATACAGCTCGATGTTGTCATTGCATGAGGGCTGTATAGCACTCTAGCTAATTGTTGTGATGTTATATGTTATATACATGTATAATCCTGATTAAATTCGGAGAACAATTAAGGTATAAGGCGTACAGTCCTTATACTTATAATACATATGCGGTTATTCTCTTCGATCCATTCAATTTGGTACTTTTAGTACATTTTTTACCATTTAATATTTGCTCGCTAACTTGGATTTGGTTCAATAGTGCTCGAAGTTGACATTGCATTCAATTTGAGGATATATAATAATAATAATAATAATATAATAACAACAAATAGAGTGCTACAGTCATCAATGACAATATCGAGCACTATTGAGACAAAATCAAGCCGGCGAGCAAAAAAGGAAGGTCCAAGAAAGGTGCAAATTCCAAAATCCAGAAATTCAGTCCAAAGTATATATAATATATATATATATATATATATTAGATATATATATATATATATATAATATATATATATATATATATACTTGCATGGTTTGCACTTTGGGCCGCTTTGTTTATTTCCCTAGGCTTTGATTCCACATTATCTATTGAAACCTTCTTTTCTTTAATTTCCTTTGCCTTTGGACCAGAGAATAAAGATCTAATTACTTATTCTATACAGTTACTGCGGACTGACTTTATTTGCAACTTTTTGGACCTTGTCTTTGCTAACCCGCTAAACAATCAACGATGAAAACTGGAACAGGACTTCTCTACCGACATCGCCACTGTCTCCAGGCAGTGGCGATATCGGTAAGACATTCGACCGCGGATCAATATCTGCGAGGTTCAAATCCTGGGCTCACTCGTCACTGATATCGCTTTCGAGTGCGGAAATTGACGTTAACATTAGCTTTTTAAAATAGTGCTCGATGTTGTCATGGGCGACAGTAGCATTCTAATTGTTGTTGCTGTTATTGTTATATCAAACTTTAGTTTTTATCATCTCTAAATGTCCTTCCGAAGTTCCCATTGTACTTTGTATTATTGCGCACGGCCTCCAGAAGGATTTTGTAAATGTACAAGCTTCTTGGATGTTTTGACCAATCACAAGTGTAGGACGGTGACGCATTGTTGCAAACTAGAGCATTGGTAACCAATGAATGCAGATGCTGCTATTTATAGAACTTTGGTTGTTATGGACACCGCAGCCGTAATAATTATATCACATTTGATATTGCTAAATATTGATGTTCGAAGTAAAATAAATTTAGAAATAATAAATATAAGAATTTTCATATCTCGTTGTGTTATATAGAAAGGATTTAATGTAGCAAACAGACAATATTTCGCAATTCTCTCGCTGATTATATTACGATATTGCTGCAGGGAGGTAATGCGGTTAGCGCTGGATCAGTGTTGTCCATGTTTATGGTTCTTTAACTATTCTCTGTTTACATTTACAACTCTGATAGAAATATCCGGAAATCTGCCTAATCCAGTCTGATTTCTACTTCATCTCTTAAGAGCCGAGGTAAGTTAATCTATTCATGCTATTGTATTATCAGTTTGTCGTATATTTGCTTGGATTAGACTGCTCTTATTATGGTGCATTTGTGAATGAGAAGGGGCGGCATGGCGCGTCTTGTGCGCATGACGTGTGATTATCGTTGGAAATACAGGAGTACTGCGCTTTGTTCTACCTGATTTATCAAACAATGACAAAGAAAGATTCGACACCTATTTTAACGTCTGGTTTTGTACTATATAGATAGTGCCTGATTCGATTGGGCGTGGATTAGAATACGTAGGTTCCTATTCTAATTTGGCAAGTGGCTGAACTTGTTTGCAGAACTAAAGTTCTGATTTTCAGTAAGTTAATCTAAATTATGTAATCGTCAGTTTTCGCTAGAGAATAGTCAAAATGAAGCTATAATAGATTTACTGCAAAGGCACCTATAACAATGATTTTAATTTGTAGAAAAGCTGGGTGAATGAGGTAAAAGGTTAATCAACATTAGAGATATCACTTTATCGTTCAGAAGATGAGAGTGCAATTGGCGAAAAAATCAATATCTAAGTTAATAGTAAAGTTTAAAAGGGATTAGATCAAAAGTTGTATAAGATCTCTATATTCTAGCCATCGATTTCCAATTTTGGAGTACTATATAGCTCACACTATCAGAAATTAAACAGTTAATAATTTGTAAGTTTTTAATATAGAATTAGGAACATTTGTATTTTCATTTTCATTGCCAACTGCTTTTTGTTAAGACGATGTAATGTACTTCTAATTACTTGGTAGTTTATCAGTTCCTTGCATTCTGAAGAGAACATAGGGTGGCAACATTCCTCCATGCTTTTCTGTGTCTAGCAGCCCTCACAGCATCGTCCCATGTAATGTTCAAAGTTTTCAAATCTTTGTTGATCATGCTGAGTCAAGTATTTCTTGGTCTTCCTCTTTTCATTTTACCTTAGTTTGGTGCATATCTATGATCAAGATCAGGCATTCTTAAGACATTACCCTACTTTCCACAACTATTTCATCTAATTTTCATTCTCCAAACCTTTTAAGTACTGTTTCATTTTTGATATGCTCTCAATAAAGAATTGATGGGATTCTTCTGAGACATCTTACTTTCCCAGGTTTCATATGCATGCATCAAGGGCTGTTCGATGGTTGACTAAATTTTTTTACCTCATGAATTCTATCACTTTTCCAAATTTGTTGTAGTCTTTGAAAGACGTCATATGCCTTACCGATTCTACATTCCAAATCTTTTTCACGTGAACCGTTTTGTGATATTGTACTGCCTAGATACGTGAACCTTTTTACTCTTTCAACCTCCCTTGATTAACTGTTATGGTAAATATGTTTGAAACTGCAGTTGTGAGGATTACTGTTTTTTCAGAGCTAATTCTTAATCCAACTTTAGAAGCATTTTCTTCTAAAGCTGTTGTCATTTCTTGAAGTTTGTGTAGTGTTGTTTGTAGAGTAAAGCTATATTGTCCGCAAAATCAATGTCAGCTAATTTCCTATGACCCAAATTTAATCCCCATTCTCTTTGATCGAAAGCTTTCCTCAAAACAAAAGCAATCACTAGTTGAAAAAGGAAAGGCGATTCGATGTTGTGTTGATCACTGTTAATCTCTGTTGATTGTATGCTCTGTTGATTCTATGCTCTGTTGATTCTGTGCTCTGTTTATTCTATTCTCTGTTGATTACTGTTAATCTCTGTTGATTGTATGCTCCGTTGATCACTGTTAATCTCTCTTGACTCTATGCTCTGTTGATCACGGTTAATCTCAGTTGATTGTATGCTCTGTTGATTCTGTGCTCAGGCGATCCATCTTTTGTTCAGCTCCTCCTCAGTACACAAAATGCGATTTGTTTGTCCTTAATGGGTATATTAGATTTGTTGTGTTTTCCAGTGAGGTCTCTGACTATTCTGTATAAAGTTTTAGTGTCATATTAATAGGCTCCAATTTGAGCTTCACTACATTTCTGTTCATACCATTCTTTTTTATCATTCTTGCAACTCTTCTTAACTTGTCAAGCTGTTGATATCTTTCGTGAGTATTCTTCCTTTCAGTTTCTGTTGTTACTTTGTCTCTGCCATTTTGCTTCCCTGAACTATTGTTACCTTTGCATATTATCCTTCGAATCATGCCCTTATAACTCTGTCCGATACAGGTTTTCAAGTTAACAAAGCTTTACTAGTTGTGTTCTTTAGTAGGAGTCTCACCCCCTCTCATGAGCATCTTCTCTTCCTGAATACAGTAACGTGAAGTCCTTGTAGCACAACTTTCCTTGACCCATCCATCTCATTTCACTGACACCTAAGATCTCCAAATCATAATTTATCATTTCCCTCATGACTTCTTTCAATTTGCCAGTCTGATTCATTGTTTGGACATTCCATGTCCCAATTCTTGACGCAGCTTTCGCAGAAAGCAACAGAACGTAGACAGAACAGAGTTCTTCAAGGTTTGAACTTTCTTGTGGCTTGATTCAAACCCGTCATCAATAAAGATGTATCTATGCTGTGCCCAATCTGCGTAGCACATTGACCTTTGATTATCTTTCTTGTTGTCGTTTCTGTAGCATTACTAGTTTTACAGTGTGTGGGAGCTAACCCCACGACCAACCCTCCTTATTCATCCAGGCTTGAACTGGCATTTGGGATCCCAGTGGCGGAGTTAATTACTATTTGGCAGTTAATTATTTAAATAATTGCAACTATGTATAATACTATCAAAATATACCTCTACACATAGGCAGAAGTGAAAATTTTAGTGTCAATTGGTCCACAATTTATTGCAAAGGGCGGCTTGGACAGCTTGGAGGCTGAAATAAGAGTTTAAATGATCTAAATCGGCTAAAAAAATGATCTAAATCGTGTTTTAGTATATTTATGTATTTGACATATTAGATAATTGTAGAAGTACTAGGGTTTGTCTGCTTCAGATTAGTTACTTATTTTTAAGCATTCAATGTTATATAGTCAGTCTAATGTAATTTAATTTAATGACTGTAGTTTTAAATACTGATTGTATTTATTGCTTATATAGAGACTGTTTGGCGAACACTAGGTACTAGTTCAAGCCGTGTTTAAGGAACTGTAGAGGAGTGTTATGTGCTAAGCCGATGGTTCGTGAATTGTTCTAACTCAAGTTTGCGAGAGGCTCGAAGTTGCTATCAGAGAACTTCTTCGTAATTTATTTAAGAATGCATGAAATTGAAAATTTAATTGGCAGAAATTAAGAAATTTGTCTAGCTTCTTCGTTATCATGAAGATTTGTGCAGATCTATACCTTCCATCTGTGAAGAAACGCAAAAGCAGTCATGTTCCTGGAATTATAAATGTTTGGAAAATGGCTTTAGCTTAGGAAAGAGAGGAGTTTAGAGCTTTGCCAGCTGAAGATCACTGTTGTGTAATTTAGTTCATGAGATGTAATGAAAAGATCCTGAAATTTGTCGAAATTCGGTATCTCAAAGCTGATTTTATAAATATGAATGCTATCGCAGTGGAAGTAAATATGGTCTTGCAGTACGGAGTAGTGTTGCGTTGCTGTATATAGGGTTGAAAGAATTTAAAAGGTCTATACTTGATACACTATTAGAAGAAGGGCTTGCTGATTATACGTCTATGTTAGGATATCTATGCAGTTTTATTTATTTATTTATTGATATTGAAGAATTTCGAAAGTCAGCAAAGTTTCTGAATTTTATTTGAGGCTTGCTTTAGTCTGCATATATAACAGGCGAAAATCAGATTTTCTAAATCAGTAGCTTGTAGTTAGTTGGATTGCTCTGTTGTGGTAGAAGGACTTATGAAAACGTTGGGAGCATCATCGTGCAGTATTGAATCCTGTCATCTCTCTTCATCGTCGCGCAGTTGGTTGGCTGCAGAGTTGCAGAGACGAGATCTCGACGAGAAGCTGTTTGGCCGCTACATACAGTCAGTTCTGAGCATGGACTTGTCTGCGATCGAGATGGACGCCGTCGCAGTCGAGAGCGAGGTGAGGACTTTGACGGGACGAGACAGGCGCCCAGCGTCCTGCAGAAGCTATAGGATGTCGGACGAATCGGTGATGTCGCGCAATCCCAGCCGGTTTAGTCTTGACGATGGATACAAGGGAGAAATGTCTGCCAGAGGTCTCGGCTGTGGGAATATGGAGAGGTCGCTGAGCGAATCTGTTAAAATGAAAATGATCGAGAGAGCTTTTAGTAAGTATCAGAAGTCGCTGGACAAAAAGAAGTGTTCTAGCGGCTGTGAAATAACCGGCCAGGCTTTTAGTGACTTGATAAATAATGCCACTGCGTGTAGTGCTTCGACACAGAAAACCTCCACGAAGAGAGAGGAAAATGTGGATGTGAAAGATTTTAATAGGACGTCTGGAGAGAGTAACGCAGGAGAGGAGATATGCGTTGATCTACTGCGCAGTGAACCGGAGGACATCAGGATACGTGCCCTGAAAGATGACCTTCGACCAAATTTTAACGGAGTGAGTACGAATTAATTGTTACATAATTAAAATGCTTGATCTCTCTTTTAATTCTCTGTATCGTGCATTCTTATTAGATATTTTCACGAGTGACAAATTTAACAAGTCAGTTGATGGAGACACTATATACAAAATCTGCTCATCTGTCTGTAAGACAGGTTTAAAAAAATTAAAGTGAAGTTTGACGTCAGTTTTCTGTTTGATAGTTTGTCAGTGACGGGGACACAGCACTGGATTTGAATTCTGTACCTACTAATTCGCTATCGTACAACGTCCTCAGGAGCCACCAGTTCAGCTGTTTTCTATTAAAGCATGAGACCATGGAAACTAACACAAAACTGTGAACTGTAAATTGTGCAAATTGCTTTTTAGAAGTTTTTGCCATTATACTTCTAAGTTAATTAGTAAATGTATTTGTTATTTTTATTAGCTGATTCTGATTGTATTACCTCATGGAGCTTAGGCTCTTTTTTGGTAACTCTCTTCTTCTTGATTATTTTTTGTTTAGTTTCTAGTTAAGTATGCTGTATTTGCTGTTTATTATGACATGATAAACAAATTAAAAGGGTTGAAGATAAATGAAGTTAAAATAAAACCAAAGTTTGCTATGTATATCTGGGTTTTGAAGTTTGTGTTTGGTGCAATACCATCATCATCAGTAAATCCCTTATTTTTCCATTCGTTTTAGAAAATGTTGTGGCAATTTCTGGAGCCTATTAGCTCATCAACTATATGTTCTTTCTGACTTTGGTTTGGATCTTTGTGCTTTAGTCTAATTTAGTTTAGTAGATCTTTGTGCTTTAGTCTAATTTAGTTTAGTTAAGTCACAGTATAAGAAGTAAAATTATCATTTCAGTGCTATCACTGGTTGAACGATATAGTTTTGACTGTTGGCCTTGAAATTAATAACCACACAACATTTTTTCTTGAATATAAAAATTTCTAATTCACAGATTAACTCTAATCCTTCCTCTAAGCAAACTACCGTTTAAGTTGTGCTTAGTAAATATAGACACAATTCACAGTATACTTGTTATTATTTTTGAATTTATGTTAAATATTCAAAATAATCACAAAAATTCAGTGGGCTAATATGCTGCATCGAACAATTATAATTAATTGATGAAATGGTTTAATTGATTAGTATGGTTTTATTATTCACATTTTTTATTTATATTATGTTATGTTTTACTGTAATTTCACCTGCAGTATCACTTTAACTTGTAAGCTATGATATTGATTAATGAATATTTATAACTACCTTTATATTTTTATATTAATAGCATTCAATGAATTTATTTCGTAATTGCCGTGAATTGTTTTGTGCAGGAAATTGATGTTGAACGATTCTGCAGAGAACTGTCGCTAAAGTGGAAAATGGATCAATGTCTAAAAGACGGTTAGTAGTAAATGTAAAATTTAAGCTCAAAACTTTGTAAACTGCTGATGATGAACAACGCAATTGATGAATAGCGCAATTGAGGAATACCACAATTGATGAATAACGCAATTTATGAATAATGTAATTGACAAAAAACACAATTGACGAATAGCGCATTGACGAACAGCGCAATTGATGAATAACTCTCTTTCATTACTAAATTGAAAGGTGCATTTAGTGATAGAAGTTCATATTCTCTTTGCGTCATCAGTGATTGAGTGATTGGCAAGTCGGGAAATCAAGATGGTTTCTTTCACTTTTCTTTACAATTAAGTGATACATTGATATGCAGATTGAACTTCCACTTCTTCTCCTGAATGAAACTTCGTGGCGTTTCAAATGGAATATATAATTGCAACCAATTAAAAAATTCCAGAAAGCACACGTAAATACACGGAGTGAAGGGAAAGTCTAAACTTTTGCAGTGCCGGCTTTTAGCCTGGATGAAAAATGATACAGGACGCACGCATGCACACACACACATACACACACACACATACACACACACATACACACACACACACAAAAACACATACACATATAGCAATATCTTTTTAAAAAAACTTTGGGAGGGAGCTTTTAGATGTCTTAAAAATAATAGATACTAGTTGGCATGCAGGCAACTAAGTAGTAGTGAAAATTGATTTTAACAATTTAATTTAATATTAGTTGTAATAATTTATTATTTTGTGTTTCAATGGTATACTGTAATATTATGAATGCTGTTATGTTATGTTTCATTGTGTTTATTCAGTAGAGCAGGAAAAGAAGCACGTGTCATTGCCCTCTTCACCGTTGGAGCTAGAGTCTTCTGGCTCTGACCCTTGGAAGCTGTAAGTGACTGTCATGTTTTATTTTACATCCGAATTGAATTGTGGCTGAACCTAAACCTACTGTCGATATCTTGATTACCGAAATCATCTTCCCTTGAAATATAGTTTAACTAGGATCAAAAAATGCTTATTAACATCAGTGAAATTTAATATGTGCTGAATAATAATAATAGTAATAAGTAGATTCATATAAGCGCCGCTCTAAAAAGCTACAGTAACAATAATAAAGGTTTAACATCTGTTTCCTCATACAAGGATGATGTCAGGGACGTCCCCCATCACATATTACTACTACAAATCTATTCACCCTAAACGATCTGAAAAAACATGTGCTGAAGAGAAAGAAAAAGATCCTAAACGGTGCCGGTCCAGTGATCGTAGCACTATTGTAGTCAGTTATATACTCGCTCCAATAAAACTGTCGCAAGCTTCCACTGAAAGTTCAAATGAGATTGATCTGACTGTTCAAGACTCTCTAGGACTTGTTGTCAGGTTGTTCGTTGGTTGAATGTTTAACTAGTATAAAATTTCACTCTTCTTAACGTAGCTGCATTGTGAAGTCAGTTTTGTAGATTGATGTACTACTTTAAGAACTACTGTACTCATGTTATGTCCGGGTTGCTGAACATAGACCAACCGTGTGCTGCACGTCATAAAAGGCAATACAGCAATAAGAAAGGGAAGATGATGATGATGTACTACTTTAATAAATACTTATTCTACAAACTTATTTTAAAAATGTACATGTTTTGTGACATGTATTTGTATCATGACCCTAGTTAAACTGGGATTTAAGGGAAGAAGACGATAATTTGATGATGATAATTTGTTTTATGTGACTAATATATATTTGCTCATTTTCTTTGCATTGATCTACTTGTAGGTACAATGCAGCTTTCCCGTCTCTCAGTGTGGAGTGTGACTCGCTGATACCTAACATATCGGAGGGTCGACAGTGGGCAGACGTTGCGCAGACTGTTCTGCCACGCTGTTCCTCCTCCGTGGCGCGCGACAAAGAGAATTCAGACCCTTCGTTGTACGACGATGGAAGAGAGTTTAGTATTAAGCGTCGCAGGAAATCTCAAGTGAAGACCAGTGACAGGGGTACCAGGGACAGGCGAGGCAGTTCTCTAACAAGCGACCAGTCGGGGGGCCGTTGGTCTAAGAGGAGACGGAGGCGACAGCTGTGGTATGTACAACCTGGTGGCTGTTACGCCTCATGCGATGTGCCTGGACTCGCAGAAGGCTCGGCAGACTTGTTTTGTGAATCCTATTTAGCCGATGCCGACGCTGTAAATATGATCCGTTGCTATGCGTATCCGGGTGATTGGACTTATTTTCCAACATCTGGATATCGGACTGGCGCAATGCCGCGGGCGCGATCGGTGGAAGGAGTGCCATGTTCAGATGGTAGAATGAATGCTGCGAGGTATAGCTTTGAGGAGGGACTGGGGAGGAGTGGACACGAGGATGATGAGAGTTTCCGTAAAGTTAGTAAAGAATTTTCTTACAAGGACAAATTTCTACTATGTGATAGCGATGACGAAATTGAGTCGGCTAATGTGTATCGTGTAGCCGGAGGTGAAAAAATTATATCTGCCGCAAGCAATAGCGTTATTGATAGTAATTTGGCAAATTCTGAGGGTGGCGGTGAGGAGATAGTAGCTGAGAAACATTGTAGCGACTATGATGTAGGAGAAGCTAATGTAGGCTGTAGGTTAGGAAGTAATGTTGAGGCCGAGTTGAAACATAATGAAGATGCGATGTTAAGCTGCTGTGGTTCTGCTTGCACTGTGTCTTTGAAGAGAAGTGGTTGTCAAAGCAGTTTGTTGGTTGATGCTTCATCAAAACAGGCAGATTGTTGTCTTAGTTCTAGTCAGATTAGCAAAAGGGTAGAAGACGCTGAGAATGAATTGTGGAATTTTACTGGAAATGAAGAGGACATGCATGCAAGCAACGTTATGCTGAATGTTGTCTCGGCTGTGCTTGATGATATGTCGCCAGGTGATGTAGGTAATTATTTTGAGAGCAAATCGTTGGCTGAGTGTACACTAATTGAAGGATTTAATGACATTGAAGTTAGAAATTGTGGTATTGGTTTAGCTGCAGGAGTACCGGATGGAGTTAAATCTGGGTCAGATGCTGATGCATTCAACAGTGCTTTGCTTGATTGCGGAGCGCTAGTTTCGGTTAATATGACTTGTGATCGTATGCCTCGGGCCAGGAGATCGCTCCTGCCAAGTTTGTCATTCGACTCAATGAAGCCGGGCGGAAAGCAATTATGTATTGATATTTTAGATAAAAACCAGAATGAAAATAGGAACTGGGAACAAGATGCATTGATGAGCTCTACCAAAATCGGTGCAGAAGTGCACTCAGGTTTGAAGAAATTATCTCCTATGGATTGCGAGGAGATCTTGAGAGCAGATAGCTCAATTCGACAGGTTTGTGAACCCTGGGATTTGCGACATAGTCTGACTGAATCTAGACTACTACCAGATATGCTAGGTTCTAACAACGTATCAAATAATTTAGGTAATTATGGTTTATTGGTCCGTTGTAGTTCCCCTGTCGGCTCCAACACAACTGAAAGTCTGTCAAATACTGTCTGCAGTAAATCGAATGAGTTAGAAAATCAGCAGAATTCAGATGAAACTGTTGGTGAACTGCAGAGCTCAGCTGTATCAACTGATGTTGATGGCAGTGTAGGAAATTTTTCTTATTATCAAGTGCCTTATGACGATTTTGTGCATTATTTGGTTAATGATCTAAGAAAAGAAACTAGCGACAACACCATCGGTGGTTTGTATGGCGACCCAAAGAGAGATTTTAAAAAGGCACAAAGTGAAAATTTAGCTGGGATGTGTGGAACTAGCTCACCGAATGAAGTAATTGCTGCCTCTGAGAAATTTTCAGGTGTTGACTGCAATAGAAATGTCGCTACAGCAAATAGTAACTGTGTAGATTCTAGAGAGAAAACGAACGCAGAGATGAAACAGCTGGGTGGAGGTGACATGGAAATGATAAACAAAGATTTGGAAAAGGAGATTACAGACCTAAGCAATACCATTGCTGAATTAGACATACCGTTCTTCAGTTCTTTTATATTTAATGAGGGAACTGATCAACAAACAGAAGAGCTGTTTAATGATATGGAAGATGTCGATTTTTCTGATTTAGTATTACTTCAGTTAGGTAAAACAGGACACATATCTTCCTACGAAAGGGACTCTGAAATCGCAAATTTAGCACTTTTCAATTTTCTTAATAATCCGAGCGTGTCACGTTGTTCCTCGCAAGATCCGTCTTCCTCATACGAGGAATCTTGTTCATCTGCAAAAGATGGATCTTGTCCTCCGTCTGTGACGTCAGAGAGATGTTCAGGTGCTTGCGGTGATGCAGAATGCCAGTCTGTGACATCAGAGACACATTTAAGTGCTTGTTGTGATTCAGAATGCCTGTCAGATGGTGAGAAATGCAGCTGCAATGATGACGAAACAGAGCTCGAATGTGCTAGCTGCGAAGAAGTCATTAAAAGCAACTGTGTGTTGCATCCGTCGGTAGTCAAATATCGTACGCATAGCGAAGATCAATGTGATGCAGAAGTCGATATGATAACGTTTTCTAGATTTTATAGGTTTTTGAATACAAGGTTACCTGAAGACGAGAATTCAGAAGATCTGGCCAAGTGTTTTGTTGAATATCTTCCTATAGCCGACCTTTCTTCAGGAGGGAACCTTCCAGAGGACTCATCTAGGCCCTTATGCACTTCACGAGTCAGGCAGAACAGTGGCTCTAGTTTACGCGTTATAACATATAGCCCCATCTGTCCGCATGCAGTGGCTTCTCTCTCGAGCTTTGACTACGACGACCGTTGCATCTCCTGGGTTGAGAAACTGCTTGACGAGGATGAGCTCAGCGTGCAGACATTCCAACAGCCGTCCAATCACGATCGGAACATTAGAGCCGAAGAGCTTAGGGATGTCTTTAATCGTTTCTCGCCTCGTGTTAGTGAATTAATATTTCCTTTTAATTTAACATCTCCTTTCGATCAATTCCAATATTCATTGCTGCAAGACATTGACTGTTCAGGTGTTTTCCATATGATGGAAGGACTATTACCTCACGGATTCAACCCTATAACAGCGGGGGGAAAGTTCCCTATGAAAGATGGTGACTGCACCAGTCGGCCGCTGTATAATCGGGAGGGTGATCAGGGTATACCACATGTTCGAAGAAAGCTTATTTCCACACCTCGTTACGAGATTCCGTTTGGACGCAATGCAGATTTGCCTAATCAAGTAACGTACAGACCCCGACGTTGCGATGACTCCTCACCATTGTTAGGGATTAGTCCATTGACTTCCTTTGAAGAAGATTCTAATCTCAATTGTGGACTCGGATTGACTCAAATGTTTGTAAATATGAAGATGGAAGATTGTACTGCTAGCGAGTTAGCTTCCGGCTATAGTCGTGGAGGTAACATTGCAGAAGATGTTGCCTTGAAGGTGTTAGAGACTTCTGGTTCTGGTTCTTCCGGTTGTAACACTTCTAAACTTAGCTGTAATTCTCTGAAAGTGGTAGAGACTTTTGGTAGTTCTTCAGTTTGTAACACTTCTAAAGTTAGCTGTAATTCTCCGAAAGTGTTAGACACTTCTGAACTTAGCTGTGACTCTCCATATCTGTTGTCGTTGGAACAGTATGGCATTATCGATTCATTGTTTGAAAGCACTGAAGATGATCAAGCCACTTCATTAACCAACAGCAGTTTTAACGACTCCATTGATATGTTGAATAGGTTCCTTGAGAATGGTAAGCTTATGTACATTGAAAGAAGGCTCAATGAGCAGGATGATGAAAGATTGTGCGATGATGAAAGCACGACAAGCAGTGAACTTTCCTCATCAGAGAGTTCTCAAAGCTGCTCTGACGATGATGAAAGTGATGCTCCATTGTCCGACATCTTGTCTACATGTTCCACGGATTGTGTATCAAGCAACGACAAGAGTATCGGAGAGGAAGAAGAAGAAAAAGAAGAAGATAGAAATCGACAAATAGTGTTGTCAGATAAAAACTGTATGGATGACGATATTTTACGATTCCTTCTTTCGGGTCATCGTGTAATTGTTGATCCACATGAATCCTCGGAAGGGGCACATTGTACAAGTGGCGAGCTTCTGCCGTTTCATGATTTGGTTAGTATATCTGGAGGAGAGGCAGGTGTTGCAGCATTGGATCAGATAGGAAACGAACGTCATCTAATCAGTGACGACAGTAGAAATTCTAGTTCATCTTCCTTGAACAATATGAAACTGGCCATGTCCCAAAGAAATGCTTGTATTGCAGAAAGTAAAGGCCTAGACTGTTCCAGCATCACAGTTAAAGATACAATAGACGTTGATGATTTGTACTCGCAAGAGGAGCTAGACATGGCCATTGACGTTTCTAAGTTAACTAGAAAAATTACTTCCAATTCTTACAGTCAAAGAGCTGTAGATACCTCTTGCAGATTGCCCGACTTTTCGACTGTTAGAAACAGTCTTTGCGATGGCAATAGGGACGACTTATCAGTAAAGATAGAAGATGATCCCTGCACCCGTTTGCATAAAGTGATAAACAGCAATTCACCCAAAGCTGATAATCTGGAGAACGAGTCGCTGTCACCCACTAAAGCTCAACTGGTTGATACACTTCTTCGTCTTGTAGACGAAACCAACGAACCAGAACTGTTAGAAGAATCAACCGAGCCAAATAATAATTTGGACTTAAGTATGCCACTTCCAAGGGTAATAGGACCGTCTTCGCTTGTCCCATCTGAAAACACTGCGTTTAGGTCATCCATACCTAGACGGCTGATTCACGTGACAAGTGAGCCGTTGATGGCTTCGATGGCTGAGCAAGTTTTGTTGCCTCGACGACGCAGCATTCCTCTACGCCTGGTCTATGATTACGATCCGTCACTGCTGCGGCAAGTCAACTTTCTGACTGATATTATAGATTGTGGATCAGAGAACTTTGGAAATAAGCCTACCATGTCTCCTAGTAAGCAGTTTCGTCCAATTAGCTCTGATGAACCTTGTGCAAGTGTACAGGAAATAATTGTCCCACCGCTACCCAGAGTATGCATTGCAGACTGCGTTGAACTTTGTTCTCTGTACCAAAAATTCATTCCCCTCGATCGTAAAGGAAGAAGACTCGCATATACTGAAACAGAATTTAGACCGTTATTCAGAGTTGTAGGAACTGATGAGAAGGCTGCGCAGACAGGGGAAGCTACTCCGATTAATCAACAGATCGAAAATGAAATAATGTACAATCTGGACTTAGCCAAGAAGAATCTGAGCTGTCTTGTGGAGAGCGACGATGATGATTCTGATGGTGAATTCTACGGAAAGAGAATTGAAATCTCTCGGAAGCTACCAGCTGCTCAAACCTTGTGCACATTCAGCAGGACAACGGCGAATGATCTTCCAGATTATATGGAGAAGAGCTCGTGTCTGTTGACCGATTCTTTGCTTCATAGTTACAGTGAGGGTCTGCTCAACCAGCAAAGTGAGAACGAGCTGTACAACAGCTACGACAGGTTTGGTGGTTATGATGTAAATAAGACGGTGTATAAAGGAAATGAAGAAGCTGATGGTGTAAGTTCGGTGGCCTATGGTGGAAGCGAAGTCATGTTTGCTGAAAGTGGTAGGTACGAAATAGCTTACAGAAAGGATGAAGCGGCTTGGGGGGAAAGTGAAGCAGCTTATGAAGGAACTGAAGCAGCTTACAGCGGAATTGAAGCGGCTTATGGTGGAAGAGATAGCTTTGATTGTGCATGCGACGAAGAGCTAAGAAGATTTGTTGATGATATTGTGAGAGACGAGTCAGAAGATATTTATGCCTATACTGAACGCTATCAACAACGTAATTTCTATTGCAGCTTTACTAGCGACGATGATCTAAATCTCAAAAGAGGTCATGACTCTCATGAGGATCAAGACTGGCTTGATATGGAGTCTGAAGGAGATGAAGAATTGCAAAGGTTGGACGATATGTCTGAAGATATTGGAATTGAAAAGGTAGTGTATAAAGATGAATGTGGTGAGCAGCTCACAGTGAATAAGAGTTCAAACTTGAATAGTTCTGTACATGGAAGTAACATAGCTATGCGCGCGAGAGCAGAGGACGATTGTGATGTTGACGGTGGTATGTATGAGAATATGTCGACTGACTGCACAGCTATTCGGGCCTTACTTACTCAACCATCGGTAGATTCTAATGACAATATTTGTCCAAGTAATAATTGCGGTAGTCAATATGAACATCCGATAAATGGTGAACTTAGTGGATATTACGATAGTGAATGTAATTTTCTGCATTTACTTTTAAAGAATGGTAGTGAGATATTCGATAAAAGTGTTGTGAACTGTGAACGTACTCCTGAACATGCAGTCAGCAGAACTGATGGAAGTTCTGTTGGGTGCGATATGATGCCCACAAATCTATGTGATATCTATAGAGATCATTCTGCGTTGGATTTGCGTGACCATATTTCCCAAGAACAACTTTTGGACATTAAGAGTTCAGTCGTAGACTTGAATCTGAGGGAGAAGTTCAGTGAAGAAAACTCTTCCACTTTCGGTCAGAGTGGAGCGAGGAAAAGTCTACCCGAGGTAAAGAACTCTGCGACGGAACAAGGTACATTAGCTGTCCATTTGAGATCAGCGTCTGATAGCGTGCCGGCGTGTCATCCACATGGTCGAACAGAGAAATCACAAGATTTGGAAATTCTCGTAAGTATATAATCTATATAATTATTATTGCTCTTATGATTGTACCACTATTTACTTTTTCTATGATCTCTGTCCTTGAACATTGTTTTTGTAACTAATTAGCTTCACGATTTTCATCTGTATTGCCAGTTTGAATTTCAGTAGCTCAGCTGGATCAGTCATTATTGAATTGTAATCTTATTTTTTGACAAATTTTCACACTTCACTATCAGTTTTAAATGTAATAATAATAAAGGTTTAACGTCTGTTCCTCATACAAGGATGATGTCAGGGACATCGATAAAATATTATACTATACCACGTATATCATTAGTACAATTATTTTTAGCTCTCAATTATTGCAATTATTTGTAATAATTGAGTTGATCACCAGTAGCATCGCTCATTGATCACCAGTAGCAGTTGCTCATTGATCACCAGTAGCAGTTGCTCATTGATCACCAGTAGCATCACTCGTTGATCACCAGTAGCATCACTCGTTGATCATCAGTAGCATCACTCGTTGATCATCAGTAGCATCACTTGTTGATCACCAGTAGCATCACTCATTGATCACCAGTAGCAGTTGCTCATTGATCACCTGTAGCATCACTCGTTGATCACCAGTAGCAGTTGCTCGTACTTATAATATCTAGCAATAAAATTGATAATGCTGGATGTTGCAGTTGAATAGACTTTGTTCTGGAGCAGCAGTCGCAGGCAGTGGCCTCTCAGGAGCTGTCTACTCGTCAGAGCTTGAGGCTGTCTGGCACTCGGAGGCCTCACTGCCCGGCAACTCTGCCCTGCTCGCAGCAACGCACCGCCACGTCATCAGTTCTCCAGTCGCAGCTGCTTCGGGTATTGACTAGTACTTTCAGCCAGTCAGGAATTTTTTTATTTTCTTAAATATAATTTGTGCAGACTTAGTAAAATAGTATATAGCCAACTTGTTATGTCGTCTCATCAATAGTATTTGACAGTGAAGAGAAATGTATCGAAGGTTTTGCTGGCAATGTTTAGAAGGGCAGCTTTTGGATTTCGCTAATTTATTTTGATTGCCCTGGTAATTATATTACCAGGCTAGTGGTAATAATAATAATAATATCAACTATGGCAATAAGAAAAAGAAATTTACTAATTTAGTAATAATTATGAGGCTAGTAAACATTTAACGTCATTTTCTCATGTAAGGGTGATGTTAGGGATGTCCCCGCAGCAAAAATCAATCCACCCTAATCGATCTATGGAGCCATCCTGAAGAGAATTATGATCTGATGTATATCTACAATGGGCTTAGATAATAAATGTCTGTTGGACTGCTATGTTATGGATCTCGAGGTCTCATCGCTGTATGCATTTAAAAGTGCTTCCTGGTTGTGTAGAACTACATGAGTTGGTATATTCCATCACATTTAGATTTCTGCAAAGTCACCATCTGACTAAGAAGCAAACGTTATATATTCTTATATAACATCAGTATATAATGTATTTTAATCTCCTTGTTATGTCGGGGTTGTTTGAAGAATTGACCAACAGGTAACTGCACGTGTCGTAGAAGGCGACTAAAGCACTAAGATCCATATTAACGTCAGAAAGGGGACTCTGTTGGGGAGCGCCTAAGCTCCAGAAATTGCTACAAAATTTTAAATGAATGGAAAAGTCTCAAATAGGGATTTGACTGATCAATGATATGATGTAGGACGGAGAAGATTTGAGACAGTATATTCGTATCCTGACCCTAATTACACTGAGATTCAAGGGAAGATAATGCTGATGATTATATAATGCATTTTATTGTTTGTGTTATTACTAATTGTGCCGTAATTGTTGTGCCACAGACTGCGTGCCAGCCATGGATCAGGTTGCTGTGAGAACTGCTGACGAGATGTGTGGATATGAGAACAACTCTAGAGCTCCTTTACTTACTAAACAGGTTAGCCATCTTGTTTAACAAGCAAATTTTTAATTAATTCGTCGGCAGATCTATGTTGATCTTATGTTAAAAATATCTCTTCGTGTTTTTAGAATATCTTTCAGCGTTTTGATTGAAACGTCACATATTTGGTAATATGTATTGAACTAGTTCTGATTCTTTACTTTGTTGAGAAATACAATGTAAATTTGTTTTTGGAAATATAAAGCGTATTTAATTTGCACTTCATTTAAATGTTTCGACTTTTAAATTTTCAACTTTTGTCCTTTTTTCTTCTTTTTTTAAAGTCGACTTTCGACTTATTACTTTTAGCAAAAAGTCTAAAGAAAGCTGCAAAGATAAGGATAGTGAAAACCTTGGTATAGACGACGCTATTACATGGATGTGAAATGTGGACCTTAAGGAAGGTCCCTATCAGGAAACTAGAAGAATTGGAAATGTGGCTTTAGAGAAGAATGAAAAGGATTAGCTGGACTCAAAAGGTTACAAATGAGGAAGTTCTGGAGAAAGTTGGCACAGACATACAGTTGATAGATCCATTAATAAATAGGAAGAAGAGATGGATATGACACGTTCTAAGGGGGGAAAGTCTACTAAAAAATATCTTGAAAGGTGGTATCATGGGAAGAAATAGTGCCAAGATTAGGAATGTTAGATAATCAGATTTAAAGATCCACTCGTATGTGCACTTGAAGAGGAAAGCAGAAGGCAGAGAAGAGTGGAGGCGTTATATGCCATGGACCTGCCAGTAGGCTGTGCATTAAGAGAGTGAGATTGAGATCTATTGTTTCATAACTGTATGCCATTCATAATTATATTTTAAATTAAATTGTAGATTTTAAATATGAGTTTCTGAAAATACATTTAGGTATTTATTTTGTTGTAGATATCTGATGACATTGTGGTAATGAAGTTTGGCTGTATCGATGGCGCGGTGGTTACGAGCACGTTTCCACTCAGCAGCTCTATGGCAGCAGATATTAGCGCTCTATCACTTAGCGGCTCTATGGTAGCAAACTCCAGTCTCAGAGAATCATCCTGTCATCGGCGACCCCCTTCTCATCCTTCTATATCTATTCCCCCAGGCTGGGTTGATCGTCCCGTCCACTGAATAAATCTTCCTAATTCTCTTTGGCTGTTTTTGATTAAGTGAGTGAAACATCTCATCAATTCTTCCATTTTGTTGGATTGAGTGAAACAACTTGTCAATTGAAGGGATTCTCTTTTAATTCTCATCCCCCATGTTGGATTATGTGGAACAACCCACCAACTGAAGGATGTTTGGTTATGTGGAACAACCCATCAACTGAAGGATTCTGTTTTAATTCTCATCCATCAGTGGGCAAAATAATAGGAGAGATTTCTCTACTTTTGCATGTTAAAATGGTTATATCTTGTTAAGTGTAATAGTGCTCTAGGCAGGTTGAGTCGTATAAAGTGTAGGCTATCAATTGAGGTAATGACTTCCAGGTGCGAGAGTAGACTTAAAAATATAATTAACGATTAGACTTTTCAAAAATCGAGTACAATGCTATTTTCCGGATTTTTGTATCTACCAGTCTTTGCTCAGTGCACTGTTATGGGACTGGTTTAGCTATTGTTGTGGTAATAATAATAGTAAAGGTTTAACATTCGTTTTCGCATCCAAGGATGATGTCGGGGACTTCAACTGAACAACAAAGTGTGTTTTGGGATTAAAACTAGCATGTTTTGGGATTAAAGCTAGCATGTGATCTTATATGATGATTACGATAAGCCATGAATGGCTCTTAGATGACACCAGCTGTGCTTAAGGAGTGTCCTGTTAGCTATGCTGTAACAAGTGAGGAATATTAAATCATGAGCAGCTAGTTATATGTGTTATGCAAGTGTCTTACTCCAGATGTATCATGTGTTAACAATGCTGAAGCAAATGAGCAACAGTAAATCATGTGCTGCTCTTTAAACTTATCATCACATATGCATACATACTTGCTAGGCAACGTTGTTGCTAGGCAACACTATTTGCTAGGCAGCGCTTTAGATGCTATCAGTTTCTGATTCAATTTTTCGTGGGGTTTATAGCATGGCACATAGTATGTGGTGTGTGTAATGTTGTGTCGAGTAGCCTATAGAAGTGAATTCAGATTTGTTAGCTGTATACTAATTTTGTTGTTTATTTCTTGATGCGTGAGTATGCTGCATATTTTATAATGTACATGTTTGTTAATTTGTGTCTGCCTGCCGATTTAATGTGTAAGCATTAAATCAATTAAGAATGTGTACTCCGTGTCTTGGTGTGTTAGGCGAATATCACAATGATAAATCGAATCTTACAATAGTTTGAATGATGTACATACAAATATGCAACACATCGTATTTATTGGTTGACAACTGATGCAAGGCATGGTTTCACGAGTTGTACAAAGTAATGGTACAAGGGTTTGGATGTGCAGTAAGATGTGCCTGCTGAAGCTTGTGTTGGTACAGTTTAGCTGATATATGTTAAAGTTTAAAAACCAACTTTTACAACTTATTAGTATGAGTATGAATGTATGTGTTTGTAAATTGATAAATGACTTAAATGAGTAGGTTGTTATGATATGTAATGTAGTTTGCTGACAGATGTTTTGTATATTCTGCACATGATATTTGTTGGCATTTATATTGAAATGTACTTCCGTGAAACCTAAGAAAATAAATATATTTGTGCAGAAGAGTCTTTAATTATATTTATTATCAGTTTTTGTATTTACACATATGTATTTATGTTGCATCTACACAACTGTGTAGATACAAAATAATATATAATCCGAATAATCTATCTAATATAGTTAATTGTCTTGTATTCAACACAGCGTAATGTTGATGTTGTATCAATGTTTTTTAATTTATTTTTTGTAATATCTTAGGGTAATGATTAATGCAATACAACTATGCTGCAGAAAAGGCATCGTTAGACATGGAATTGAAAAAAACAAATATCTATGACTCTTTACAAAAGCATAATGAAGCAGCTTCGAATTTTGACGAAGTAATAACTTGGTCATAGCATTAACTGTCACTTGTAAAATAAAATTTAAATATTTGGTCCATCGATAAGCCTCCTAGTTTGAAATTATTAAACATTTTGATTCACTAGATGGAAATAGCAGTGGTTGTTCTAAATATGCAGTATTTGTAAACTTTTAGCACAGATTCCTTTAGTATTTGATATTTTAAATACTGTATTTTAAAATCAATTTCTGCACAATAATCTGACACTCATGGGCACATGCTGTCATTGTTGTCAATCAATGTAGAAATACAATTTGTCACCGGGTTTTTAACTAATATTAAATGAAGTCTTTATCAATTTTCTGGAACGTGCAAAATGATACAAGTTATAGAAATTGAAAATCAATTTATTTGCAATTAATGGAAAGATAATGTAGACTAATACTGATCTGTTTTTTTTTTTTTTTAATTCTTAATTTCTTTGATAAGTTGAAAACGTTATGTTAGGAAATTTGAAAACTTTTTGTTGTGTATATTTATGTGCGTACTGCTCTGTAATGTAATATCTCTGTGTAAAGTTGTGTGCGAGTCTAACGTGCAGCTTAATGTAGCTATTCACCTGTTTAGCCCATTTGTGACACTCATGATGTGTATTTGGTTGCGTATTTGTGACCCCCCTCCAGCGTTGTATGGGTACATTTGTAATCAAGCGTTTATTTGTGTTGTATGTAATTGCAGTGCTTTGTATTTGTACGACATTGCTGTATAGCCTTTGTGTGCTGTTAATTATGTGTATTTGTCTACACTTGAGGCCTCTTGTTGTTGTGTAGTGTAAAACTGTTGTAATGCGTTTTTACGTGTAGTTGTGGCGAGATACGTGCTATTATTTTATTGATATTAAAATATCGAACTTAGCAAAGAGTAAACGATTTTCAACAGAAGTAATGAAATCTATGCTTGAACCTGTCGTCTTTGCTTCTATCTATTTACAATTCTAACACATCACTACTGAATATGGGACATTGAAAGTGTACTTGCTATCAACTGCAAATATTCTTAGAAGCTGATGAATGTTGATATCTCAGGATGAGAATATTCTTATTTGGCGATTGACTGAACTCTTGATTCTTCTAAACTATCAGCTGATAGACGCCAGTATCAATGGTTAGCCTATTGGACTTGCAGCTTAAGAGAAATGATTGACTAGTTTAGGTCTTAGGTAAATTTCTTTCTTTCTTTGGCATTTATATCTGAAGTAATTCTGCCGTTTCGTGGCTGACAAAATTGACTTGTGGTGTAAGTTAACTTATCCTTATATATTTTATAGTGAGCTTAAAAAGGTTTAAATTCAAACTGATTTGATACTTTGGTTCGGACTAGTTACGTTAGCTGCTGATAATTGTACATTAATTCATGGTAATAATCTTAGCCTAATAGTTTTCGATCTTTTCTCACGTAGTTTTTGCAACCTAGGAGATTCTAAAATTTTAATAATATTGCAAATAAAGGTTTCCTGACTATTTCGTCTTACAAAGACGATATTTCGTCTTACAAAGAACATATTGAAGATTTTCGTCTAAGTGTTAGATACTCTTTTAGTATTAAAGTAAAATCAAAAATGCATTAGCTGAAATGCTTAAGAACTCAGTATACTACTGTCCTGTTAAACGTGTGTGTACTGGGGGTAGACTAATTTTATATCTAGGCCCCTATAGAGAAATATTGCAACTTATTTCTGTGCCACTATTCGATGTACCCTTTTATATAGTTTATAATGCTGTTTCTACTGAATTACGGAATTGGGCATTTGGTTTTGGCTTCAGTTTAGAGATATTTCTGCTGTGCATTTCCAATTAGTCATGTCAGAAATGCTGAATTATTTTGTATTTCTGTTTCAGTGGTTTCGTTTAGTTAGTATATCTTTCTGTTACACTGTATTCATTGTGTTATACTGATAAGAACAGATTAATTTTTATTTATTATATAAGAATATAATTAGAGATAATAGTGAGAATAATTTTAAAATGATTTAACATTCATTTCCTCAAATATGGATTATAATAGGAACTGATATATAATTCTTAACTCAAATTTAGTTAGTGATGGGTCCTAGCTAAAAATCCAGTTAGGCCATAACTAGTGTAATGCAAGTTAATCTAAGGAAATTTTGTCAACTTTATATGGAACAAAACAATAAGTTATAATTTGAGTTATCGTTTGCTAGGTATCTCATGCCCATCCATGCAGAAGACATAATGCTTAAATGCAACCGAAAGTTTGAACTTCAGGCTAACGTGTATTGAGGTCTTTTTGTGTCTCTGTTCTTTTTGGACTGCTTTTCTGGATTTTGGAATTTTGCATCGTTTGGGACATTCTTTTTGCTCACCGGCTTAAATTTGTCTCAGTAGCACTCTAATTGTTGTTATTATTATTGCTATATGAATATTACTTTTTAGATGAAATATTTTATTGTATGTGAATATTATTATTTTTATTTGAATATTATTTATTGTATGTGCATTATATTTTTTATGAATATTATTTTATTGTAAGTATACCATATACCTGTCAGTAGGCAGTGCACTAAGAGAAAGCCAGAGAGAGTATGTGCATATTATTTTATTGTATGTGAATATTAGTTTATTGCACGTAAATATTATTCTAAATATTATTTTCGTCTATAGCATTTGTGCATAATTGTGACGTTACCGATTTGAATAAAGATATCTTCATCATCATCATCTTCCCTTGAATCCCAGTTTAAATATTGTTGGCATTAGAAAATTTTGTAGCAATTTCTGGCCTCTATGCGCTCATCAGCCGAATGTCCTTTCTGAAGTTCGTTTGGATCTTACTGCTTTGTCTCCTTATACGACACGTACTTACTAGCTTTTTAAATATACTTGATAATTTTAGCTTTAAGGAAGTGCTCTTACTTACTCTGCATTAATTGTAACTCGAGATGGAATGGTTTAAACTTTACTAACACAATTGAGCTTAATTCTGTTTAAAAATTTCTCTGTATTCAGTGGCGAACATTTAGCATTTAAAGCAATTTTGGAAACAATTTACATTGAAGACGTAGCATATATGTGTAAACAGGTGTTACTTTTTAGACATACATTGAGTATGCTTTAAGTATGCTTTTTAAGCATACTTTGTGCTTATGATTTATGGTTAAGAAATTAATTACAGCGTTGTAATTGTGTATTACATTTTATGTCTTTTTTGATTTTTTCGGAAATTTCTAAACAATTAGACGCAGCAGTTGCTATACCATGCTATTCTGGCCCTCCCCTTGCTGAAGATTGCATCCTGAATTAGCTGAAAATGTGTTATATAAGCTTTTTGTTGTTATTTTATCAATTGCTCTACATACACCGATGTATGTACATCATTTCTACAGGTAATATTGTACTTGCTTGCTTTTTACTTTGGCATTGATAGAATGAGTACTGTGTACTAACTATATTGTACGTTTTTATACACTATAAACGTTGTATAATACGCTTACATTACTATGAAATATGTATGAATTGGGCTGAGGCCTTAGAATAATTGGTAAGCTGTGTAACTGTATAAGTATGTGAAGCATTTAAATCCTCTGCTTAACCCTTTGATGATGTACTTTCGAGTCAGGGAGCTAAGCCATGCTTTAGTTATGGTACTATAGTATTCTTATGCTTGGCCACAAGACCTAGTAATTGATGTACACATGTGTATGCTGCATTTCTTTTATATTTGTCCATTTTTTGTATTTTTACGAGATGCGTTTGCGTGTTCTATTTGCTCGGTTTGTGTTTGTACCTGTATGCTTGTGTTTGTACGTGCGTGCTCGTGTTTGTACGTACGTGCTTGTGTTTGTACGTGCGTGCTTGTGTTTGTACGTGCGTGCTTGTGTTTGTATGCTTGCTTTGATATACTAGTGTGATTGTCTAGTTTAAATGTTCTGACATTGTCTTCGTGCTTGGTAGGACTGCCAAAGCATTGGCTGTGAAGTGTTGCAGAGCTATGCTGCAGACTGCAGATTGGTAGTCCTAGGTCTGTGTGGTGCTTCTAATGTCTGATTGTTGCACATGCTGTCTAGTATGAAGCAGACGTAGAATATAGACTCAAAATTTAGTGCTCGATGATGTCATTGAGGAGCAGTGTAGGTGCAGTTGTTATCTCGGGTTGTTGGAGGGAGTTAACAACCTGTGGTTTTATATTTGCTATATGTTTTATATTTTAATATTTAATATTTCTAGAAAAATATATAAAAGTGTCATTTAAATATAGCTTATAATAGTTGTATAAGCTATTATTAGCTCTATTTGAATGGCACTTTCATATATATTTCCAGAAATATTTTATTAGGGGCCTAGTAGTAGTACCAAAAAATTAATAATGATATCATAAATTGTAAATGATAATAAATCTGTTATAAAGTATAGTAAATGGAATCGCGCTGGTCGCCTGTTACCTCGCCTAGAATCCCATAGCTCTGTTTTGCGTGACAGATGTTAGAAAGTCATTAAATCCCGACCTGTGTCCATATTGATTTGCAATTTTAATTAGTGAACTTTTCTTAGCGCTTATCAAATTGTAGCCAGATCCTAGGGTAAGGGTTTGGCCGATTGAGTAAGATTAGGGTTAGGGCTGGGTTATGTTTAAAGCTTTTGCAAATTGTTGTTGTCAAATCTGATTGGAACTTGGAATTTTCCGATCGTCTCAGCTTGTAGACTTCAGTATAGCCAATTAGATTAACGTCGGTTTCCAAGCTGCCGGAATACACTCAAAATACGTTCAGTTTGAGAATCGAATAACTTATTTTTAATTGAGTAATTTATTGGGTTTCACTGTCTCTGGCATTCTTATGAGACAGGAAACACGTTAAACTCAATTTTAGCCTCTGACTTTAGTCTTTGTTGTAGGCTATGCGATGATGTGGCGTAACCAATTTGATTTGCTGAGCTTGCAGCTGCTAATGTTTAACGTTAAAACATGATAGAAAATAGTAGTGGAATATTTGTCATTTCTAGGCGTCTAATTGTGAAGGCTATAGACTACTAAAGTAATTAAAAATAAAGCTTGTTATTGTGATTATCAGCAAACTAGAGGCATTGGAAATTTAATTATGGAGAAGGGTGGAAAAGATTAGTTGGACTGACATATTGCTTCAAATGAAGAAGTTCTTGAAAGAATAGGCACAGATACACAGTTAATAAATGTAATAAAATAGAAGGAAAAGTTGGGTAGAACATAATATAAGGGGGGTGGTTTGCTAAAGGATGTAATACAAGGAAGAATGCAAGGGAAAAGGGATAGAGGAAGACCGAGACATGGGATGCTGGATGATGTGATAACAAATTCATATATAGAGATGAAAAGGAAGGCTGAGGATAGAATTTGTTGGAAGAGTTATATGCCATGGACCTGCCGTTAGGCAGTGCTCTAGAAGAATATTGTAATATTGTAATTTTGTCAATTGCTGGAAACTAAATCTGCTTTTTTATTCTATGCAATATTTTAGCGTATGTAGTACTACTACTATTAATATTACAGCAGTAAACATCAAATAAGGGGAGGGGATATGGCGGAACGGTTAGTGTTTGCCACGGATGCAAGTAGGCTGTGTTCAAAGCCCAGGTCAGTCAGCATTGGATGGATATCCCCTTGGGCCCACGGAAGGTTAATCATGTATCGGAGCTTGCTGTCACTTGGCGCTGTCAATAGCAAATATATGATTAACTATGGAAAGGATTGATAATTACGTACCAGAACCTGCAAAGCAGTCTTATTGGGTCTTCAACAAGCATCTATACATGCTTTCGGTACACAGTAGTGTTATTATTCTTATTATTATTATTATTATTTCTATTGTTTATATTGTAGTAAATAAATAATACTTAAATTATTTTTTGTAAAGTAATTCTATTTGTAGTGGGTGAAGTGCAAACATAAAAGTTTGTAAGATCGATTTTTGTTATATTTAGTATACTTGCATTAGTGATACTTTTATACTAAAAAATAGAAAAAGATATAGCGTCTCATTTCTCGGTAAATTTGATAATTGTAGTGGCTGCATTAAAAGCTTGCGACTTAATAATAATTTCTTAATGTTTATTAATAATTTGTTATTAAGTGCTTCTATTAAAATACAAAACTTAAAAAATAGATTGTGTACACAGTTTAAAAGTTTGTATATGAGACATGATTATAAAGCAGATTTAGGCCTATTGTTTTGTTGATTTGATAACTGCAGTGGTTGTATTAAAAACTAAAAATATAAAAAGTAAATTCTTGCGATGTTGATAATTGCTACTGTTTGTTGTTGGTTAAACTTTATAACGGACGTGCTGGACAATTAGTTAGAATTTGTTGGGATGTTTCCTACCAGTTTGAAATATTATGTTTCAAATAAATGCTGTGAGAAGCTCTATGCCTTTTGTGTTAGATAACTTTCCTGCACTAATAAAAGTTGATGTTTATTAGAACCAAAAATAAAATAAAGGAAAGAAATAACATCATGCAGAGATATCATATGAGCATCATATCGATGGATATAAATGCATCAAACATTTAAATCACATCAATTATTTAAATCAAAACCGAATATTTAATTCATTAAATCATTAATTGATTGATAACACTTTTATTTACAAACAATATCTTTATATAGTTTTTAATTTAATTTTTTTATCTTAATTCGTTAAATGGTTTCTCATATACTTTACTCTACTATATTACTTATAATTTTCTACATTTCAATATACATTTATTTTCTTCTAATTTACGATAATGGTTTAAACATATTTGTTTTAAAATTTTCACTTTTTACCGCGCTTTTTATCCAAATATTTAAACTCCTTTTTATCCTACAATGTTTTTCCTTTACTTTAATTGATTGATTTCTTTCTGCTTCACCCACAGAAAGAAATCATTTCCCATTTTTCATGCTATAGATGTACTTTCATTGCTCTTTCTTTCAGTTTATCTTGTTTTTGCCCTCACTACTCCACAAATGACCAACCATTTCACTGGCAGTTCCATTGACCATATTTCTTCCTCATGCAAACTCGCCAACCTATACCGCATGCCTCCGTTTGTCAATGCCTTGATTCTTTACCTTTGCCATACTTTTCCAAATCCTATCTTCATTTTGTTTCACTTAATCTCACTTCTAAACGACATTTAAACTTCTTTCTTTCCTTTCTCTTAATTCTAGCAGGCGATGTTGAGTTGAATCCTGGCCCTGTTTCTTCTATTTCTAACTTGTCCACTTGCTGCCTCAATGTTCGGTCTGCCACAACTATTACAAAAAGTCTAACTCAGACCTGAACTCATTCAACAGTTTATTCTTGATGAGTCCATTGATATTCTGTTTTTGACAGAATCATGGCTCTCTCCTGATACTCCACCTGCTGTCCATAACTCTCACTCCCCGTGACTATTCCATTCAACATACCGGTCGTTCTTCTGGTCGTGGCGGTGGCATCGCTGCTATATTTAGGTCAACTTTTTCTGTTTGTAACTGTTCTCCGTTTTTATCCTTTGAATGTATGTCGGTTCGTCTTGTATGCAAATCCAAATCCTATCTCTTTTTGATTGTCTACAGACCACCTTCTTTATCCAAGGCCAATTTCATTTCTGATTTTTCTTTGCTTCTTGAAGACATTGCCTCATCACCCACTGAATTAATAATTATGGGTGATAGCAACATCCACCTAGACTCTAATGACTATTATTCTTCTTCCTTTTTATCAACACTTGATGCCTTTGATCTCACACAACATATATCTTCCCCTACTCAATCCTCTGGTCATATTCTTGATCTTCTTATCACTCGAAACAGCATGTCATTTCTTGATCAAGGAATCTCTGATCCTTCACTATCAGATCACAGTGCGATTTTCTGTAAATTGCCTGTGACTGTTAATGTACACCCTTCCAGAACACTTAAAACTTATAGAAAACTCTCTTCTATTAACATTGATGCCTTCTCTGCTGATATTGTGTCCTCATCTTCAACTGTTTCCGAATATTCAGTTCAATTTAGCTCCGTACTTTCTTCCATATTAGACAAACGTGCCCCTCTCAAGACCATTCATTGCCGCTCAAACTCTAGGAAACCATTCATTTCTGAACAAATCCTTAAACAAAAATCTGAACGTTCAAAACTCGAAACTAAGTTCAGGAAGGATCTGAAAAATCCACCTGAACTAAGAAATCCAGACATTAAGTCCAAGTACCTCAAGCAAAGAAAATTATTAAATAGAATGATTAGTTCTGCTAAAAGCTTGTATTATCAAAATCTAATCTCGCAGAATCAAAATTGTCCCAAGAAATTATGGGGAGCACTTGACTCTGCTTGATCGCACCATTTCCAAGTCACTTCCCTCTACCACCTCACCATCTTCTCTTGCTACCTCTTTTCTCAACTTCTTCGATGACAAAATAGCCAAACTCTGTAGCTCTATACCCTCCAACTCCATTGACACCGACAACTAAATTTCTGTAAATATGCCTGAACCACCACTACTTTCTAGTTTTGAACCAGCTAAACCGGAAGAAATACGCAATTTTATACATCGCTCTACCGACTCATCTTGCGGCCTTGATGTTATTCCTACACGCTTACTGAAATCCTGTATTGCTCCTATTACTTACTTAATCAACCTCTCACTCTCAGAAAGTATCTTCCCGACCTCCTTCAAACAAGCAGTTGTATCTCTTTTGCTAAAAAAAAGCCTTCTCTACCAAAAGAAGAGCTTTCCAATTACCGTCCTATTTCCAATCTTAACTTCATCTCTAAACTTATTGAAAAGGTAATTTATACCCGTTTATGCACCCATCTTGATTCTTTCCCTTCTCTCTATCATTATCATTCTGCCTTTAGAAAACTCCACTCTACTGAAACCGCTCTTCTTCGTATACATAATGATCTTAGCTTTGCCATGAGTAGTAAACAGGTTTCTGCCTTGGTTCTTCTAGATCTCTCTGCTGCCTTTGATAAAATTGACCATGGCATCCTAATAAATAGGCTTAAATCTTGTTTTGGCATATCTGATTCTTCTTTTTCCCTTCTCACATCATATCTCTCATGTCGCACACAATCTGTTGTTATTGGTCAAAATCGCTCTCTTCTGAACTACCTCCTACTACGCGGTGTTCCTCAAGGTTCAGTGTTAGGTCCATTGCTCTCTCTTTATATATCACTCCTCTTACCTACCTGCTTGCTCAGTCCTCCATAAATTTTCATTTCTATGCAGACGACACACAACTATATATTTCCTTTTCTAATCATGATTCTGATCAAAAACTGGCTCATCTCTCATCCATTCTAGACAAGGTTTATTCCTGCTTTTGTGCTAACCGTCTTGCTGTTAATCCCTCCAAAACTGAATACCTTTTAATTGGCACTCCTTTGCAAAGAAGTAAAATTACCTAAAGCTCTGTTAATTTTCAGAATCTTGCTCTTTCACCTTCTCGATCCGCCAAAAACCTTGGAGTCATATTTGATGAAAACCTTGACTTTAAATCCCATATCTCTTCTGTTTGTCGCGCTTCTTTCTTTCAGATTCGTCAGATTAGGCAAATACGTCCATCCCTTACTAGAAATTCAGCCACTATCCTTGCTAATTCTATAGTTCATTCAAAGCTCGACTACTGTAATTCATTATTACATGGGTTGCCTACTTCTTCTCTCAATCGTTTGCAGCACGTCCAAAATTCTCTTGCACGTGTTGTTTGCAAGTCCTCTCGACTTCAATTTCGCTCTCTTTCTCTACTTCGCAGTCTTCATTGGCTCCCTGTTAATCAACGCATAAAATATAAAATAGCTCTATTAACTTTCAAAACTCTGCGATTTGGCAAGCCTTCTTACTTATCTGAAATTCTTCTTCCCTATCGTCCCTCACGTGCACTTCGCTCCACCGATGCCAATCTTCTCTCAGTTCCAAATATTCTCACGTCATTGGGCAGACGTTCATTTTCTTACGCAGCACCCACAATCTGGAACTCTTTACCGCTAATCTTCGCTCTTGTTTTTCTCTTTCAACATTCTCTAGCAAGCTTAAAACTTACCTTTTCCCATCATAGACATAATCAATCTACCTTGACCATTTTTTGATCACCGGACTGGCTTTCGTTTAGGACCTTACTTCTCCTCAGCACATTTCTTTCGCAGATTGGTCTGGGTGAATTGATCTGTAGTGATGTGTGCTGTTGGGGACGTCCCTGACATCATCCCTGGATGAGGAAACGGACGTTAAACCTAGTATTTATTATTTATTTATTATTATTATTTATTTATTATTTATTATTATTATTTATTATTATTTATTTTTATTATTTATTTATTTTATTTTATTATTATTTAGTTATTTATTACTTATATTATTATTTATTATTTATTATTTATTTATTATTTATTTATTATTTATTTATTATTTATTTATTATTTATTTATTATTTATTTATTTATTATTTATTTTTTATTTATTTTTTATTTTTTTATTATTTTTTATTTATTTTTTATTTATTTTTTATTTATTTTTATTTATTTTTTATTTATTTTTTATTTATTTTTTATTTATTTTTTATTTATTTATTTTTTTTTTTAAAAATTTTTTAATTTTTTAATTTTTTATTTATTTTTATTTTTTATTTATTTTTATTTTTTATTTATTTTTTATTTATTATTAAATCCTGTAATCTTATATGAAAGGCATTAGTAACTAATAGCCAGGGAGAGGTTGAAGTAAAGAACGAAAAAGCAGCAAATAAGCAGGAATCTCTGATACATAATTGCATATGCGGATGTAATACGTTAAATAAAACATGCAAACAAAAATATGTACTGTGATATGTCTGATGGCCTGGGATATACCTAACGTCGCCTTTTGAGTAGGATATGGGCGCTTTGAATGTCTCGGTGGTTGGAGATGTTAGGTAGCTTCATAAATGTCAGATAAATGTCATGTAAATTGCAGATCTTGAGGGGAATTTAAGTGCAATTAATAATTATTGATTCTATTGATGGATTGATCTATTGGTATGATGATTTTGTTGATTAATTGATTGATCTATTTACTAAGATTTTGTTGATTGATTGATTGATCCATTACAAGTAGTATTATGGTTCTGTTTCATGTCCCTTCAAATAGTATCAATGCACATACTCTTGTAGTCTGCTACTAATAACAATAAGAATAATAATAACAATTAGAGTGCTACAGTTATTAATTACAACATCGAGCACTATTGAGACAAAGACTGCAACACTTTAGGCCTAATCAAGTGAGACATACAAGTTTGTCCAGGGATGGTAACGGACTTAGAGGGTAACGAACTGTTTTGCAAATGATACGCTCTTTAATCATTAGCCAGTGCAAAGACTTTAAAATTGACTTAACATGTGAGTACTTGGAACGTGAGTACTTGGAACTACAAAAAATTGCTTGCGCAAGAGAATTCCGAACAAACTGTAACCGATCAATCTCACAGCCAGGGAGATTTAAAACAGGGAATTGCTGTAGTCCAATTTCGATTGCACAATAGCAGCACCAATTGTAGCAGCTGTCTCACGTGACAAATATGCACGTATTCGACGAAGATCACGGATAAGGAAGAAATATGCTTGTGAAGTTTTAGTTATATGTTCATAGACGGTTAGGTGTTTATTAAGGGAAACTTCGAGATTTCTCACTGAAGAAGCAGGTGATATTGTAATACCCGAAGATAACGAAAGAGTTTTCGCATTCAGCTTCAGAAGCTGTTGAGGTGTCCCAAAAACATTACAACAACAACAACAACAATACGATTAGAGTGCTACTATTGTCCATGGCAACATCGAACACTGTGGAACAAAATGACAACCGATGAGCAGAGTGAGGGGTCCAAATATGGTGCAAGCTAGAATCCGGATGGTCAATCCAAGGAAGGGTACTAGCGGAATGGAGGTTTACGTGTTGGTCTCAGGTCATGGATATTTGGTGGATACGAAAAGTCGAAGAGAAAAGCTTTCAACCGCCTATGAAACTGTTCGTGGAGTAAGAAAGGTTGATCAGGGATAGATGATTGATGATAGATGATACTAGACTCATCTACGAGCACTGCATCGGTTATCCACATCGTTTTCTATTTTAGCCATTTGAGTCAGTTTATCACAAAGATCTATCCTTTAATTGCAGGCCAAGAAATCCAGGGAGAGCCGTTTATTGAATGTGATAACGTCCTCATAACTGGATTTCAAATAAATTCGGACAAGTTCGAAGCTCATGTACAACGGCAGTGGCGGATCCAGGGGGGGGCCCGGGCCCCCCCCTTAGGTCCGACGATAAAAATTTTAAACTATATTTTCATTGTTTCTATGGCAATTTCGATGTGGAAACATGTTAGTAATGGCAGTGGTAAGGGGGGGGGCCCGTGGGGAAGGTAAGACAGGGTATATTTTCATTGTTTCTATGGCAATTTCGATGTTTAAATATGTTAGTAATGACAGTGCTAAGGGGGGAGGGGGCCGGGGGATGGTAAGACAGGGAATATTTTCATTGTTTCTATGGCAATTTCGATGTGTAAATATGTTAATAATGACAGTGGTAAGGGGGGGCCCGGGGGAGGGTAATACAGGGTATATTTTCATTGTTTCTGTTGCAATTTCGATGTGTAAACATGTTAGTAATGGCAGTGGTTAGGGGGGGGGTACGACAGGGAACGCAATTCCAATAGCTCGATTTTTCTAGGATATACTAGGAGCCCTGTATAATGGAAGGGGCCCGAAAAATGTTGACCGTTTCACTAGCTCTCAATTTTCACTTGAACCAATGCATAACCAATGCATTGGAGGACAACATTTTCCACTGACTTTAGTACGGGTATGAGCGGGGGGGGGGGGTAAGGTACGGAAATGCACTCACTCTACACTCTATGAGTCGAAAGCTGTAGTGAACAAATTTTGAGCCCCCCCACAGAAATTTGTCTGGTTGCGTCACATGTCCCGAAGAAGGCGGGGCGTATGCAAAAAAAATGTATACTCTCAAAAAAAAATTTCGGGCCCCCCCCTTAAAAAATTCCTGGATCCGCCCCTGAACAACGGTAATGCCTTCTATTATAGACCTTTTATAAAACTTATTCAAATATCTAAATACATGTATATAGAGTACAGCATGCATACTCACTATGAATGATATGCCTATATATAGTCAACGAACATATCTCATACGGGTCTTGTTTAATCTAAAAATAGTTTCCTACGTAAGCGTTTTTGTTTAGTTAACAAATAGATAAGGCAATTTTAACTAAGAAATTTTAAACCGTAGATAAGGCGTTTTTGGCAACTTTAAAGTAAACCCATTTGCGCTAATAAATTTGTGTTGAAATATTCAGTACTCATTTGAATCAGTAAATTTTGAGCCAGCAAAGTAATTAGAAAAAAGTAACTTTCGACTTATATTAGTAGAAGAGACATAGTGTTAGAACTTAGTAGTACAAAACTGATTTTCCGATTATTGGATTTTTCATTGTTTTAACAATTTTTTGATTTAACTCGTCCACCTGACATTGATTTCGGTGTGTTCGATATTGTCATGGACGACAATTGCAATCTGGTTGTTGTTGGCAACGAGTGGCCACAGCAACCAAACCGCTTATTTCAGTTCTCTGTGGTTATTGTTTACAAATTTAATAGTGTAAATTTAATAATGTAAAACTATATTTTTTCATAATAAAAATGTTTTTTAAGCAAATAAAATTTGTATTATTTAAGAAGTGTATAGAGAAACGAAACGAAATTTTCATTATTTTTCAGTGCATAGTACAGACGAACATGCCAATGATGTATATTCAGTCATTTATTTTTTTAGGTTTTGTATTGTGGACAAATTGCTAACGCCATTTAGGCCTACTTGGAGTAAAAATTACTTTCAATTTTGAATATTATTATTTACTTTTGTTGCTACTTATGCAGTGTGATAAATTCTCTAAATTTCAACCTGTGAAAGTGTGCCTCGGTCCTTGTTGAGAAAAAGATATAGATATTATCGAAAATAGCAGCTACTTATTTAGTATTTTTAATACTGACATCAGGTTTATTTTAATTTTGTGAGTCTTCTTAGCTTATGTCTTACTTACTCAACCATCGTTTAGCATCCTCATCAGCAGTTTGTTAACAAACCAAACCTACGTCGTGTTTTAATATAAGGCACTCTACCACAACACGATGCATAGTTTGTAGCAGAGCGCCACACTGGCGCCCAGCATTTCTTCATTTCTTGTCAAACTCCACCTATACTTACACACTGCACATCGACCTTGACCGGTGTGAAATTGATTCAGCAGAACCCAGTTACAACGCTTCAAAAATTTGAAACCAACTGATTTAACGGCAGGATCTGGTATCAAATTATTTCTGACTTTTTCCACATTTTTCTCCGTCTTATTTTGCCTGGGCACTCCTGGTGTATCAGTGAGCTCTTCTGTTATTCCAAATTATTAATTTAATTGTTACCTTCAAACTTAGATTGAGGATAACTGTATAATCACCTATATATTATACTTTATGAAGTATAAGTTACAATAATGCAATTAAAGTTTGCAGGTTTATGATTAGCATTTTGTGACTGTATATTTTATATTGAGTTATTTATATTTGTTTATTAATATACTACTTGATAATTAAGTCAAAAGTTTCATAATTTGCAGATTTTTGCTGTTTTTTCCAGGCATATTAAAATATTTTAATTTGCTTGTATATATGCAGTTTCTAGCAATATATTGCTTTCCTTGGAGTAGTTGACAGAGAGTTTCATGAAGTTGTTAGATCTATAATGAAATAAGGAGATCCATTGAAGTTCTCAAAATGAAACTGATTAAGCCAGCTTGGATATCACACGATGGTAGGGCACCTTTTTGTATTTACCTACAGGTATAAAATTGAAGACAAATGAAATATCTAGTTGTTAATATTCTGCAGTTATTTAGTTTTTTGTTAGCTTAGCATAAGTTTAAAATGTGTGATTCTTATCCCTGCTAACGTTCTAAAATTTTGAATTTTACATTTTAAAATGTTAAATTTTTTGGTGTTCTTTGTATCTGTTAGCAGTAAAGCTTTGCAGATAGCCGCAAATGTAATGCTTATTATTAACAGCTTATTATTATTTTTTAAATTGATTAATTTATATGGAAAATTTAAACTCATTCTGCATAAATGAGTTTGCATAAATATTTACACAAATAGTAAGTGATTTCCATATATTGGCTACTAATTTACATATTGTATATTAGATAATTAACGCATATTAGATAGTTTAAATTTTTTGTAGCAATGTTTTGATTTGTTATCAGGTATCAGATTTAAATATACTTCTCAATTTGTTTGCTAATTAAAAACATTTCTATTAAACATTAATAAATGAGAATGAATCAAATATAATAGAGTGCATAATTGCAAGAAATCTAATAAGTCAATATGATTACTTATTAGATTAACTAATAGTTACTATAGACAAAATTTAATGAAATTATATAAGTTTGAAATAGGAATAAGTGTTAAAGTTAAGAACTGGTTAAACATTAATTTCCCATCTCGAAAGATTGTCAGTAACGGGTGAGTACTGGATTTGAATTCTGCGCTTTGTGAGCTGCAGTGGAAATATTTATTAATATGCTACAATTACCTACTAATATGACCAATTACACTTATTAGATAAATGGAGTTAGATTGGAGAGATAAGTTTATCCTGCCTTCAATTTAAATGGCATATATTTGGTATAAACAGGATAGTTTTCTCAGGGATTGATGCCCCCTGCCCGGTAAATGTCAGTCAAAGCTGAGGAAGGCATAGGGGGCCCACCTCGTCAAAAAGCTCATCCCCCAAGAAAGTAATGGTATATCACGACAAAAATGAGCGCCCCCAGTCCCGTGCACCCCTTAAATGGGGAGGGGGTGGTAAGAATCCCACGGCCAGACGGCCCCTTGGGTGCCCCACAGATATACCAGGAGGACATTCCATGTGCCCTAAAAGGATAAGTATGGGCACATGGAATGTGAGAACTATGAGTGAAAGGGGAAAGTTAGAAAATGTAAAGAGGGAAATGGAGAAAGGGAAAATAAATGTCCTAGGGATGAGTGAAGTAAGGGGGTTGGGAACTGGAGATTTTATAAGTGATGGGTACAGGGTTACTCCGGAGGAGATAAAAGGGAGAAGGGTGTGGCAATAATATTGGATAGAAATTTAAGTGAACGAGTAACAAAGATTCTTTAGTGCAGTGACAGACTGATGTTAGTGCGGATCACAGCAGATCCAATAGATTTGGTGTTTATCCAAATCTACATGCCTACATCAGCCTCAGAGGATGAGGAAATTGAAGCGATGTACGAAAAAATAGAAGGAATGATTAAAGGAGAAAAAGCCACAGATCAAGTGTTAGTTATGGGGGATTGAAATGCGGTGGTGGGTGAAGGGAGAGATGGAAATGAAGTTGGAGCATATGGTCTAGGAAAAAGAAATGAGAGAGGACAGAAATTGGTTGACTTTTGCAATAGAATGAGATTAGTTGTGTTCAACACTTGGTTCAAACATGAGAAGAGAAGGCGTTACACATGGAAGAAACCAGGAAGCACCGGAAACGAGGGAGAATACCAGATAGATTATATTCCAATAAAGCAATGGTACAGGAATAGTGTGAAGAATTCAAGGGCTTATCCAGGAGCCGATATTAATTCAGACCACAATCTAGTAATGGCAAAAGTAGGACTTCAGCTGAAGAAAATACTTAAGAAGAAAAGCAATAAGAGATGGAATTTGAACGCATTGAACGAGAAAAGAAGTCAGTTTCAGGAAGCAGTGGAAAGAAAAGTTAAGGAAATGAAGGACTACGAAAGAACAGGGGTAAATGAAAGATGGTGTCAGCTAAAGGAAGCTATTAAAATAGGTGCAAAAGAAGTTTATGGCTTTCTTAAAGCAAATACAGCTAAAAAACCTTGGATCACAAGCGAGATGCTAGACAAAATGGATGAAAGGAGGAAATGGAAAAGTATTGACACCAGTCATGGCCGAAGGAAATATAGAAGCTTAAACAGTGAACTTAGAAGAATTACAGACAAAGCAAAAGATCATCGGTGGAGTGAAAAGTGTGATGATTTAGAATATGATAGAAGAGGAAGGTCAGATCTGTTATACCAGGAAGTCAGGATATTAACAAGAACCGATGAGAAAAAGAAAGGAGATGCAAAGAACATTAGTATAATGGGTAAAGATGGGGAATTGAAGACAGAGCTGGAAGAAGTAAAAGAAAGAAAGCGAGAATATGTGGAGGAATTGTATGATAAGGCTGGGAAACCAGTTCAAGTGGATTTTAAAATAGAAAAAGAGAATATCATAGAAGGCGATAAAAGGGGCCCCGATTTTATGAAGGAGGAAATTTATTCTGCAATTAACAGTATGAAGAAGGGGAAGGCAGCCGGAATAGATGAAATCCCAGCAGAATTCTTGAAAATGTTGGAAGGAGAAATACTCAGAAAGTTAATGGAGGTATGTATGGAAGTGTACAGTACGGGTATTTGGCCAGACGACTTTACTAAGTCAGTGATGATTCCAATTCTTAAAAAAGCCAATGCGTGTTCGGATTACAGAACAATTAGCTTAATACCTCATGCATCGAAGATCTTATTAAAGATAGCAAATAATTGCATTCAGTCGAAAGCAGAGATGATACTGAGCAAGACACTTGACAATTTGGTTTTAGGAAAGGATGCGGCACAAGAGAAGCAATAGGAGTAATGCGGGTTCTTTGCGAAAGAAGCTTAGAATATGGAAATGACGTTTTTGTATGCTTTGTAGACTTTGAGAAGGCCTTTGACAGGATTGATTGGATAACGATGATGAATATCTTAAAAAGAATAGAAATTGACTGGAGAGATAGAAGACTAATTTTGAACTTGTACATAAATCAAAGAGCAGTAATCAAAATCCAACAAGAATACTCAGAAGAAGGTGAAATAGGACGTGGAGTAAGACAAGGTTGTAGCATTTCGCCGCTGCTGTTTAACATTTACGCTGAGGCAATGATGGAGGAAGCCATGGAAGACATGGAAGAAGGAATAAAAGTAGGAGGAAATTTATTACAAGATGTACGATTTGCAGATGACCAAGGAATGGTAGCGGGCAGCGAGATTGGACTGCAGAAGATAATGGATAGGCTGAATGATACGGCATTGAGATATGGCATGAAGATTAATATAAAAAAGACCAAGGTTATGAGAGTGTCCAATAATAAAGGTGAAGTTAATATCACAATAAATGGTACGAAATTGGAACAGGTAAGGAGTTTCAAATATTTGGGTCATACTATAACCGATGATGGAAATGTGAGACAGAAATATGCAGTAGGATTGCACAAGCAAAAACGGCCTTTGGTAGTAGAAAAGAACTATTAACAAAAAGTCTAAAGAAAGACACAAAGATAAAGATAGTGAAAACTTTGGTTTGGACCACGCTATTATATGGATGTGAAACATGGACCTTAAGAAAGGAAGATATTATGAAACTGGAGGCATTGGAAATGTGGATTTGGAGAAGAATGGAGAGGATTAGCTGGACTCAAAAGGTTACAAATGAGGAAGTCCTTGAGAGAGTTGGCACAGATAGACAGTTGATAAATGTATTAAGAAATAGGAAGAAGAGATGGATAGGACACATTCTAAGGGGAGAAGGTCTATTAAAAGAGGTCATAGAAGGTAGCATGAAAGGAAAAGAGGCAGGGGCAGGCCGAGATTAGGTATGTTAGATGATTTAAATACCCACTCATATGTGGAAATGAAGAGGAAGGCAGAAGGCAGAGAAGAGTGGAGGCGTTATGTACCATGGACCTGCCAGTAGGCAGTGCACTAAGAGTGATATTTGCTATGCTTTGTATTGTAGGGAAGCCGATATTTTCTATTGATATTCATCCAGATGGATCAAGAGTGGCAACAGGTGGTCAGGGTACGTTGAATTTATTGGATATGCATAAATTTATTTGAGATGCATATATAATTATAGACGTAATTTAGATAATTAAAAATCCCCAGTTAAACTGGTATTCAATAGGTGATGATGATGATGATGATGATAGGTGTTTAATAAAAAAATTGTTATTGTTGATTGTTGTCATTAAAATTGCTGAATAGATTACTAATAGACTAATTGACGTCTCTGACCTTGCCTTATGGCAAGGAACCGGATGTTAAATTCTTATTGATTGATTATTGATTATATGGCTAAATAAGGACCATTTTAATATGACCAATTAACCATAAAATGTTATCATTTCCTTATCCAGATATTTCTTGCAGCCGATACATGTTTCTGCATCTACGAATCACTTGCATCTATAATTTGTAATTTGTAAATAGTTTGCTTCTAATCCCTGATTAGATGTGAGTGAGTGATGTGAGGTATTTTATTTGAATCCATATATGAAGGCCTTTAACAGGATTGATTGGATAATGATGATGAATATCTTAAAAAGAATAGGAATTGACTGGAGAGATAGAAGACTAATTTTGAACTTGTACATGAATCAAAGAGCAGTAATCAAAATCCAATAAGAATACTCGGAAGAAGGCGAAATAGGACGTGGTGTAAGACAAGGATGTAGCATTTCGCAGCTGCTGTTTAACATTTACGCTGAGGCAATGATGGAGGAAGCCATGGATGAATTGGAAGAAGGAATAAAAGTAGGAGGGAAATTGTTACAAGATGTATGATTTGCAGATGACCAAGGAATGGTAGCAGGTAGCGAGATTGGACTGCAGAAGATAATGGATATTCTGAATGATACAGCATTGAGATATTGTATGAAGATTAATATAAAAAAGACGAAGGTTATGAGAGTGTCCAATAATAAAGGTGAAGTTAATATCACAATAAATGGTACGAAATTGGAACAGGTAAAAAGTTTCAAATATTTGGGTCACACTATAACTGATGACGGGAAATGTGAGACTGAAATATGCAGTAGGATTGCACAAGCAAAAGCGGCCTTTGGTAATAGAAAAGAACTATTAACAAAAAGTCTGAAGAAAGATACAAAGATAAAGATAGTGTGAAAACTTTGGTTTGGACCACGCTATTGTATGGTTGTGAAACATGGACCTTAAGGAAGGAAGATATTAGGAAACTGGAGGCATTGGAAATGTGGATTTGGAGAAGAATGGAGAGGATTAATTGGACTCAAAAGGCTACAAATGAGGAAGTTCTAGAGAGAGTTGGCACAGATAGACGATAAATGTATTAAGAAATAGGAGGAAGAGTTGGATAGGACACATTCTAAGGGGGAAGGTGTATTAAAAGAGGTCATAGAAAGTAGAATGGAATTAAAAAGAGGCAGGGGCAGGCTGAGATTAGATATGCTAGATGATTTAAAGACCCACTCATATATGGAAATGAAGAGGAAGGCGGAAGGCAAAGAAGAGTGGAGGCGTTGTATACCATGAACCTTTCAGTAGGCAGTGCACTAAGAGAGATAGGTGTTAGTTTTTAAAATAGGTTTTTTTACCAACCTTATGAAAGGCTTTCAGTTAATGAGCGTCTAGGCTTCAGGACGAAGAGTGAATCATTTATAAAACTGCTTCGTTAACCTATAAGTCCATCACCATCCCTGGACAAACTTGTATGTCTCACTTGATTAAAGTGATGCAGCCTGCTGTTACTCGGTATTCTAAATTAATTACTCTTGCAAGACCTAGCTTACCTTCTCGCTCTAAGCTATCTAATCATTCTTTCCAGCATGCTGCACCGCAGATCTGGAATTCTTTTCCATCCAGTCTTCGGAAATCTTCATTTGAAGCACATCGGCCTTTGCTTTCCTATGATCAGTTCCATAGGCAGTTGAAGACCTATCTTTTCCATCTCTCTTTTCCATCCAGTGTCCATGAGCAGCGACCTGCGCCTAAACCTTCATTTCTTTAATTCCCTTTTCTTTGGACTGATTTCCTGGATTTTGGAATTTGCACCATTTTGGACCATTCTTTTGCTCGCCGGCTTGATTTTGACTCAATAGTGCTCGATGTTGTCATTGATGACAGTAGCACTCTAATTGTTGTTATTATTATTATTAAATGGCTAAAAAAATTATAATCCCAACCGTAGTTATCTGGGATTCAAGGGGTGATGATGATGATGATAATAGGTGTTTAATAAAAAATATTGTTATGGTTGTATTTAAAATAGTTTAATAAACTACTTATTTTGCCATTGCAGGAGAAAACTCTGGTAAGGTAGCGATATGGAACATGGGGCCTATAAGAGATGAAAAGCTTGAGTTTGACGAGAACGTGCCAAAGCTTCTCTGTCAGATGGACAATCATCTCGGTATGCTAATATATCTGTTGTACTTTCTATATAAAATTGTGACTTAAAATGCGAAAATTTATTTAAAATTCTTTTGCCATTTAAGAATTTTTTTGCCAGTTGGTTGGCCGCGATGGAAGCATACTCACATGGAAGTAGGAAGTCATTGGTTCTATTTTAAGCTGGAAAATCTCTAATGGTATCCATGTGTTGCAGAAATTGTTGTTAACCAAGTTTTAGTTTCTTTGACTGTGACGTCTACTTGTAAAAAATTTCCAAACATTTTATGCCTGCTCTTTAGAACTGGAAACTATGCTGTGTTTCATCAGTTAAAGCTGAAAGTGAAATGAAATTCGTTTTTTGTGAATTATCTTGTATCACTTTGTTTGTAGCGAATTATATGCATAATTGCAATAGAAATTGTAATTATGCATCATCAATCATGTTGCCATCTTTGTTTTTTTCAGTCTGTCTTTAAAACCTTTCTTATGATATATTTTTTTAGTCGTTGTATTAACCCGAGTAGGTTCAGGAAAATTTGGAATTAAATCTATATTATATATAGTATATACATGTATGCATGTGAAACCGGGGAAAGTTCTAATAAAATAAAGCGCAAATTTAACTGTTTTCAACAAAGATGCCTCAGAAGAATTTTAAATATCCACTATTGGGACCACATCAAAATGAAACAGTACTCGAAAGGAGTGGACAAAGAAAATTAGATGAAATAGTTTCTGAGAGAAGGTTGAGGTTTTAGGTCATTTACTGAGAATGTCTGAGGATAGATACGCAAAGACTGCAGTTAACTGGAAGCCAACTGAAGGAAAGAGAAGCGAGGAAGACCTAGAAGTACTTGGCTAAATATGATCAACAAGGATTTGAGAGCATTAAACATTTCATGGGAAGACTCAGTGAAGATTGCTAGTGATAGAAACGAATGGAGGAATGTTGCCGCTCTATGTTCTGTACAGAACTCAATGAACTGATGATGATAATGATGATGATATATACTATATAGTATGTTATACTGATGTTGTTGCAGCGTGTGTTAATTGTGTGCGCTGGTCATTTGACGGCAGATGTCTTGCATCGGCAGGTGACGATAAGCTGGTTATGATTTGGCAGACAAGCAGGTAAGATCCGTAAGGTGTAAAACCCCTCGGCGAAAATTAGTTATAAGGTCTCTATCATCTTGCCTTTTCTCTCTCCCTGTTTCCTTTCACAATGTTACTAGTAACAGGTTACAGTCATCCAAATTGTTACTGTTATATGTTTCGTCAGTTACAAATACCACTTTTATTTTCCATAACTTTTAAAAACTGCCTTACCTTGCTGGAGTTCATGCTCAGTTTCTTCAGTGTGCTGCCAAGTAGTAGGTCTAAGGTACCTATTCATACTCAGGCTCTTTTATGCTCCATATAGAGCACTCCATAAATCATCGGTTTAATGTAGCTCTATTCCTCAGCGTCTCAGACACAAAACAGGAAATACTAATATATATTCTAATAAACTAATGTGCTAATACAATTACTAATTTACTATATGCTAAAAATGCTTATAATGCTGAGACTAGTGTACTATATTATAATACAATACTAATAACACTGATACTAGTGTACTACATACTAATATAGTGCTAATAATACTGATATTAGTGTACTATATGTGAGTATAAAAGTAATAATGTTTATATCTCTATTAATAGTGCTGTTGAGATTGCAGAATATAAAATATTAAACAGATGTATCGCATCATGTGTTGCAGAAGTGCCGCTGGATCGACAGTGTTCGGAGGCGGAGGAAGAAGTGTTAATCTAGAATCCTGGCGAGTATCCAACACTCTCAGAGGACACAGTGGAGGTTCATGCCTTAAATTATTTATTAGAAACTGTTTAATTAATTGCCTAATTGTTAGTTCCACTTGTTGTGCCCAGGCTGCTACTGAATAGACCAACCTTAGTATAACTTAACTTAATTTAACTTAATTATACTGGTTCAGGAAGTCGTTAAGACCAGTAAAATATACACATATCGCTAGAGGCAACTAAGCAGAAACTTAGGAAGGCAACAAAGACAACGAAAAACCAAGTCAGGAGCTCCATTTTCTCCTGATTAAGGTTAAATTATGGTTTGGTAAGGTTTTTAAGATGGGATTAGCTTCTTGCTCAATGAAGAGCTATTACCGAGCGTGAAAGCACACTGTTACTAACAATATGTTTCTTAGACCCGCCACTTGGCAAAGCGCAGACGACGGAATAGTTAGCACATTTATATATTAAGCTTGAGGCTGCTATTTTGAGCTTTGTTTAGATACCATTGTACCATTCCTATGCTTGTTGGCTTGTTGTTCAACAGCGGATCAGTAGGTGTTGATTTCAAATCCAGTGCTCTCCCCATCACTGACATTCTATTCGAACTGAAAACTGACTTTAAAATTAGCTTTAGCTTTTTTAGCTTAATTAACTTTATATTCAGTTGCGTGGTTTCAGACCGTTTTATACAAGCTATAATGTGTTTATATATATCTAGATAGAATGATAGATAGATTTACAGATAATTGTTTATTTATAATGAAAAATTAAAACGAAGACAAATCAATAAATCGTAAGTGAATTTATCAAGAAAAGAAGAACGAATGGGCTGGACACGTGATGCGCACGGAGGAAAGCGGAAACCCTCGAAAGATATTTAATTACACAGCAGATCATAAAAGAACAGCTGGAAGACCTAAAAGATGATGGATAGACTGCCTAAAAGAAGACCTGAAGGCTGCTGGAGTTAGCAGTTATGGGAGAACAGAAGGAAGAAAAGGAATGAATATCGAGGAAATGGCAAAGAATAGAGTTTTGTGGAGAAACATCACAGAGAAATCTTTGGCTGGAACCAGCTCTAGGATGATCACATGACATATCATGTACATTTATAGATTTATTATATGCTTGGATGGATATATAAAGATAATTGGTTATTGATTGATTGATTGATTGATTTAACAGATATACTGGATTTAGCATGGTCAGTAAACAACGCCTGGCTGGCTACCTGTAGTGTAGACAATACCATCATTGTATGGAATGCTAACAAATTTCCTGGTATGGTGTACAATAAATGGAAACTCTTTTAACTTCATGTCAATATTAATAATATTTAATGTTTTATGTTATCACTTACAAATGTATGCGTATAAAAATTTATATTAGGCTTTGCTTATTTAGTATTTTATTTTATCATACAAAAAAATCATAAAAATATGGTAGTAAATAAATAAATAAAATTATATCGTAAAAAATATCATGTTTACTGTAATATATATAAGCATAATTGATATAAATAGTAGTAAATAAATATATAAAGGCAAATCATTGGATATCATAAAAAAATATAATGAAATGCACTGATGCTGTTTATATTCTTAATTTAATCTTACAGAACAAATCACAGTGCTAAAGGGTCACACTGGAATGGTGAAGGGCGTAGCATGGGATCCGATAGGCAAGTATCTCGCTAGCCAATCAGATGACAAGACTGTTCGTATATGGCGTACATTTGACTGGAAGCTAGAGACAACCGTCACGGAACCATTTAAGCAGGTTTACAATTCAACCGTATCTTGATGTATTTCTCTCCCATCAGTTGTCCTGCCAAATTGGCTGGAGCCATTGGCGATGTCAGTAAGTTATTCGACCGCGGATCAGTATGTGCGGGGTTCAAATCCTAGGCTCGCCCGTCACTGATATCACTTTCGAGTGAGGAAACTGACGTTAACATTAGCTTTACCAGTTTTACAAATTCTGCCGCTGCACTATTATAAGCAATAGCAGATCCAGTGGATCAATTATCAAACGTTGAGTTTGAGTTCTGAGTTCTAGCTGATCGTCAAAACTGAGTTCTAGCTGTCGTCATAACTAAGTTCTAGCTGTCATAAAAACTGAGTTCTAGCTGATCGTCATAACTGAGTTCTAGCTGTCATCAAAGCTGAGTTCTAGCTGTCATCAAAACTGAGTTCTAGCTGTCATCAAAACTGAGTTCTAGCTGTCATCAAAACTGAGTTCTAGCTGTCATCAAAACTGAGTTCTAGCTGTCATCAATGAATCAATGAAAGTTTACTGTCCATTTCCTCCTAAGAACTTGATATCATTGACTTCTTGAACAGACCATACAGTAAAGCCACACTGTCACTCCAGATGAAGACCTGTGAATATATCATATCTCACTCTAGTGCTCTTCCAAGTTGCAAATCAAACATACAAATTCATACTCACAGTCTGATTACATGCTCCATAAGGAGGACTTATTTAGAGATTGGTTTATTTATTTAATAGTAGCTTTACTGACGTAATGAATATTTTCTTGAGGAAAACTGAAAAAGCTAGTGTTAACATCAGTTTCCTCACTCTAAAGCTAAGTCAGCGACGAGGCAAAACTGACTTTAACATTAGCTTTACGAGTTTTACGAATTTATGTTCTGATTCAATTATTTATATTATTATGTATATTATTAATTATTTATTTATTGGACGACTTAGTGCTCTATTTCTTTGTCTGATTCACTTATTTAACTATTTATTTATTTATATATAAATGAGACGATTTGGAGAGAGTTGGTACGGATAGACAGTTGATAAATGTATTAAGAAATAGGAAGAAGAGATGGATAGGACACATTCTAAGGGGGAAGGTCTATTAATAGAGGTCATAGAAGGTAGAATGGAAGGAAAGAGAGGCAGGGCAGGCCGAGATTAGGTATGTTAGATGATTTAAAGACCCATGCATATGTGGACATGAAGAGGAAAGCGGAAGATAGAGAAGAGTGGAGGCGTTATATACCAAGGACCTGCCAGTGGGCAGTGCACTAAGAGAGAGAATGAGACGATTAATTGTTTAACGACTGATCGACTGATTGTTGTTGCAGTGCGGAGGTACGACCCACGTGTTGAGACTGGACTGGTCGCCAGACGGCCAGTACATTGTGACGGCCCATGCTATGAACAACTCCGGGCCCACGGCTCAGATTATTGAGCGAGCAGGCTGGAGGTGTGGTCTGGACTATGTTGGACATCGCAAAGCTATAACTGTCGTGGTATGTACTTTGTAGAAATAACATATTTAGTTTTTAGTGTGGGCTGTATGGCCGAATGGATAGCATGCTTGCCTGAGAAGCTAGAAGCTATCGTTTTGAATCCCAGCTATACCGTTTCTAACAGTATCCCTTGTCATAAAGAAATGGAAATTATATTTGTCATTTTGTTAGATTCTAGTTATTTATCAATGCCACGTTTGCGTAGCAAGTAGGAGGCATCGTCGGATGGATTTCAGGCCATACTGTTTCCGATAGTATCTCTTGTTGGTTGGAAGCAGACTGTATGCTTTGCTTTACACCTTTTTGTAATGGAAGTTATTAATTTGGATAAGTTACCCTTTAATTGATTTTATAAATGGTATACAGACCTTTTTACTGTAGGTAATGATCGATGTATCCTAATATAATTACCAAAGGTTTCTTTGTCTTGAGTTATCGTACTTTTTTAGTTTAATTTCACAAGATCATCTGTTGCATGTAGTTTTTTAAAATCTGACGTCAATACTTTCTGCTGGCTAGTATTTGTACCATGTTAATCAAAATTTTACTGTGTATATGTTTAACTATATGTTATCTTCGGAGGAATTATTGTTGTGGATAATTTTTGCAGCGATACAATTCAAGGATTATGGTAAAGAAATCGAAGAAGTCAGATGAAAAGGTTTATACAATTATTGTCTTTATTTTAACTTTCCTATGTAAGTTTAGAAAATAATATTAAAATATACCATGACATTTTATAAAAGAAATATAAAAATACACAATTGGAAATACTTTAAATTCTATTTAATCTTTTGATTGAAAATCTTGTTTTAGTGTTCATATCTAGTTTAAACTTTTAATTTTGTAAAACTGTAATTTTAGAGTTAAATATTTGTATATAAATCAAAGTACAATTAAGCAAATTTGACAGATATATATGTTATTATTAGATAGGTTTGTACCTGAGTAGATTATAATTGAGAATCAAAATAGCGATCAATGCCATTTAAATTATATACATGTAGGTTTAAGCAAATACAGCAATTCAATGATACCTAGCCCCGTATAATATATTATTGCAAATAATGAAATTGTTGGTGTACAGAACTTGTTTGTTCTATAGACAACTTTTATGCTTAAATTAAAATCAAATTAATTAAATCAATATATACTTCAATTAAAACACTTTAAAAGACTTTATGTACCATTGTACATCTGCTGATACTGTGACAGGTTTTGATTCTGATTTGAACCTGGCTCATTCTGATTTACAGTCTGAATCCTTACCAGTCGTTCTACTGGCATAGCCGTACTGAGATTACTCAATACCTTGAATAAAGTCTACTCAGTTAAGGCTATAATGTGTCATCTTCATCATCATCATCATCCATTGAATCCATGTTTTAACTACGGTCGGGATGTCGGGATACGAATAGGCCTTCTTTTTCACTCGTTTTTGAAAATTGTTTAACAATTTCTGGAACCTAGGCGCTCACAAAACGAATGCTCTTTCTGGCGTTGGTTGCGATCTTAGTGCTTTATCGTCTTTTATGATGCGTGCAAATCGGACGCAACACGGGTACTATGTAAAACACTTATACTATGTAAAAGCATTTAATTGATTGATTTAATAAAAGAGCGACATTACAAATAATAAATCTTTGTATAAACTGTTTTAATCAATATGTATGTAGGCCTATATGTATGAAAAAGTTTGGAATTTTCATTAGTTGTGTTTGTGTGGTAGATGAGATTCATTTGTTAAAATAATTAATATATTATTAATATTATTATCATTTATTATATTTTCAGGAGAAGAAAGTCATGTGCTGTGCCGTGGGAAGTAGAGACAGATCGCTCTCAGTTTGGGTATGCCCTCAGTGTCTGCTGCCTTTGACTCTCTAAAAAGTGTAGTATAGTGTAAGCGTTCCAGCCATTTGAATAATTTTCATCTTAGTATAATTCTGCTGTTTTATACAGTAGTCATCACGTATACGCTTACTTTAGTCATCATCATCGTCATCACCATCATCATCTTCGCTTGAATCCCTGTTTAGTTAAGGTTGGAATACGAATGGACTTTTCTTTTCTCCTCTCTGTCACATACACACTCCTTTAAATTTAATGCGCCTTTAAATTTAATTTTTTTTAGCTCTGAATCTCACACAGTGTTTATATATGCTTTGATTTATGTTTACTGCTGATCTAGTTGATTGAACTATTTAGAAAATTAGGAAATTATAGCCATTGGTAATGTGGATTTGGAGAAGAATAGAGTGGATTAGCTGGACTCAAAGGTTACAAATGAGGAAGTTCTGGAGAGAGTTGATACAGATAAACAGTTGATAAATGTATTAAGAAATAGGAAGAAGAGATGGATAGGACACATTCTAAGGGGGGAAGATCTATTAATAGAGGTCATAGAAGGTAGAGTGGAAGGAAAAAGAGGCAGAGTCAGGCCGAGATTAGGTAAGTTAGACGATTTAAAGACCCACTCATATGTGGAAATTAATAGGAAAGCTGAAGACAGAGAATAGTGGAGGCGTTATATACCATGGACCTGCCAGTAGGCAGTGCACTAAGAGAGAGATTTACTAAGTGTATCTATTTGTTGTACAGATGTCGCACATGCAGAGACCACTGATGGTTATGCACGATCTATTCACCGATTCTATTCTAGACATATCATGGTTTGTTAAGAGTTGTTCTATGATATGTGTTCCTACTGTTTTTGGTGTTGATTCTGGGAAATTTGACAATACATTCATCTTCAGATATTTCCTAACAGCTGATTAATGAGATACTGAAGAGAAGACATTGGCTTGCCGCTTCAGATGTTTTTCAGGTTTATTTTGTACTCAGAGTATGATAAAGCCAAGTGGTCTTTTGATGATATCAGCTAGTTAGTTGGTCGATGCAGTGCTCTTTTCTGAGCGAAATAGCAGAATGCGTATGAGTTCCTACTCATATTGTGGCATTTAATGAAACAATACAGAAAGTATTACACATGTTTTCTGTCTTATGATACTAAGACTTACTACTTCAGTACTTTTGTCTAATATTCTTTTATAAATACGAGCTAACTCAGGTATCAAGTTTCTGTAAAGAAATGTGTGGTAGAACTGCATATGTGCAATTAATTTTACTCTCAGTAAATAAACACTGTTTGGGATAGTAATTAAAATGCTAAATAATTTAATCTCGAGCAACTCAAGATTTTGGTAGCGTGAAGATTCAATGCAGACTATATATACAAATTATATATATGTATATATATATATATATATATATATATATATATATATATATATATATATATACAAATTATACATGTATATATATATATATATATATATATATAATAAATTCAAATGTTTTCTTATTTTTCATGAGCAGGAGTAACGTGGGTTCGGAGCTGATGTGTTGCTCGTGGGACGGGTCTGTGGCTTATTTTGGATTGTCTGCAGAAGAAGTGGGTAGACCTGTGTCAGAAGATGAAAAGGTATTCCAATTGTACAATTTCGAGATATTTAATAGTAATTAATGCAGTCATAAAACTATGTATTACAGATTCCTATGGCCGTAGAATAACAAATTCTGTGCTACACTGTTTTACTTATAAGATCCTAGACAATCATTCTTTGTTGTTCGATATGCGATAGTGAGCAAACCATCGATCAGCCCAAGCATTTTTAATCTCTTGTGCTATCTCTTGTGTAGCACAAATCTTGTTAGAGTTCTTTTTCTCTGTAGATAAAACTAATAGAATAGATGCTGCCGTTTTCGGCTGAGTTATTTGACAAATATTTTTTAGTCCGTTATGTGGATTCAGTCTTTTCGTATTCCGACCCTGGTTAAACTGTGATTTAAGGGAAGGTGATGATGATGATAATGTGAAATTCATCTGTGCAAAGCTTCATATTTTATATTCTTGATCAAACGTGTTTTTTGTTTATATGTTGATGGGGCATTTGTTGTTTCCAGTAGTTTTGGTTATGATTACAGTTTGTTAGGTTTTCTTGTAATTTTTATCTCCCTAGTAGGCCTTTAAGAAAACGTGCAGTTCTCGGTTTAGTTATTCTCATATTTTTGGTATTTATTGATATTATAGAAGTTTAATTATTCTGACTTAGGTTACTTTCGTCTAATTTCTATATATTGCACACCTCAAAGAGCTTAGGCTCCTTTGAGACAATCATCTTACTATTGGCTATTTTGTTAAATAATGAGAGTTTTTCTTACAACAAAACAGTAGTAGAACAATAGAACATCAGAGTATGAACTATAACACATCAGAGTATGAACTATAACACATCAGAGTATGAACTATAACACATCAGAGTATGAACTATAACACATAAGAGTATGAACCATAGCACATCAGAGTATGAACTATAGCACATCAGAGTATGAACCATAGCACATCAGAGTATGAACTATAGAAATTTTATAATAGGTGTTTGTTTTGAAAAATCACCTTATGTATTATTTTATTCGTTGGAGCGGCGCCACTGAGCATCATAAAATTGATTGTTTTGTGGAAGGCAACTGCAATGTAATATATCCTTAAAATGTAATATATCATCTCTAGATATTCTATCTTTACATATATTAACTGCAAATTAAAACATATGTTTATCATCATTTGACAAGAAATTGAAATATAATTATTTTTAAATTATTTAAAATACAATTCTGTTAATAAATGAAGAAATACATAATAAATATGTAGGAATATATAGAATATTGCCAGCCGTCAATAGAAGCAGACATCCCTCCCCACTCTTCCACTAGGCTTTGTTTATTATGTGAACAGAGTTACCGCTACATATTATAAAAGGTCTATGGAACATTAGAAAGGAAATAGTAAAGAATAAAAGTACTCTCTAAACGTGATTGTTGTATTTTAATGGAACAGATGAGTGAGCTGAAGAAGTTGTATGGTAAGAACGTTCTATCTTCAGGATTAGACAATAGCAGTCAGATCATTGAGTCACCTCTAATTCTAGCCATACAACAACAGCAGCAGCAACAACAACAGCAGGAGCAGAAACAACAACTACAAGAGCAGAAACAACAGGTGCAGGCTTGCCAGCAGCCTCAGAAGCCGCCTGAGACAGGGAAGTCTGCTTCAGATCTGACTTCAAGTAACGCTGAGTCATCACCTCAAAAGTCTGAGCCGTATAGACCCGCTCCCCCGCCCCCCTGCCACAACTCCACGTCGATGTCTGCTTCCATGGTAACACTGTAGTTTTGTTTGTTCACTATATGTATTTCTGTCGCTATGGATAACTGTATCTTTATGTCTGCTTCCATGGTAACACTGTAGTTTTGTTTGTTCACTATATGTGGTTCTGTCGCTATGTATAACTGTATCATTATGTCTGCTTCCATAGAAACACTGTAGATTTGTTTGTTCACTATATGTAGTTCTGTCGCCATGGCTAACTCTTATCTTTATGTCTGTTTCCTTGGTTATAACAGTCTTTTTTAAGGAAATTATTTTAACTAATGTAGTTTGCATGTTTTCGCCAATATAGTGTTTTGTATTATATTGATTTAGCCACCACATGATCGACAGATTGAAACAAGAACTAAGGACGGTAAAAGAAGAATTACGCCGATATTTCTTGCGCCGCAGCCTGAATTTGGGTTTGTATTCTGTTGTATGACTTTAAATTTAAGGTATTATTTAGCTAACTAGTAACAGCGCAGTGGTTATTTGGCGTGATTTGGATCATATTGTTGTTAAAAAATGTTAACTAAATGTTTTTTCTATTTTTTTACAAAATAAGTTACAAATGGACAGAGTCCCTTATGAAATGGAAGCAGATGAAACTTAGCCACATACATGCAGCTTATATAGCTTATGAGCAGTCCAGCTAGGAGTTGAATACCACATTTGGTGATAAAGCTAAAAAAGCTAAGGTTGACGTCAGTTTCCTCACTCGAAAGCGATGTCAGTGACGGGCGAGCCCAGGATTTGAACCCCGCACATACTGATTCGCGGTCGAGTATCTAACTGACATCGCTACTGGCTTCAGCCAGTGAGTGGACTATCGACTTTCCATTCAATTGCGGTTGCGCGTTGACTGACCTAGGCTTTTAACCGTGGCCTCTTGCGTTGGAGACGAACACTTTAACCCTTACGCCACATCCCCACCCTTATTAAATTCAATGATTCCCTATTAAATACTTATCTACAAAGCATGTGGCAAAAGAACAGTGGGGAAGACCTAGCAGAATGTGTGATGTGCGTTTATATAATTTGACAGGGACGTACAGTGACGTACTCTTGACTTAGAATAATGTGTATATAACTTGACAGGGACGTACCCTCGACCTAGTATGTATGTATACAGTAGCTCAGGTGTGTATGCTGTGTGTATATCACTTGACAGTGACGTACCCCTGCCTTACACTGTTGGGGGAGCGTGCAGTCAAGGGCCTGTGTTCACCTCCACTAAAGAGACGAGCTCTATTGTGGTCGAGAAGCTGAGCGATGTGGCGTCACCGGTGACTGTGTCAGCTGCACTGAGGCTTAGAGAGAACTCGAGATCTCAGTTTGATGATCCTGAGCTATCAGAACCTAGAACAAAGATCTCGAGAGCTGACAGAGTGGTCGCTGAGCAGAGCAAAAATACCGCTCAGGTGTGTATGTTGTGTGTATACAGTAGATCAGGTGTGTATGTTGTGTGTATACAGTAGCTCAGGTGTGTATGTTGTGTGTATACAGTAGCTCAGGTGTATATGTTGTGTGTATACAGTAGCTCAGGTGTGTATGTTGTGTGTATACAGTAGCTCAGTAGTATAATGCACTCAGCGCATATTGAGAATAATATTCACACATCATCATTGTCATCATCTTCCCTTGAATATCAGTTTAACAATGGTCGGGATTAGAGAATTTTGTAGCAAAATCTGGAGCCCAGGCGCTCACCAACCGAATGCCCTTTCTGACGTGGGTTTGGATCGTATTGTTTTGTCGTCTTTTACGATACGTGCAGTGCACGGTTGGTCTATTCTTGAGCATTGTGATTCTGTACTGTTTTAAGGCAATCATTGCTTTGCTGATTGTCGTTCTATTTTATGTTGTGCCGCTTTATTGTTATGTTCACTGTTTATACTTACATGATTATGATGCATTTGTTTTACGTTTAAAATCAATATATGAGTAAATAAGCAAGTGACTGTATTGAAATCTATTTCAAGAAACAACTAAACGATGATTCTGATTGATTGCAGGTCTGCACTCCTGACCAGACGTCTGCTGCTACTAAGACTGTTCAATCTACCAGGTAGTGTGCTCTACTAAGGTTTTATTTAACGTCTAATAGCCAAGTAAAACCTCAGTTCCTGCTCTAATAGCATGTCCGTGACGTAGAGAGCTCAGGATTTGAATCCTGCACCTACTGATCCGCTGTCGAACAATTTGCCAACAAAACTTCGGATCAGCCCATTTACTTGTATCGTTGTTTTCATCAGTTGCCTGGGTTTTCTTTTCATTTTGACAATTGTAGGTGTGGGGAATTCTTCTGTAGTTTATCTTCTGAAAAACTACTTGTTGCCTCTCATAATAGTAGCGAGATGGTCTGGCTGGATCATTACTAATGTATCGTTCAGTCATACCTGCATAATATGATTGTATGATATTATCATATTCTGTATCATACAATCATACTTTGTATGATTATCATATAGCTCTCCAGATATGATTGTATGATTGTATCATACAATCATATCCGATAATGAATTAACCAGTTGTAAACTGCACTTTTTGTAAAAGACCACTACGCAATAACTGTTAGGGCTATAGAAAGCCATCTAATTAGTCATAATTTCTTAAACTAAAATCTTCGTTAGTGATTGGCAAAGGCTTAGCCTTTGCGACTAAGTCAACTTGTTGATCAGCGTAGTGTTGCCGAGCATGAAAGCAAACTTTAGAAATTTTTACCTTGAACCTGATAGCTCATCAAATTAATGAGCCACATCGAAAGCAACAACACCTAGTTCACCTACATCGCCACTGGCTGGAGCTAGTGGCGATGTCGGTAAGATATTCGATCGCGGATCAGTATGTGCGGAGTTCAAATCCTGGGCTCACTCGTCACTGACATCGCTTTCGAGTGAAAAAACTGACGTTAACATTAGCTTTACCAGCTTTTAATTGGACGAACACTAAAGAGAGATATTTTGTTGATGGTTTACTTAAGTCAATTTGTTGATCAGCAGAGTGTTGCTGAACATGAAAGCAAACTTTAGGTAGGAATATTTACCTTTAACGTGCTAATTCATTTAATTGGACGAGCACTAAATAGAGAGATATTTTGTTGACGGTTTACCTAGCGCCGCTGCCACCAAGCCTGTGAGCTGTTTGACTGGAGAGGCGAGATCATCTGCTCCTCGCAGTCCTGAAGTGCGCGCTCCGAGAAGTGCTCCGTCTGACTTCCTGTACAAGAAGAAGGACGGCAGGGGGCGACCTCGCAAGGACAAGGTCAATGAGCCACAGCGACAACAGCAACAACAGCAGCAGCCAACTGACCAGTTAACTGTGGCCAATAGAACTCCAGTGTCAACTAGTAGCAACAACCAAAAACAGGTGCGTGGTTATAATGTGATTCTAATTAACATCCGAAAACATCGGCAGATTTTTAACTAATGTGAAATTATATCAATACAGCTTCAGATTTAATGAGTTACTTAAATCAGTAGAAATTTCTAAAATAATGTATAATTACAACAAAACTTACTTTACTGTTTTATGTCTACCTTTTCATCCAAAGATTATGTCGACAATGTTATCTCTTTGGATTAGTTAATGAGAGGGAGAGAAAGAGAACGAGACAGATTGGGGGTAAAGAGAGAGAGAGAGAGAGAGAGAGATAGGAGAGAGAGGTAGGGTAGTAAGAGCAAGAACAGGAGAGAAAGAGAGACAACAGGATGAGCGATATAAATGTTACTTATATATTATTCATATAAAACGATAATTATGTGAGAAATATTGATGTTATTTATACTTCTATTTATTTGAAACAACAGTACGAGAGATATTGATGTTATTTCTACTTTTATTTATCTCAAACGACTGTACGAGAGATGTTAATGTTATTTGTATGTCTATGATTGTCACAGGATCAGACAGCCGCCTCACAGCCGGTCACAGCCACCAACAGAGTCTGTCTCCTGCCTGCGGCTTCTCTAAGCGGCTGTGTGTCCATACAGGTCAGCAGACTATCTGTCGAATTCTGTTTCCTACTTGCTGTTCAGATTTAGCTTGTGTCATCATCATCATCATAATCATCATTATCACCATCATCATGATCTTTCCCTGAATCTCAGTATAGCTGGTGTTGGGTTTTAGAAACTTTCGTAGCAATTTCTGGAGCCTCACACAACCCTTTCCGACGTCAGTTCTGACTTATTTAACTTGTCTACAAGCTGATTTATCTAGTCCTTGATTGTGTTCTTTTCTTTCTTTTTTCTTTTGAATAGACTATGCTGGTTTAACTGCTAGTCCTTGTTGATGTAACTACTCTATGCTGGTTTAACTAGTTTATACTAATTTATTTAGTTTATGCTGACACTGTTAGCCTATGCTGATTTTGCATAGACTATGCTAAACCAGTATAGACTAGTTAAGCATGTTTATACGTTTTAACTGGTTTCTGCTGGTTAGCTAGTCTATGTTGATTTAACTAGTCAATACTAGTTTAACTAGCCTATACTAGTTCAACTAGTCTATACTAGTTTAACTAGTCTATGTTGGTTCAACTAGTCTATACTAGTTTAACTAGTCTATGCTGGTTTAGCTAGTCTATACTAGTTTTTCTCATTACAGATCTCATCAGGATCGGCTGCGAGTGTTTCAGGTGCGACAGTGTTAACACTAGAAATAGAAAACAGCGCAGAGAGTGTATCGGCACAGTCTGGTATAGTGTTACCATTACATAGGCTGAGATGTCTAAGCGATGGTAGATCTCTGTGGCAGACCTTTCTGTCCAGTAAAGCCCTTGCCGCCACGGCAAACAGGTCTGAAATACTGTTGCTTCCTATTCAACTCACCTATAGCATAGCTGCTTTATAAATACTTTATTGTTTGATTCACTGTGTTCAGATTAATTTTTGAAGGTTTATTGCGCTTTAGCATATGTCGATTGATAAAATTTTATCTCCATTCTAAAATTTTATTTTATATGGATTTGATTACTAGTTAGTTTTATTTGTTAACTGACTCGACAGATTGATTGACTGATTGTTTGATTGATTGATTGACTGACTGATTGACTGATTGATTGATTGACTGATTGATTGATCGATTGACTGATTGATTGATTGATTGATTGATTGGTGTGTGACAGCATGATGGCTTGCGTGGCATGCAGTGATCTCACACTTAACGTATACTCTACAAGCTGTGGGCAGCGCCTCAGCTCTCCGCTGATGCTGACAGGGGCAGTGTCTCAGCTGAGGTGTACCGGGGCCTATGTTGTAGCCATCACAACTCAGGGCATCGTCTCTGTCTGGTAGGCTCGCTGCATATTCGTGCTACTTACTGGAAATTTGTTCGTATTATGAAGGAATACTTGAAATCATCATCATCTTCATAATCATCTTCCCTTGAATCCCAGTGTAACTAGGGTCGGGAAACGAGTAGACTCTCACTCTGTCCCACACCGTAAGAAGGATTACTTGCAATAAATTCAGAATAATGGAGATAGTGCCACATTTAGAGATTTACTAGTTGGGATTTAAATTAATGGCTATTGGTGGAGTTTCTACAAACGTCAAAGGACTGCATGAGAATTTTCCCTCTTAGAATTTATATTAGATACTTGTCTTTACCAATGTAAAACGTTTATAATACTTAACTGTAAATAAACCGTCAACACCAACCGTCAACTTGTAGGCCTCAGACGTTTCTAAGCCTTTGATTTTTGGTATTTAACTGAAACTGTTTGATTTAAATGTACTTTGTACTATGTCTTTGTTGATGACTTGTACACTAAACTGTGTGACCTACTTATACTCTATGTCTTTGTTGATGACTGCTACACTAAACTGTGTGACCTACATATACTCTATGTCTCGTTGATGACGGATATACTAAACTGTGTGTGACCTACATATACTCTACGTCTCGTTGATGACTGGTACACTAAACTGTGTGACCTACATATACTCTATGTCTCGTTGATGACGGATATACTAAACTGTGTGTGACCTACATATACTCTACGTCTCGTTGATGACTGGTACACTAAACTGTGTGACCTACATATACTCTATGTCTCGTTGATGACGGATATACTAAACTGTGTGTGACCTACATATACTCTACGTCTCGTTGATGACTGACGTGATATGCTAAACTGTGTGTGACCTACATATACTCTATGTCTCGTTGATGACTGGTACACTAAACTGTGTGGCCTACATATATTCTATGTCTCGTTGATGACTGATACTGGTGCACATATAGTCTTTAAACGGAACCCCAGCCTGAATCAATGTACTTCTGATGAAATTACTCAAATATTATTTCAACATGAAACATGTTTAAATCTCCAGCCTGTCTGTACCTGTAGTCCTTGTTATGCGGAAACAGGCTTTAAACAAAGGCGTACTTTGAAACATATCTGATTTTAAATGTTTTTCGATTTTAACATATTTTAGGAACATAAAGTTACAGTCATGTATCATACGTCAGGAATCTATATCACATCTGTTTTCAGGTAGCGCCATCTATTTAGCTAATTTAAATGGCTTTACAATTAGTAATTAAAGTGTATTTATTAAAAAGTAGAATTTTAGCGTCTGAAATTGGTTAAATTCTATGGATGTGAGTCATGGGAACTAACAAAGGCAGTGGAAAATAAATTGAATTCCACCGAAAACAAATGGTTAAAAAGAACACTAAGAATCAGTTACAAAGAGCACGCAACAAATGAGAACATAAAGATAAGAATAAATCAACTAATGGTCAGTGAAATAATCTAGGAAAGAAGAATGAAATGGGCTGGACATGTTACGCGCATGGAAGATGACAGAAATCATCGAAAGATATTTAACTAAGAAGCAGATGGCAAAAGAACAGTGGGAAGACCTAAAAGAATATGGAAGGACTGCCTCCAAGAAGACTTGAAGGCTGCTGCAGTTAGCATTTATGGGAGAACAAAAATGAAAAAAAAGAATGAACATCGAGAAAATTGCAAAGAATAGAGTTTTGTGGAGGAACATCATAGAGAAATATTTGGCTGGAATCAGCCCCTGGATGATCGCATGACATGACAAATTGGTTGTAATTATTTATAATTATTAATTGACATATTTTTTACTTAAATATTGAATTTAGATTAGCTAGCTCTTTTATTTGAAGTAATCATTTAGCAGAAAATGACTATTAACTACTTAACAGTACTATTAACTACTTAAGATTTTCGATATCAAATTCAGGAAACAGTTTGATATGCCTAGAAAGTAGCCTTTTAAATAATAATAAGCTAACAACAATAATAGACTTTTGTTAAGTTATTATAATAATATTAGCATAATTACTAAATTATTATCAGATATTGCATATTTATTGTTGAATTGTGGCTAGGACGCGACACAGTGCGACTAGAGAGCTGTTCTGTAACTAGTCAGGGTTTACCGGTTCTCACGTTCAGCAATGGACGATCTTATACGTTTAAACCTGAGCTAGCGTCATGGTAACTCTGCTTTTTAATCTGAGCTCATTTCTTTCTTATACTTTAAAATTTTTTACTTGTTTATATTGTCACAACAATATTAAATACAAATATGATTGACTAGTTAAATAGACAAATAATCAAGAAGAGGGTTACCACAAAAGAGTTTAAGCTCTTTTCTTTCTTATACTTAAATTTTTTTTACTTGTTTATATTGTCACAATGATAGTAAATACAAACATGATTAACTAGTAGTTAAATTAACATATAATCAAGAAGAGTCACAAAGAGTCTTAAGCTCTGTGAGGTAATGCAGTCAGTAATAACTACTAGGAATAACAAATACATTTACTAATTGTTTACTAAGCTACAGAATATTGTAGATCTAATGATAAGCATACATTTTAATTACTCTCCTTCTAAAGAAGGTTACTTTTGCACATTTTCTAAATAATTTCATTCAGTTTGAAGTAAATCTCAATTGTTCTGTTAGTTTATAAAGCTGTGCTTAACTTTTTGAGTATTTTCTATGAAGATGACAGCAAAAGATTTTACCTACTGCTCACATGCACACTATAGGTTATTCTGTTAAGAACAATCGAGATAGTTTTAGCTGGGATTACTGATTAATATTCTGATTGACTAATTGAGTCATATATTGATTGACTGACACACGGCTGATTGACGGATTGCTTGTTTAACTAGTGGAGTAATTGTTTGATTGATTGGTATTTTGAATGATCGAATTTGTTGTGATTGTATGATTAATAGATTAATTGATTGATTGAGTTAGAGTTCGATTGATGTGATTTGTTGATTCATTAATTGATGGGATTAATTGATAGATTGATCGATTGATTGACTTGCAGGGTACTAGTGACAGCCTGTGATGACCTGGTAGCTCGCTGCTCTAATCATCAGAGCTGTCTTAAGGGTCTCACCTCCAACAAGAGAGCCGCCACTGGCAGTCTATCCACTCTCCAGTCTATCAAATCTAAGTGAGTCTCTCCAGTGCTCTTATCATCATCATCGTCATCTTCTCTTTCCATTGAATCTCAGTTCAGCTCGAGTCAGTTTTTAGAAACTTTTGTAGCAATTTTTGTAGCCTAGGCGCTCACCAACCAAAACCTTTCATATGTTGGTGTGGATCTTACTGCTTTATCGTCTTGTACGACACATGCAGTACACGATTGGTCTTCAGCGACTCTAACACGGACCCGGACTCGCACACGGACCCGGACGAGTTTCGTTTGGATATTGATTTTCTTTGAAATGATCGAATGGAATGGAATCTATAGGAATGGCATGGCCGGTGACCTGTCTTTGAGGCGGCTTAATTTCTGTGATTTATTTATTTCTTTACTGTTGATTTTTATTACTGATCTGTCTTTGTTGATGGACTTAATTTAAAATTAATTTTAATTAATTTAACTTTATTAAAGATTTTATTTATTTTATAATAATTTATTTTATTTAACTTATTTTAAGCTTTAAACGACTTCTTCAGTCGTTTAAATTTTTGTAGCAATTTCCAGAGCCTAGGCATTCACCAACCGAAAGTCCTTTCTGACGTTGGTATGGATCTTAGTGCTTTAGACGCCTTCTATGACACGTTCAGTCACCGGTTCGTCAATTCTTCAAACAACCCGGTCATAACACGGGGATCCATAGCCATTTAAGTAATTGAGTTAATTTGAGCTGAGCCGGTAGCTGATTGATTGGGTGTACAACTGGATCTATAGGAGCAGGCTTCTTATCCAGTACTCGAAAGTGACACTAAACAAGACTATAACCTTTCATTATTAACTAGTAGTAATCGTTCTCCACTTAATCAACGATTTGATGACTTCAGTGGTCAGTAGTTATGAGATAGATTGATGATTTATTGATTGATTGATGATTTATTGATTTCTGATTTATTGATTTGTTGATGATTGATTTATTTAATTGGTGGATTGATTGATTTATTAATTGGTGGATTGATTGATTAGATCTAGTACACAAGCTCTACATTTGTCAAGATTTGAGTGACCTAATGCTGCAGAAAATAACAAAGAGGCTCTTGTATAGAAAATCAGCTCTCAGATTATTACTCAAATTAATACTGAATAGATCGATTGATTCAATGATTAATTGATTTATAAACAATAAATATATAAACAAACAATAAACAATCGAATAAATAAATAAATCAATCATAATAAATAAATAAATAATAAATAATAAATCGAATAAATAAATAAATAAATAAATCGAATAAATAAACAATCGATTGATTGATCGATCGATTGATTGATTGATCGATTGATTGATCGATTGATTGATTGAATTGATTGATTGATTGATATTTTTAATAGATGATTAATTGATTGATCATTGGTAGATCGATTGATTGATTGATAAGATCTAGCACGCAGGCACTACACTTGTCGAGGTTGAGTGACCCAGTGCTGCAGACATTAACAACGAGTCACATAGAGAATCAGCTGTCAGCCTGTCTGGCTCTACAGTCACGTGACGAGTATCAGTTCTGGATGATCACTTATGCCAGATATCTCGTGCAAGAAGGTAATCCTTACCAGTGATATAAGTATCACACTGTCCTATAATTTGCCCAGAAGCGATTTTAACATTATACTGTTGCATCTATCAGGGGTAATAATAATAATAGTAATACTAGTAATATTAACAATAATAATAGTAATAAAGTTTTAACGTAATAATAATAATAATAAACGTATCTCAAACTATAATAAACGTACAGCATCGCGCTTGAAGTCGCTAGCCGCTCATGATGCTTTAACAATCCTTCGCTTTTCTTTAAGTGCACCTAAACTTATGCACGTTCTGCGCTCTAGTCCGAGCATCTCTAATCCGCGGCTTTTAGACTACGACGAGGCTCTTAGGCAATGCTTGTGCGCCGTTATCAACGCAGATTTGTCTGTTTTGCAGTGGCAGCAAGCCAGTCTACCGGTGAGCATGGGTGGTCTTGGAATTCGTCTTGTTTCCCATATCGCTCCTTCAGCCTTCTTGGCATCAGCGATGGGAACGAGGCAGTTGCAAGACGCCATCCTTCATAAGTGCTCCCTTTCTGCCGATAGTTCCATTGACGTTGCGTTGTCAGTTTGGTCCAAAAGCCGCACCTCCAGTGCTCCACCTTCTACCTCAGTCAGTAGCCAGAAATCATGGGACCGTCCTATAGTGGATCGGATTTATAACAGTCTGTTAGAATCCCAGTCCAATGCAGTAGACAGAGCACGACTCCTAGCTGTATCAACCAAAACAAGCAGCGACTGGCTTCATGCTCTTCCTGTTGTTTCTTGTGGGCTTTTTTAGACAATGAGGCGATTCGAGTAGCCGTTAGTTTCCGTTTAGGGGCGAAAACTTGCGAGCCTCACATGTGCCCCTGCGGTCATGAAGTCGACGCTTTAGGTCTCCACGGCCTCTCCTGCAAACGAAGCTCAGGTAGAATGTCTCGCCATCACAATTTAAATGATATAATATGGCGAGCACTTTCGAGAGCAGGCATCCCTTCCTCTAAGGAACCAAGTGGGTTGTCCAGATCAGACGGCAAGCGTCCGGACGGCATGACTTTAGTGCCCTGGTGCAACGGTAACTGTGCCGTTTGGGACGTCACGGTCATTGACACTATGGCAAACTCCTACCTGAATACGACTTCAGTCACAGCCGGTGGTGCTGCTGTTCATGCCGCCTCTAGGAAGTTGGATAAATACCGTGATCTGTCCTTAGGATAGGAAGTTGTTCCGGTGGCTATTGAAACCATGGGCCCGATGAATCCCGAAGGAGTTGACTTTATTAATGGCATAGGCAGACTTATTGCAGAGCAAACCGGCGATAAGCGAGAGACATCTTTTCTTTGGCAAAGGTTTTCCATGACTTTGCAAAGATTTAATGCAGTCTGCTTCAACAATTCTCTTAAGCCGATTGATGACCTCGAGTAGCCGGGCGGCGATTCAGCACGTATTGCTCGAATGGTTTTTATCAAATCCCAGGTTCTTTACACCGGGGTATAAAAAAAAAATAATAATAATAATAATAGTAATAATAATAGTTATAATAATAGTTATAAATAATAATAATAACAACAACAATAATAATAATAATAGTTATATAGCGTTAACGTCCGTTTCCTCATACAAGGATGATGTCGGGTCGTCCTCTATCATTCTTCACGTCACTACAAGTATCGATTCACCCAAATGATTTAAAAAACATATGCTGAAGAAAGGGGAATGAGATCCTAAACGATGCCGGTCCGCTGAAGAAATAAACAGGCAGGATGATATAAATTCAATCTATGGTGGGAAGAGATCTGTTTTCATCCTGCCATAGAAAGTGGAGATTGTAGAACATGAGCGAAAATCAGTTGGTATGGTATCGGGTATTAGGATATCGGTATGATTGTGTATCAGGGTATCAAAATATCATTTGAACTAGTTGTATTTAGATAAATGATTTTGTTTGCTTGAGATTTGAACGTCATATCAATTTATATGTGACATTAGCAAACTATCAATGTCAACTTATAAATGTCAACTTATCAATGTCAACCTATCAATGTCAACCAATCAGTGTCAACCTATCAATGATAACTTATTAATGTCAACCTGTCAATATCAACATATCAATGTCAACCAATCAATGCAACCTATCAATGTTAACCTATTAATGTCAACATATCAATGTCAGCCTCTCAATGTCAACCTATCAATGTCAACCTATCAGAGTCAACCTATCAATGTCAACCTATCAATGTCAACCTATCAATGATAACTTATCAATATCAACCTGTCAATATCAACATATCAATGTCAACCTATCAATGATAACTTATCAATATCATCCTGTCAATATCAACATATCAATGTCAACCTATCAACGTCAACCTATTAGAGTCAACCTATCAATGTCAACCTATCAATGTCAACCTATCAGAGTCAACCTATCAGAGTCAACCTATCAATGTCAACCTATCAATGTTAACCTGTCAATGTCAACCAATCAATGCAACCTATCAATGTCAACCTATCAATGTCAACCTATCAATGTCAACCAATCAATGCAACCTGTCGATGTCAACCTATCAATGTCAACCTATCAGAGTCAACCTATCAATGTCAACCTATCAGAGTCAACCTATCAATGTTAACATATCAATGTCAACCAAACCGTGTCAACTTATCAATTTCAACCTATCAGTGTCACCCTTTCGGTGTACCAATAAATCTCAACCTCTCAATGTCCTTTGAACTCGATGAAATTAATATCTTCAGTTGATTGTCAAATTTTAAATCTCATTTAAAACTAATTACCTTGCAAAAATATTACATTTAGAGCAGCATTTTATTAAGTATTCTACAATTTTTTGTATTCATTGCAATAACATATGACTTCAGAAACTTTATTTTTCTTTTACAAAATTTACTATTTGTCTTTTGTGGTTTGTTTGGTTTTGTGTTGACAAAGTTTAACTGAAGAAAGCCGTGAATGCTTTAACAATCATATGTTGTCAAACTACAGACTACTTTAGTTTTTTTATAAAGGCAACGGCAATTATTGTAGGAGCGCTTTTTGTCGATCTTGTGTGCACATAACGTCTCAGCAGACTGTTGCTAGGAATACACATCTGTCTCAATCCTCACAGTTCTCAGTGGCGAACCATTAGGATACATCGACGATCAGTCAAAAATCCGATAAATCCTTTAGCATGTGGAGAATGAGTTTTAATAGAAGAGAGAGAGATTGAGATGTAGCTTGGGAATCTTGCTGGATTGCTTATAGATTTATTGATTTGTATTCAGAACAGCTGAGAGAGAATTATTATTATCCGATGAATGACTGACGATTTATTTTTTGAGTTGTGTGATAGGTTTGTTCGACACTTCTGAAGTAAATGTGTTCAATGATCCATTGTTAGTTTTGTGTCTTTGATAATTGCTTATTTGATTGATTATTTGATAGTTTGATTAATTGCTTATTTGATAGATTAATTGATAGTTTGATTAATTGCTTATTTGATTAATTGCTTATTTGATTGATTAATTGCTTATTTGATTGATTAATTGCTTATTTGATTGATTAATTGATTATTTGATTGATTAATTGATAGTTTGATTAATTTATTGATCGTTAGGTCTGGAGGTGAAGTTACGGGAATTGTGTGACAGTTTATTAGGGCCGCCTGTGTCGAACAGTCTCAGTGGGAGTAGTTTAAAGACATCGTGGGAGTCCACCGTTTTGGTTAGTATTCCTCGTGCATCATCATCGTCATCATTAACATCATCATCATCGTTATCATTAACATCATCATCATGCTTTAAACCCAATTTATTGAACTCGGCACTTACCAACCGACTACCCTGTCTGATGTTGGTTTGATCATGTTCCTCGTACAATATTGATAATTAAGCCAATTTTAACGTCAGTTTCATCACTCGAAAGCGATGTCAGTGACGGGCATGCCCAAGATTTGAACCCTGTACATCAGTAACTGAACGGCCGGATATCTTACCGACATCGCCATTGGCTCCAGCTAATTGTAATAGTTGTAGAATTTTCCAAGTGTAGTGAATTAAAATCTAATAAATAGTATGATGTTCTCTGTTAGTACCTCATGTTAGCAGTTCTCTGTTAGTACCTCATGTTAGCAGTTGTAATTAGAATCTTATAAATGTGTAGTTTTTAAAATTTTGTTTATTTAGTAAGAGCCCCAAAAAGGGTCATAAAACCTAGTACAGTTGAATTGAATTGCATTGAATCACGTTTATTTCACTTCGGTAAAATCGTACACCAGAAGTTCATGGAGATAAAGTGAAAAAAGACACAAAGGCCACGAAAGCACTGACATGTGCCCTGAACACATATAGTAAAAATAAATCATATAAAGCAGTTAAAATTTTATAGCAAATCAAGACATTCAATTCAAGCGTATTGTTACTTGCTTCAAAATACCCCTGCACATTAGCGTGAAAGTATACCTTAATACATTAAAACCTATTCACAAATAACAAACACAATCTGGCACATGCAACAAGTAAAATACATACTAAATGTAAACTATAGCGAAAAAAAAAAAAAAAAGTAAGAATTATGGTAAACATAAATAATGATAATAGGCATACTCAGGCAATCATATAACCAAAGCTTCATATTGAAATTTGAAAAGTAAAATAAAAATATGGTAGCAATGAAGTTCATTGATCGAACTAGTCCTGTAAAGGTAATAACTATTTATTATATACTGACGAAGTTTAGCATTAAAAGAGTTAAAGGTCAGAGGTGAGCGTAAACTAGATGATAGAGATAGGCAATCTCTTGGACCTTGTACGGCGATGTATTTCTCGCGTATAGAAGTTGTGAAGTCTGGCATTACAAAATCCAATCAGTTTCTAAATTCATAAACCGGTTATATAGCGTTATTCAATGGCATCGGAAACTATAACAAGGGTGGATCATTATGAATGCATTTATATGATAATGCATTTTTGGCTATTGCTTATTAAAAAATAAGCAATAGCAATATATGTTAATGTTGCTGTTGTTAGTTTGAGTCTGGTTTCAAATATGCTAAAAGTATGTATGTAATATTTACGATTAAATTAATTTGTTTATCAGGGACTGAGGAAGCGCGATGTACTGGCCGAAATTCTTCCTATCATAGCCACTAACTTACAGCTGCAGAGACTGTTTAATGAGTATAGAGAACAGCTGACAGCTGCTACAAAGTCATCATAGCTGCTAACGTACTGCTGCTGTGACTGTTTAATGAGTATAGGGAACAGCTGACAGCTGCTACAACGTCATCATAGCTGCTAACGTACAGCTGCTGTGACTATTTAATGAGTATAAAGAACTGCTGACAGCTGCTACAACGTCAGCATAGCTGCTAACGTACAGCTGCTGTGACTGTTAAATGAGTATAGAGAACTGCTAACAGCTGCTGCAACGTCATCATAGCTGCTACATTGTAGTCCATAAATAGTGATGCTATGTTTAATATCCATATGTTAGTCCATAAAATTTGATCAGTTAGCTTAGTTTTCAACCAATTTTTTAATGAAATGCATAAATGTTTTCTTTAAATGTAAGCATTCGGCGTGAGAGTTTGCAGTGTTTCATGACTTAAATCTGACGTAACGGTTTTGCTCTGTTGAATGTTTCTTCATAACAACGGGCTGGAGCCAGTGGCGAAGTCGGTCAGACAATCGACCGCTGATCAGTATGTGCGGGGTTCAAATTCTGGGCTCGCCCGTCATTGACATCGCTTTCGAGTGAGGAAACTGACGTTAACTTTAGATTTTAGCTTTAACACAGGCCAGTGGTTTGTGATCCACATTAAAATGACGTGCTCGTAATTTCACCTTATCTTAGCCGCCTAATATATCATGTCATTAGCAAAACCTGATGTTTATAAACATTCTCTTCAAAACGAACGCTTAGGTTGTTTAGAGAAACATTTTCTAATTGGCTGTTTGTAATTCCCTAACTTATAGAAGTTTAGAGGAGTATATCATGCTAAGACATCTCTATACAACAGTTACAATTTAACTAATAACTAATTAATATATAATTAATTTAATAATTTCGAGCTAATTAATTAATAATGCTAGGGCATCTCTATACTTTACAAATAGTTACAAATAGCTAATAGCTAATTTATTGCTAATTTAATCATTAGTAGCTAATTAATTATTAAATTAATAGTTAATTAATTAATTGTGTGCTGCAAGTTATATGCGTTATACTAGCACAGTAGATCGCATGTGTGTTTGGCTTATCGATGAAATATAAATATTACATCGAAGTGTAATAGCGAATAATAGTTTTGTGGAGGAACATCTTAGTATAATCTTTGGCTGGAACCACTTAGGATGAGCACATGACATGACATGAATTTGGCGTATGAAGAAAGTGCGCAAGAATCATTCAGGCTGTGAATCATAGTGATAGATAGTAAAGTGTCGGGCGTAGATTGGCTCTACTGACTCTATGAGATCGGTCGAGCTGATTCATGTAGAGAGGCTCAACACGCCAAGTGATAGCCGTTATATTCGCTCAAACTGGACTTTGCTTCCACGGCTCAAGTGAAATCCATCTCAGGGCGCGTGATAGCATTTCTGGTTATCATTTTGTCAATTTTAGAGTTTGCGGTGAATTTCAATTATGTAACCTTAAATTATATTCCATTGTAATATTGCACTTTCTAGTTCTATTGCATTTTATTCTGTCATATATTTTACTATGCTGTAGTTTTATTATATTACTTCCGTTGAACAACTGCAGGGCTGCCTTACCACTGATGGTTCCTGACTGTTGTTTCCTTGTGTACAATGATATTACTACAACATTTCAAATAAACTTATAAAATATATGGAAATTATTATGCTATGCGTCTGTAATGTAAAACTTTAAAATTAGTAAATACCATTTCGTCAGATATTGTTTTGTTGTTAAATTTATTTGAAATTTTAATAAGCTAAATTTAACGTCCGTTTTTTTTGACTGAAAGACTGCATCAGTGACGTGATCGGTCAGCCCAAGGTTCGAGTCTACGATCGAGATTCAATTGGGCCTCTGATTTTCAACCAAGCAATTTATAGAGGAATTTTGACTGCTTCTTGACCATAAGGTCAAGCTCGAGGGAGTGGACTATGTAGCTATAAGCATTACCACATCACTAGAAGGTCTCTGCATATGCAAGACTAAATAGAAAGTATGATCAATAACAGTGCAAGACCATCATTTAATACAAGAAGGTCCGTAAAGATCCACCGCTTCAACAGATAGTTTTTAATTAATATTTCTGACCATAATGTGTTTGTTAATTTGGTTGAACTTAATGGACCTAGTAGTTTGAATGGTCTATCCACAGTGTAATATTAATTTAATAAGACTATACATATCAATGATCTGATCGAGTGTACGGAATGAATGACGGAAAGTAAACGTTCGCGTAACGATAGCACAGAGAAATGAGATCAGTTGTCATGAATTCAACTTACTAGCCGGGTTGTGGCAATTTCGTTCAAACCTACAACTTTATGTCGCTATTATTATTATTATTATTGTTATTATTATTATTATTATTATTATTAATTTATTGTCGCTATGTTTCGGTGTTGTAAGATATACAACATATACATACACATACAAAACTCAAAAACGTACACACATACAATGTACTCACATACGGACACACATATACACTCACACACGTAAACATACAAAACACAACCACTTGTAATTAGTAAGCAAAGAAGTCAATAACAGTAAAATAGACAAAAGTTTTATTTATCACCAATCGATTATTATTGTGTAGATATTAAATGAATCACAAAGAATCTAAACAAGTAATCTCCTCTTATTTGGATACATTCTGTTCAACGAAATCATGATCAAGCGAAATTTTACTAATTCATACTTCAAACGAATTAAAATTAATATTTAATCATATTAATTATAAGCATAGTAGCTCTAGCAAAATAAGTTTCAATAACAATAAAATAAAGTGACCAAATTTATATAATTTAAATTGTGTAAATAACAGTGAAATATAAAACCTTTAAGCTAAGAAGTGTAACATCAATTTATCTAACCCAAGGACAGTCAGTCACGATAGCGTCAGACGTAACAGTTAATTTTCTCTAATAAATATAATCAATCCTAAAGGTTTTTAAAATCTAAATTTTAACCTAACAGTCTCTGTCTCTTAGGCAACTCTATATACGGGTAAATTTAAAAAGTAAAGGTAGTCAACTGCAGAGGCTTCTAATGAACTAACGAAACCAGTGAACAAATCACAGCGTCTCGTACATGATGTTTAATCAATCCATTTGCCTATGCAATAATTCTCAGAATTGTATTTCTGTGTTAACTTCTTTTATTAACGATTATGAAGTTATATAACCCACGGGCGGATCGTTGGTTTGGTTGGATTGGTTGGTTGGCACAACAATGATAATATTCTACATGTAATAAGGCACTATAACGGCATATTATGAGTTAATATACAAAATTTCTAAGCTACATGTACATATCAATAAATCGTTACACTTCATCTTGATTGTAATTCAATCTTCAATGTACCTCACACTCAGGTACATTCAGTGATCACAATTATTATTTAAGATTCATAAGTCATACCGACTCGCATCAACTTATCTATAAATCAGAATGATTTGTATTTTTGTAATAGTGTACACGGAATCAATAAATAATAATTAAAGTTGATTAAAATCAGTATATCGCGAATAAATGAATTTCCTTGGATTTGGCAAGCTATTTAATAACTAATCGATCAGACAGACTAGCAGCTAAATCAATCAATCTATCAATGAATTTCAACCACTTAGAGAGATTTATATTTATCGGCCGCAGTGATGAGAGCGGAAGTGATTCCCACTTCTTTAGCAGAATGCCCAGCGTCACTGATCATCTCAAAGTCTGCCTCGGGCCAACGCTATTCAAAACAACAACAACAACATCATCATAGTCTTCCCTTGAATCCAAGTGTAACTAGGGTCTGGCTACTAATAACCCTTATAAACATTTCCGTTCATTTAAGAATTTGTTACTAGTTTCTGGAGTCTAGGCAATCAGTCACAAACCGAATGCCCTTTCTTACGTTGATATAGATCTTAGCGCTCTGTCGCCTTTTACGACATGTTCAGTCAATGATTGATATACCCTTCAGTAACCCAGACACAACACGCGTAAAATGATAATAAACTCAATCAAAACAAAAATAACACAATTAGCATGTTACTGTTATAAACGAAAAACCCGAGTATAAGTGAACCAAATCCAACAGATGAGCAGAGTGGGGTCCAATAAAGAATGTGAACCAAAATTCAGAAATTCAGTCCAAGGAAGGAAAAGAAGGAGCGGAATGGAAGCTTACGCATTGGTCTCGGTTCACGCTTTTCAACAACAACACATCTATGATTACAATGTAAATTATAGCTAGTTACTCTACAACATCCTCACAACTAATTTATAGAAAGGATTTCAGTCTAACATAGAGAGAAACTATTCCAAGATAACTTTCAGAATAGTTTGATTTAAAAAACACAAGAAAAAATAAATAATACCTAAGGACTCTGGAATATCTAAAAATACAGTATCTCTATTGAAATTGAGATTAGTGTTGCTGCAATGACATATATCTAATCAACCAATAATAAGTATGCGTAATCAATCAATAACAAGTATACGTAATCAATCAATAGCAAGTACACGTAATCAATCAATAATAAGTACACGTAATCAATCAATAACATGTACAAGTAAATAATCAATAAAAAATACACGTAATCAATCAATAACAAGTACACATAATCAATCAATAATAAGTATACGTAATCAATCAGCAATAAGTACACATAGTCAATCAATAACAAGTATAAGTAATCAATCATCATCATCAAGTACACATAGTAAATCAATAATAAGGACACGTAATCAATCAATAATAAGTACATGTAATCAATCAATAACACGTACACGTAATCAATGTCAGTATATTGTGAGTAAAAAAATCATATTTAATTGAATTAAGCTAGTCATTTAATAGTCTACAATCATAGGCATACCTTGTGCAGCTCCCAGGCAGTGTCAGCCGGACATACGACGTCATATCGACCCTGGATGATAGTGCACGGGATGTGCTTGATCTTATCAACGTTATCCAGCACCTGACTGTCTGATGAGAGAAATCCGCCATTAACAAAGTAGTGCCTTCACACATACACAACATCACCATCATCATCATAATCATCATCGTCGTCGTCGTCGTCATCGTCATCATCATCATAATCATCATAATCATCATCATCATCATCATATTTCCTTAATTCCCAGTTTAACTAGGGTCGGGACACGAATAGACCTTCACCAATCCTCACTGTCCCACACCATATCATCAGTAAATCCCCTATTTTTCATTTTCCTATTTTTCACAACATAGCAGAGTAAGGCATAGGGGCCCACTTCGTCAAAAGCAAAATTCCCCAAGAAAAATGGTATCTTAAAAGGAATGTTATAAATAATTTAAAGATCCACTCGTATGTGGACATGAAGAGGAAAACTGAAGGGAGAGATGGGTGGAGGCGTTATACTATATACCATGGACCTGCCAGTAGGCAATGAACTAAGAGAGAGAGAGAGAGAGAGAGAGAGAGAGAGAGAGAGAGAGCAGAGTGAAATATTTGATGACAAAGTTGTGTCTTCAGATATAAAAAATACAGCTTTTGGCAGAGCCGGTGGCTCGTTAGCAAATTGTTTGACAGAGAATTAGTAAGATAAGGGTTCAAATCCAGTGCTCTCCAAGTCACTGACTGTCAAGCAGGAAATTGACGTTAAACTTGGCTTTGACGTTAAAACATAGTAAAATAAACTCTACTGTTAACAAAGCATACACAAAGCATTAAACAGAGAAAGGCTATAGTGGCGTATAGGTGGCATAATAGCATGTCCAGACCTTTACTAATTAAGCAATGGAGAGTAGCAGGATTCTAAATTTAGCATGACATGGTAGTAGCATTACATGGCATGGTAGTAGCACTACATGACATGGTAGTAGCACTACATGGCATGGTAGTAGCACTACATGGCATGGTAGTAGCACTACATGACATGGTAGGATACAGTTTATACAGCTCACACGAGAGGGGCTTCTATCATCCACAGCTGTACAATATTCACATAAATTGAGGCTCAACCGGCACCATACCGCTAAGCTATCCAACTGCAGGTCAATATGTACATGATTCAAATACTTTCCCCGTCATAACTTGACACGCCCTCAAGTGACAGGAAGGTGACGTGAGACCAGACTCTAGCCATAGTAAAGAAATAAATGACTTACGATTCGATCCTGGCAAACTGCAGAGCCCAATCATCAGCCTCGGCCTCTTTGACGAGCAGTGGATCGACGATAAGCCTCGAGGTAGCCATCTCCCAGGCACTCCACCGCTGAGCACACAGCTGCTGCAGCTCCTTGTCCTCTCCGGTCAGCTTGCGATGATAGGCGCTCATTAGGTCGTGCCGCTCTACCTGCACACGAGCAGCATCAGTATAGCTAATATAATGAGTCTGTCTGTCTGTCTGAAGTAACGCTGAGCGTCATAACGTCATATTTATAATTCCGCAATAGTTACGCTAATTTAGTTAAGCCCTGTCATTTATTCACTATCAACTTAAATTCATATGCCCAGTATAGATCGAAATTTTACAGCAGCGTCATAACACATACATGTAGCATCAGTATAATTACATGTAAACGGTATTGCTCCATACTTAGTCTTATTGTATTCTTATATCCAACGTTTCCTAATTTCTTCCTACGAAGGAAGACATTAGGAAACTAGAGACATTGGAAATGTGGATATGGAGAAGAAAGGAAAGGATTGGCTTGACTCGAAAGGTTAAAAATGAGGAAGTTCTGGGGAGAGTTGGTACAGATAGACAGTAGATAAATGTATTAAGAAATAGGAAGAAAAGTCGGATAGGACACATTCTAAGGGGGGAAGGTTAAAAGAGGTCATAGAAGGTAGAATGGAAGGAAAAAGAGGCAGAGACAGGCCGAGATTAGGTATGTTAGATGATTTAAAGACCCACTCATATGTAGAAATGAAGAGGAAGGCGGAAGACAGAGAAGAGTGGAAGTGTTATACAACATGGACCTGCAAGTCGGCAGTGCAGTAAGAGAGCGAGATACCCGACGTCAGAAAGGGCATTCGGTTAGTGCGCGCCTAGGGTCCCGAAATAGCTACAAAATTTTCTTAAACCGAAGGAAAAGTTCCTTACCCCAAAGAGAGGAGTGAAAAAAGTCTACTCATATCCGTACCCTAGCTAAACCGAGATTCAAGGGAAGACGATGACGGTGACGACCCTATACTTATTAGTCTCAGCTATATATGAGATTTAAAGTTAATTTTCTTATTTCAGTATTTCACTAACAGAACGTATTTCAGTGCCGTCTTAAGTATCTACAAGATTTATCTCATTCGAGAAGATCTATATTGAATTCATCGAAGTTTAACCACATACGCTCAACCGAGTATTCATTTAAACGAAGTCAACGAGGATGATCTACACTAGTCATTAGACAAGACATTAGACGAACTATCACAAAATCTTTTAGCTTTGACTTTGCTTATATTAAACAAGGTCTTCATTATTATTATTATTATTATTAATATTACTATTACTATTATTATTATTGTTATTATTATTATTATTATTAACAAAAAGTAAGAAAGTTTAATATTTTTGCTTTTACATAAAATTACACCTAAAACTACATTTAAATGCCAGAGTGTAGCACACTTTGCAAATGAAGCTATATATGTAAATTTTTTTATTTCAGTAATGCATGTTACAGAGACGATACGCACGGTTTTGAACCCGAGGCCTCTTGCTTATCAACAACAAATGCTGCAAAGCTTAAATCATCGTCAAAATAATCAATCAATACGCAATCGACATCATTATCATCATTATCATAATTATCATCATTATCATCATTATCATCATCGTCATCATCATCATCATCCCAGGTTTAGCTAGGATCGCATGATTACAAAGCACTTAAAACTATGTAGCACGTATAATTGTACATAGTAATTTTACTGTAAAGAAAGCTACAATCAAGTTTAATGTCAGTCGTCTGCTCAATAGCGCATGTCATTTTCAGGAGAGCACTAGATTTGAACCCTGCACCTAGTGATCCGCTGTCGAACAACTTGTCAACAAGCCATCGGCTCAGCCTATATAAATGAGAACTACTAAATCAGCACAACGCTTACCTCAGGAATCGGTTCTAGAAACTTTTCCCACATATCAGGAAATATCCTACTTGCTCCATCCTGATAATACCAAGTTAATTCTTTCCTATTTTACAGAACAACAAATTCAATGTAAGAAGTTAAACGGAAGGACAATAAAATATAAATATAAATATAAATAATTAGCATAAATTTGTACCTATCATGTGAATAGAACAATGCTAATTTATGCCAGAGTTGAAATCGACATGTTCTACTATGCTGGATGCTACTGAATCTAATCAGGACAAACGTGGATTTAATAAAGATGAACTTGAGATCTCATAAAGATGAACTTAGGATCTCATAAAGATGAACTTAGGATCTCATAAAGATGAACATAGGTTCTCATAAAGATGAACATAGGTTCTCATAAAGATGAACTTACGATCTCATAAGATGAAATTAAGATATCATAAAGATGAACTCGAGATCTGAAAAGATGAATGGAAATTACATCCAAGGAAATATCAGACAATGTGAGAGAGACAATTGGAATAATTCAAACCTCCTCAAGGTGAAGATACCCCTCAGAATGAGAGCCTTGACCCGCTCAGGGTGAGTTTGGGCGTACAGCAGAGAAAGGGTTGAACCCCAGCTACCCCCAAAAACAACCCACTTTTCTATATTCAGGTGCTGCCTCAATTTCTCTATATCTGACACAAGATCCCAAGTCGTGTTTTCCTGCACAATAAATCAATCAATCAATCAGTCAGTCAGTCGGTCAGTCAGTCAGTCAGTCAGTCAGTCAGTCAGTCAGTAAGTCAGTCAGTCAATCAATCAATCAATCAATCAATCACTCCATCAATCATTCAATCAACCAATCATTAAAGAAATCGATCAATCAATCAATCAAGTAATCAATCAATCATTCAGTCTGTCAGTCGCTCTATTGGTCAGTCTATCTATCTATCACTCTATTATCTTAATAAATAAGATTAATATAAATCTCTTTCAGTTCATAGAGCTCTGTCTCTTTTTACGATACGCAAAGTTAACGCAAAGTTAACCGCTGGTCTATTCTTAAGTAGTCCACAATACGTTGTAATTAAGTTCATTTTAATATCAATTTGTAACAAATATGACTTGTGTGCAGCAGTTCCTACTGTTAGACTGCAGTATGATCTGTCACAGGCTTTGACTTAAAACAGATCTATGATATTAGGCCCTTTAGCATTATTAATCCAAGCACGTTCTCATAGCATCATGAATTTTGCTGTAATCCATATCTCTGCAACCATTCATTTTGGACAGGTTTTCTGAATTTTGGAATTTTTACACCATTTTGAGTCTTCTTTTTGCTCATCGGCTTGAAGTTGTCTCAATAGTGCTCGATAATGTCATGGGAAATGATAGTAGCTTTCAAATTGTTATTATTACTATTAATTTCCAAATAAACTTGAAAAAGGGAAAGTTGTAAGCAAATATATAAGAAAAAAATCCAACCGTATGTGGACTTGAAGAGAAAAACAGAGGATAGGAATGAATTAAGATGTTATATATCAAGGACCTGCCAGTAGACAGTGCACTAATTGAGATATATATATATATATATATATATATATATATATATATATATATATATATATACACATATATATATACACATATATATATATATATACATGTATATATATATATATATATATATATATATATATATATATATATATATATATAAGAAAAAAAGAGAAGGCATCACTCTTGACGCTGTAATTAAAAGCATTAGCATTCTAATTGTTATTATTATTATTCGTTTCCAAGTATAGTTGAAAGGAGGAAAAGATATAAACAAAAATAAAAGAGAAATAACAAAACTGAGATGGCATCACGCCAGACACTATAGTTAATAGCATAGTGCTATTTGTAAAACTTAATCCCAATTTTAAACTAACTTAAATATTATTTTTTCCAATGGCATGCCTTATTTCGTAGGTCCCTTTGCTAATGTTTAACTATGTTAATTATATTGTATATAGTTTTTGTTATAAATGCTACATGTTACTAATATGCATAATATGCGTATTAGTAAAAATATGTAACTAATATGCATATAATATGCATTGCATATATAATAAATGTTACGCTATTTTATATAGTTATTGAATATAGTTATATTGAATGCTAATTATGTATGGAATTTTCCAACAGCATATGCTGTATTTTGCAATTATAGAATAGATTATAGAGCTATTTTCACATGTACAGTATGATCGACGCAGCCCGTAGGCCAGGCCTACAATCAGTAGATACTGCAAACTTAACCTATGCCGATATACATTCAATATTATATCACATGACTAGACTATCTGATATCACAGTCTTGGATATTCGTACAGGTCTATTGCTACAGTAATCTGTTATTTTGCAAATTTCACCACCCTTGACACCGCCCTTGAGATGCCGTATTATCAACTACCTAGTGATATGCTCGTATCTTTTGCACTGCTCTTATGTTTATCAGTTTAATTTGTCAGCCCCATAATCAGAACTATCTACATAGTTCATCGCTCCACCTACCAGTATTGTGCAGCTTCGTGACTTTACTAAACTCTTTACTAAACTCTTTACTAAACTCTTTACTGAACTCTTTACTGAACTCTTTACTGAACTCTTTACTGAACTCTTTACTAAACTCTTTACTGAACTCTTTACTGAACTCTTTACTGAACTCTTTACTGAACTCTTTACTGAACTCTTTACTGAACTCTTTACTGAACTCTTTACTGAACTCTTTACTGAACTCTTTACTGAACTCTTTACTGAACTCTTTACTACTGAACTCTTTACTGAACTCTTTACTGAACTCTTTACTGAACTCTTTACTGAACTCTTTACTACTGAACTCTTTACTGAACTCTTTACTGAACTCTTTACTGAACTCTTTACTGAACTCTTTACTGAACTCTTTACTGAACTCTTTACTGAACTCTTTACTGAACTCTTTACTGAACTCTTTACTGAACTCTTTACTGAACTCTTTACTGAACTCTTTACTGAACTCTTTACTGAACTCTTTACTGAACTCTTTACTGAACTCTTTACTACTGAACTCTTTACTGAACTCTTTACTGAACTCTTTACTGAACTCTTTACTGAACTCTTTACTGAACTCTTTACTGAACTCTTTACTGAACTCTTTACTGAACTCTTTACTGAACTCTTTACTGAACTCTTTACTGAACTCTTTACTGAACTCTTTACTGAACTCTTTACTAAACTCTTTACTGAACTCTTTACTGAACTCTTTACTGAACTCTTTACTGAACTCTTTACTGAACTCTTTACTGAACTCTTTACTGAACTCTTTACTGAACTCTTTACTGAACTCTTTACTGAACTCTTTACTGAACTCTTTACTGAACTCTTTACTGAACTCTTTACTGAACTCTTTACTGAACTCTTTACTGAACTCTTTACTAAACTCTTTACTAAACTCTTTACTGAACTCTTTACTGAACTCTTTACTGAACTCTTTACTGAACTCTTTACTGAACTCTTTACTGAACTCTTTACTGAACTCTTTACTAAACTCTTTACTGAACTCTTTACTGAACTCTTTACTGAACTCTTTACTGAACTCTTTACTGAACTCTTTACTGAACTCTTTACTGAACTCTTTACTAAACTCTTTACTGAACTCTTTACTGAACTCTTTACTGAACTCTTTACTGAACTCTTTACTAAACTCTTTACTAAACTCTTTACTAAACTCTTAAATGCGCAAGTATATCTGCACATAGGTCATGATCTCTCTATCTCTCTCTCTCTCTCTCTCTCTCTCTCTTGCTCTCTCTTTCTCTCTCTCTCTGAGGACAACATAAATTCTAAAAATGTTAAGACACTAGAAATGAGCCCAGTTTAACCTCAGCTTCTTGTGTCAAAAGCTAGCCAGCATCGAGGCCAGCACTGAATTTGAACCCAAAACCTATTGATCTGCAATCAGAAACCTAATGGCTCAGCCCTTTACTATTTGCTAGCGATAATAAATCAGTTAAGAATACACTGTATGTATCTAAGCAATCATATACATATGTTTGAAGTTGTTTAACGTTGATTTCACAGCATAATGCTGATGTGGGGAACCTCCTCATAAGATATATACAAAATAAAACAATTCCCACAAAAACTTTCTAAGACATGGACTGGAATAATAATAATAATAACACACATTATAGTGAAATGATCAACTAAGTTGATATCTATCACTTTTAATACCACACGTTATATCCGTTAGGCCATTTAGTCCTTTTTCCGTGTAGCCAGGCCAGTGAATGTCTGAGATTTTACTCTCAGATCAGTGCAGCTGGAAATCGAACCCACGAGAGTTTGATTCACCTCTGGGTCTGTCATTTAAAACTTCATGACGTTATCTACACCCTAAACCATTGCGCTATCGAGACATTCAAAACTTGAAAATTTTGGAACTTGAAAAGTCGTCCATCAAAGTGATATCCAGTGATCATGTACAGTTAAATAGAAAAATATCTAATTGAGAAAACGTGAACGTTTAAAGTTGTTGTAAAAAGTGAAAAGAGCAAGACAGCAGTAAAATAAACGATTATGAAGCATAAAGTTACAAGATCCTTTTATAAGAAATATGCAGGTAAAGCAGTAAAAATTACTTTACTAAGTTGATATCTATCACTTTTAATACCACACGTTATATCCGTTAGGCCATTTAGTCCATTTTCCGTGTAGCCAGGCCAGTGAATGTCTGAGTTAATAACTATTAATTTGCAAGCCATACACTAGGACTTGCAAAATGTATATGACTATACGTGCTATGCACAATTATACCATATGAGACGTAAGCATATACATTATAAGTACTCATGTATCAGTGCCACATACAATGCTGCAGATGATGAAAACAAATGTATATAATATTAAATATATAGTATAATATATATATATATATATATATATATATATATATATATATATATATATATTTAGTATCTCTTCGTGCACGGCCTACTGTCAGATCCAAGGTATATAACGCCTCCATTATTCTCTGTCTTCCGCTTGCCTCCCACCGTAGATTTAATCGATCTATCCTGACCATTTTAAATCACTGGACCGGCTTTCATTTAGGACCTTACTTCTCCTCAGCACATTTCTTTTGCAGATTGATTTGGGTGAATAGAGCTGTAGTGATGTATGCAGTGGGGACGCCCCAGACATCATCCTATGAGGAAACGGACGTTAAACCTTTATTATTATTAACATAAAATTTCATTACTTTACCATCAACTTCTGTAAAATATATGCATGTGTTGTATGTTTGTATGTTTACTCGGTAAAGCAAAACCTATTTTAGATTCTCAGTAACTATTGGTTTCCAGCCATTCTTCCATACCTTCATTAACAGCATTTTAAAAAGAAGCTGTGAGATCTTCTCAGAAGTTTTAGAATTTGATGTTTTAAACAGCATATTCATTCATGCACTCAATTTTACAGCAACATACACGATACAATATTACGTGTAAGAAACATAAATTTGCGATTCGATGAAAATACGAGAAATAGCGTCTCTCACCCTGAGCTCTGCAGCAGGTCTGGAGTTACCAGAACCTCTCTGATCCAGCAGAACAATCCTGTACACCGAGGGGTCGAAATATCTTCTGTCGTTTGGGCCAATCCCCCCACCTGGGCCACCATGCCTACAGTCAAAATATTCATAAACGCATTTTTCCATTCATCTAATTATTCATACCAATAATAGTATTAGAATTATATTATATATATATATATATACACATGTATATATATATTACTATATATATACTAATATAGTAATAAATAATAGTATAATATCATAATTATATAATAGTATAATTACTAATATTAATGACAATATTAATATAATTAAAATTAACATACATTTTAGATATAAAGAAATGCTAGAAAACCCTGCAAGGTAAAAATAAACGATGAAATCTGTTCCAGAGGCTCTGGCTTGTAATTAAAACAGTCCTCCAGTGATGGGGATAAAATTATTGTGAAAAGCTTTTTTTTTTCAAAGTAGAAAATTTTAATTTATATTTAGAAAATATCTTGTTAGAGTATTTTAAAATTTTAACCATATTAGCAATTTAGCATACCTGATGAATTAACAAAACCCAGAATCAAAAGTACTGTAGACTTTTTAATGCTGCTTTGGTAACAGAGCTACATTAAGATGATTTGTTATGTAAGGCTACTTGGATATGTAAGACTGATTAGCTATGAAAAACTAGTTAGTCATGTAAGATTGATTAAATACGTAGGATTGCTTAGCTATGTAAGACTACTTAGCTATAGATGTAAAATATCCTTACATCTTTAGACTGATTTTTTTATTTTGAAATTTGCACCATTTTGGACCTTCTTTTTGCTCACAAACTTGGATTTGTCTCAGTAGTGCTCGATGTTGTTATGACGACAATAGCACTGTAATTGTTGTTGTTGTTAAGTCTACTTAGCTAGATGTAAGACTACTTAGCTAAGTAAGACTACTTAGCTATGTAATACTACTTAACTATGTAAGACTACTTAGCTATCTAAGACTTCTTAGCTATCTAAGACTACTAAGAATAAAGGCAAAGCAATATGAATGTCAGTGACATAACAACAATTACAGTGCTCCGGGCGTCCATGACAACATCAATCACTGTTGAGACAAATCCAAGCGGATGAGCAAAAAGAGGGTCAAAAACGGTGCAGATATCAGTGGCAGCATCATTCATTGTCTAAGTTCCTCAAACAGCAACAGTAGCAACACAAAAGCCAATTAGAAATATAAATCGTTGCATTAAATGGTACCTGTTCAAAATCGATACTCGAAAATCCAGTTCGACGATGGTCGATTGAGATGCGTACTACTTGAAAATTGTACATATTTTCTGGTTTAATATAAATTGTAGTTTAACGATTATTTCAACTAAATCAATTATTTTAACTAAATCGCACAACATAAACTCACAGGTAAATTACAGGATTTCCATTCTTTTTTCCGCACTGCTCATAGAAGACTTCATGTATTTCTGACACTTTCAGATAGCCCTGGTCAAATGGCTCGATTTCGTCGTAATGAAACCTAAGCTGTTTAGTGTTTGTTGATTCAGTGGTCATGATGACAATAATTGCTCTAAGTATCAATTGATCTCTCAGATATCGTTATAATACGTTTAGATACTGAGGACACTAATCCACTTAGTACTAAGTGAAAGCGGATCTGGTATTGTTAGGGATTAACTCTCCCTATAAACACAATCTACACTTGATCAGCGAGTCATTAAATCTCGATACTTTACCAGTTTACTACTATTATATCTTCATTGCTTATATTCCCGCTGTGCATATTGATATATTCATTACGATTTGGATTTGTTTTACAGTTATGGTACATAGATATGCCACTATGACACCAATAGCGAAGGATTATGGGTAGGAAAATTTTGGGAAAGTACTGATATTTAATAGCTGGTATTATCAGCTGACCATTGTTTACCATAGATTATAAAAAGAAGGTCCAAAACAAAACTGTGCAAATTCCAAACTTCGAAAAATCAGTATCGTTAAACTACGGTGGCTCGCAACTGCCATAAATTTTTTTTTTTTGAAACAAAAAATCAAAAAAACAAAAAAACAAAAAAACAAAAAAACAAACAAATCTTTGTTACTATAAATAGCCACTTTGTTACTATAAATAGCACACTAGCAGTATCTATATCACACATAGTCAATGACAACATCCAGCACTCGATCTTGATTCAAAGGCCAGCCTATGCGCAAAAAATAAAGTTTATTGTCAATGACAACATCGAGCACTCGATCTCGAGCCAAAGCCAAACCGATGAGCAAAAAATTAGGTCAAAAACGGTGTAAATCCAAAATTCAGTTAATTAGTCATGTTAAGTGAATTCGTCAATGACAACATCGAGCACGCGATGTCAAACCAAAGCCAAGCCGATGAGCAAAAAGAAGGTTAAAACTGTGCAAATTCAATATTCAGTTAATTAGTCATACTAAGTGAATTTGTTTATGACAACATCGAGCACTCGATCTTGAGCCAAAGCCAAACCGATGATCACAAAATTAGGTCAAAAGCGGTGATAATTACAAGGTGAGTCTTTGGACTGATTTTCTGCATTTTGGAATTTGCACCGTTTTTGACCGAATTTTGTGCTCATCGGTTTGGCTTTGGCTCGAGATCGAGTGCTCGATGTTGTCATTGATACGGTGGCTCGCAACTGCCATAAATTTTTTTTGAAACAAAAAACAAAAAAACAAAAAAACAAAAAAAACAAAAAAACAAAAAAACAAAAAAACAAAAAAAAAAAGCAAAAAAACAAAAAAACAAAAAAACAAAAAAACAAAAAAACAAAAAACAAAAAATCAAAAAAACAAAAAAACAAACAAATCTTTGTTACTATAAATAGCCACTTTGTTACTATAAATAGCACACTAGCAGTATCTATATCACACATAGTCGATGACAACATCCAGCACTCGATCTTGAATCAAAGGCCAGCCTATGTGGAAAAAATAAAGTTTATTGTCAATGACAACATCAAGCACTCGATCTCGAGCCAAAGCCAAACTGATGAGCACAAAATTAGGTCAAAAACGGTGTAAATCCAAAATTCAGTTAATTAGTCATATTAAGTGAATTCGTCAATGACAACATCGAGCACGCGATGTCAAACCAAAGCCAAACCGATGAGCACAAAATTAGGTCAAAAACGGTGCAAATTCCAAATTGCAGAAAATCAGTCCAAAGACTCACCTTGTAATTATCACCGCTTTTGACCTAATTTTGTGCTCATCGGTTTGGCTTTGGCTCGAGATCGAGTGATCGATGTTGTCATTGACGAATTCACTTAGTATGACTAATTAACTGAAGTTTGGATTTGCACCGTTTTTGACCTAATTTTGTGCTCATCGGTTTGACTTTGGCCCAAGATCGAGTGCTCGATGTTGTCATAAACAAATTAACTTAGTATGACTAATTAACTGAATATTGAATTTGCACAGTTTTAACCTCCTTTTTGCTCATCGGCTTGGCTTTGGTTTGACATCGCGTGCTCGATGTTGTCATTGACGAATTCACTTAACATGACTAATTACCTGAATTTTAGATTTGCACTGTTTTTGACCTAATTTTGTGCTCATCGGTTTGGATTTGGCGCGAGATCGAGTGCTCGATGTTGTCATTGACAATAAACTTTATTTTTTGCACATGGACTGGCCTTTGATTCAAGATCGAGTGCTGGATGTTGTCATCGACTATGTGTGATATAGATACTGCTAGTGAGCTATTTATAGTAACAAAGTGGTTATTTATAGTAACAAAGATTTGTTTGTTTTTTTGTTTTTTTGATTTTTTGTTTCAAAAAAAAAAAAATTATGGCAGTTGCGAGCCACCGTATTAAACGACCTCTTAAATTATTCGAACTAAGGTCATTGCCTGCTTGGTTACCTGTAGCATCTCATTTTAAATTAAAATTCTGGGTATGATCCTTGCCTTTCCAAGCGCTATAGAATCTACCTTTTCGAAGCATGGTTTTGCTAATTTGTATGGTGGACGTAATTTAAGTACCGTTGTAAGTTCTACAGAGTTTTCATTTTTTTAAAATTAATCATAGAGTCTAAATCGGTTTGTATTACTTTTTACAATTTTTGAATGATGAGGTATTTAAACTTCCTATTCTTTTATTCCAAGTTTTTCGACTGGCTTTCTGGATTTTGGATTTTGCTCCTTTTTTAACTTTTCGATTTGGGTTATGGTTAATTAGGGTTATTAGTGCTCGATGTTGTCATTGACGATAGTTGAGCTATTGCTGTTTTTGTTTTTTGTTGTTAGCAGCTGTTGCCTTCTATGATCTAGGGCCTCTAGGCCTATGTGGGTCAGACGTCAACTCGCCTGTAAACAAAGTTTTTAAGTGCAATATTTTGCTAAGTCACTAAAAAGTTAAAACACACACATTCAAGTGAAATAGTCATCTGTGATAATATCTATCACTTTTAGTGCCATATGTTTAATAATTAGGCATTTTAGTTAATTATTCATCTTACAAGTCCTGTGAATGTCAGAGATTTAACTTTTATTTTTGATCACCTGTATAATTATGGGGATTCGTTATCTGTAAGAATTTATTGGGTTTTGAGTAGTATTATCAAAGTTATTACTATGCAAACTACATTTTGCCTTTGTAAACGTTTAGAACAGATTACACTGCTTTATTTGTAATTAGTGGCCTAAACGATATCCATAACAAGGGTCTTACTTTTTATTATTGTAAAGTTGTAAAATATGCGATCCGTTACAAATGATGTCCTATAAAAATTAACTTATATATAGAAATTAATGTGTAACAAATTAATTTTTAAATATTTGAACTAATGAAGGGCTCTGTAAAGCTAATAGTGTCTAGTGATAATGATAAGCTAGTGGAACTGCCCACAATTTGTTGACTTATGTTAAATACTAATGCAGGCATCAACTATCTTTTCACATTTCAAAGTTTCTCTAAATGTCTTGCAAAATCTAACAATATCAAACGAATAGGCTTCATTTTATTAAAATATACTTTAAAACAAACTTACTATATCAATCCAAAGAAGCTTCAATTTTTGACAGTATCATTATGGCTATTTCAAGCTTATTTGTTTACTTGTTTATGTTATGGTAAAAGTTAGCATGAAAATGTTTGTTTATTGAGAAATGGCAGTCTTGCACTAAACGGACAATTTAATTTACCAAACTTGATGTAGTTATTTTATAAATATTCTATTGCTTTAATTAGATTTTTACATCTACTTAATTTTTTCCATTAAGATCTCTCATGCTGAATAGACTGCTAGTAAGAATGACGTCTAACATTCCAAAACCATCTGGTTTAACTGGCGCCGGCGATTCCACCAGTGTGCGTGGGCTATCGGGGATCGGAGGGTCCAAGACGTATGATTATCTGGTGATTGGAGGAGGATCAGGTGGTATTGCTAGTGCAAGGAGGGCTGCGGAGTTTGGAGTGAAGGTTGGATTGATTGAAGCTGGAAGGCTTGGTGGAACATGTGTGAGTTATTATTGGTAATATTATCATCGGAAACTTACATAGCACTGTCATGATGTGTCATGCATAGTTGCAGACTGCAGTGTCAAGTTGTGTCATGCAGAGTTGCAGACTGCAGTGTCATGCTGTGTCATGCAGAGTTGCAGACTGCAGTGTCATGCTGTGTTATGCAGAGTTGCAGACTGCAGTGTCATGCTGTGTTATGCAGAGTTGCAGACTGCAGTGTCATGCTGTGTTATGCAGAGTTGCAGACTGCAGTGTCATGCTGTGTCAAGCTGTATCATTTCTTTGTCCATCTATGTCTTGCTCTGTCATGGCCAAAAACTGTCTTTGAGATGGTTTGAACTGTGTTTGAAAAATTTGAGAACAAACTGGTTTAAAAAAATCAGTGAAATAGATTCAAAGTGGCACTACTAAGTCATTAAATACAAAATATAGAAAGTTTTAAATAACATGCATAATAAACGTAAAGTTCGAAAATGTATGAAACTAGTGAATTAATGTCAGAACTATGTAATGACAACAGTGTATTAATTCCGTTATGGAAAGGTAGGTAGTTTCACTCTTTCCTCCAACCATCATGATGTGTGTTAATGAAATTAATTTAATTAAATTAATTAAAAATTTTATTCATTTAGTTTTGATCAAATTGTGAACCTTAATATTGCATAAATTAATATGGAGCTGTTTAGTGTGCACAGAGCGGGTATATAGAAGTCGTTCTTGAAACATCCTCTCTTAGTGCACTGCCCATTGGCAGGTCCACAGTATATAACGCCCCCACTCTTCTCTGTTTTCCGCTTTCCTCTTCATGTCCCAATATGAGTGTATCTTTAAATCATCTAATATACCTAATCTCAGCCTGCCCCTGCTACTTTTTCCTTCCATTCTGCCTTCTATTACCTCTTTTAATAGGCTTTCCCCCTTTAGAATTTGTCCTTGAAGTAGTAAATCAATGTTATTTAAGTCTTTAGTGTTCCTTGTTAAAAAATTAATAAGCCATATTCCCACAATGCACAATGGTCTGTGTGGAGATACATTATTACCGTAAATAAAATATGAAGTTTTGCAATACTTCTCGGTGAAATCAATTGCCGTTGTCTCCTAAATCAGTGAAAGAATGCAAGAAGCTATGCTTAAATGCCTAAGTTTAATTTAGTGTGATTTGTTTGTATTCGATTATACACTGCACATTGTAATATATATTACAATGTGCAGTGTATAATCGAATTAGATAACAACTTTTTTTGTATCTGTTTTGCCTTCGTATAAGTTGAACATTGAGACTAATATTCTTTCTAGTTTTTTAGCGTGTGTAATAAAGCTATGACTCATCTTACCTCAACACTTAGCATGAGGTAGGGAGTAATCCTGCAATTTTCTTTTTCTTTTGAAGCGACCATTTCCACATGCTGAGCAGTGTTAAGGCAGCTGGCTGGTCTTCTAGACTGCTTCCTTTCCATAATTAATTTAAAAGCTGATAAGGCTAATGTTAACATCAGTTTCCACACTGAAAAGTGAGGTCAGTGACGGGCGAGCCTAGGATTTGAACACCGCACATACTGACCAGTGGTTGAATATCTTACTGACGTCGCCACTGGCTCCAGCCAATTGTGTCTTTGTTGTTGATAGCTTCAATTGGCGTCAACCCCCTATTCGTGACTAACCTTTCAAAGAGTCTAAAGGATATCCATGTGTTGTTGACTGAGCTAAGCTCTAAACCCAATCATCTTGCTTTCAAGTTTCGCTATAACATATTCTCTCCCCAAATGTGGTGGTTCATTTTATGCTCTGGCGGTTGTTGAGAACCAACAGGTTAAAGTTGTTGTTGATGGTTGTTGAAAACCAACAGGTTAATGTAGTTGTTGATGGTTGTTGAAAACCAACAGGTTAATGTAGTTGTTGATGGTTGTTGAAAACCAACAGGTTAATGTAGCTGTTGATGGTTGTTGAAAACCAACAGGTTAATGTAGTTGTTGATGGTTGTTGAGAAGCAACAGGTTAAAGTGGTTGTTGATGTTTGTTGAAAACCAACAGGTTAAATTGGTTGTTGGAAGATTGTTGAATCAAGGCACAAAGGTTTATGCGGGATTTTGGAAGTGGCCCTGTTTGGCAACACTACCTCAGAGAATATCTTACTCAATGTGGAGTCAGTTTAGAGACCACACTACAGTAAGGATATTGAGCTTATTGAAGCAGTGCAAAGACGAGCATTAAGAACTATTGAGGGATTCAAAGCATTAGGGTATGGCAGTTCATCTGATAACCCTAGAAACCAGGAAAATTAGAGGTGATTTTATAGAGGTTTATGAGTTTGAGTAAGGATTGAATAACGAAAGATGGTAGCAGTTCTGGTAAAGTCTGGTAAATAAAGGGTGTCAGCATTCCAGCTGGAATCCTGGTGAATCCTCAATTACTGGTAGAATTGCGTAGAAATTTAGCAGCAACAAGGATATCTTACATTAAGTGTATAGGATTAACTGCTTAGGACTTTTTTTAGAGTTTTAAAACCTGTGTTAAAAGAGTTCTGCAATTGTTATTGTTGTTTGCAGGTAAACGTTGGCTGTGTACCTAAGAAGGTCATGTACAATGCGGCAGTGCATGCTGAATTCATTAGAGATCATGCCGACTATGGGTTTGACGTTCAACTAAGAGGATTTGATTGGGGGTATCAATGCTTGTAACTTCTTCAGATTAAAATAATTATTTGTCATTGTAAGTAAAGAAATATTATTACTTAGGAATATTATTATTTCTGTAGGAATAAATTATTTATTTACTGCTTACTAACATTTTAGTAACTATGCTTCTTACTATTGCTACTGTATTGAATGAAATATTTGTAAACATATCAATAGTTTTTTGTAATATTTAATCTAAAATATTTATCTCAAATTAACACATTGAAGCTATTCCAGTAGGACAATTTAAATTTTATTATCCGTCCTTTCTGTGTAAAGTTATATTTTGATAAGATTTTTTAAAATATCTCATCGAATTTGTTGCAGAAAGTTGAAGAAATTGCGTGATGACTATGTAAAACGTTTGAATGGAATTTATGCTGCAAACCTGGAGAAGGTTTGAATAGATTTTGATTATTGAAATTTTGTTAATATTACAAGTGAATATTTAATTAAATTTGTTCATTTGATTTAATATTCCCTTACTTGCAGCATTGTAACGTATCTGTTAGTGGGAGCTATACCTGTTAGCAAATTGATCCCATCACAATGGCCATATGTCTTTAAGTAACCTTAATGTTGCCTTGAGTTTGTTAAAGCTATATCCTCTAGGCTCGTTAATTTACAATCCTTAGCTCTTTCTTAGTCACCTATTCTTGAACCTGATGTGTAACCTGATGAACCGGGATGATAAACTCTATGACTATTAACCCTGTTGATATTATATCCTGTTAGATTGGTAAATATTTTGCCTGACTATTTATTTAGATGGTCATAAGGAGGATATTCCTCTGAGTCCAGTTCCATCAAGTTCACACCAAGTATCAATGAATTTAATAAGACTAGCTTGTTTCTTGTAGAGTAAGGTGGAAGTGATACACGGCTTTGCGAGATTTGTGGGAGATAGGACCGTAGAGGTAAATAATGCTCAATACTCTGGAGATCGTGTTCTTATTGCTACTGGCGGTATGCCCATCGTTCCCGATATACCTGGTTAGTACTGTGTGAGTTATTTTAAATCTTTATTCATTTTGTTCACCATATAATTGAAATGTCAAAGATTGATATAATTAGCTGATGACTCTGACCCTGTGAGATATGATTGGCTGCTAACTGTGGCCCTGTGAGATTTTATTAGCTGATGATTGTCACCCTGTGAGATATGATTGGCTGCTAACTGTGGCCCTGTTAGATTTTATTAGCTGATGATTGTCACCCTGTGAGATATGATTGGCTGATGACTATGGCACTGTGAGATATGATTGGCTGATGACTGTGACCCTGTGAGATATGATTGGCTGATGGCTATGGCTCAGTGAGATGTTTGGCTGATGACTGTGACACTTTGAGATATGATTGGCTGAGGACTGTGACACTGTGAAATATGATTGGCTGATGACTGTGACACTGTGAGATAGGATTGGCTGATGACTGTAACACTGTGAGGTAGGATTGGCTGATGACTGTGACCCTGTGAGATATGATTGGCTGATGACTGTGACACTGTGAGATCGGATTGGCTGATGACTGTGACCGTGTGAGATATGATTGGCTGATGACTGTGACCCTGTGAGATATGATTGGCTGATGACTGTGACACTGTGAGATCGGATTGGCTGATGACTATGACACTGTGAGATAGGATTGGCTGATGACGGTGGCCCTGTGAGATATGATTGGCTGATGACTGTGACAATGTGAGATATGATTGGCTGATGAAGATGGCCCTGTGAGATATGATTGGCGGATAAACGTGACCCTGAGATGATTGGCTGATAATTGTGACCCTGTTAGATTTTGTTAACTGATGACTGTGACCCTGTTAGATTTTATTAGCCTCTGACACTGTGAGATAGAATTGGCTGATGACTGTGACACTGTGAGATATGATTGGCTGATGACTGTGACACTTTGAGATATGATTGGAATCAAGGAGTAATGATGATGTTGAAGTAATTTAAATATATGTTGTTGCAAATGGTTTTGCTTTCATAGCATTTGAGTTTGGCTGGAGCCAGTGGCGAAGTCGGTAAGATACTCGACCGTGGATCAGTAGGTGCGGGATTCAAATCCTGGGCTCGCCCGTCACTGACATCGCTTTCGAGTGAGGAAACTGACGTTAACCTTAGCCTTACCAGCTTTTCCTCGTGTTCATAGAGGCTATATCTACAATGTGTTAGGGCCTGTGACTGGCTGCAGTTCCTTTCATTATTAATAGTGAACTGTCTAGAATTAGTTGAGTGTTAGACCGTACATTGTGTTTGCCATTTTGTTATTATATTATTTGATAAATTGATTCATTATTGTATTGAGTTATTTATTATAGAATATAAACATTATTCGTTCACATCATCATTGACACGTCATTTCGTGAATTCTTGAACTCATGGCAAACAGGATGAATTTGCTTGTTTATTGTTACAGGTGCACAATATGGCATTACTAGTGATGGTTTCTTTGAACTGGAACAGTTACCCAGGTTTGAATTTGATCTTCTCTGAATGAATGTTTCTAAACTACGTAATAATTATAAAGAAAGAGTGAATAGGCAAATTTCTAATTTAACTATAGTAGCAAGTCTCCAAGATACATTGATGCAACTTGCCAAGTATATCACTTACTTACTGGACAACAAAAAGCTACTAAGCCCATATTTTCGATATTTTATGATTTTCTACTGAGGATTAATTAAAATAATCATTGATCATGCAAGATCAACGATTATTTAATAATGAAAGTCTTGACCATATAAGCTCTCACAAAATTATTCATTTTGGCATTTTTATGCACTAGTCCCATAACCCTCTCTCTTAGCGCACTGCCTACTGGCAAGTTCATGGTATATAACGCTTAAAATTATATCCATCTTCCTTTTCCTCTTCGTGATCATACATGTCTATAAGTGGATCTTTTAATTATTTGACACTCCTAATCTCGGTCTTCCACAGCTCTTTCTTTACAGTCTATACCTTCTTCAACCTTTAAATTTGACGTTTCAGTTGAACAACTGAAATAGAATCTATGATATCTGGTTAAAGTTAATAAAATGCTATACTCAGTCGCAATAAATTCTCTCTTTATGGCTTAATCAGCAGGTTTTTTCATGACGTAATAGCGAATAGAGACAATTATCTCTACTATCTTAAAATCAAACTTCATATTATAAAATTTGATCCCTACGTAACGTTTTTTTAATTGCTATCAGTAATTTATTCACTAAATACTCTTATATTTCTTAGTGCCGATCTAACTGAGAGGGTCAACACTAACTATAATTTGAAATAGAAAACCGACTTTGAAATTGTCTTTGACCGGCATATCCATTAGGCTGCACTATGCATTTCTGTATGATTTCACGAATGTTTATATTCATTGTAGGAAAGCTGTGGTGGTAGGAGCAGGTTACATTGGAGTAGAACTCGCTGGAATCTTGAATTCACTCGGTTCTGATGTTTCACTTGTCATTCGATACAACGAGGTAAGTAGATATAATATATTAAGATATATATATATATATAGCAATATATATATATATATATATATATATATATATATATATATATATAAGTATATCATAATATAATATATATATCTATAATAGATATATATATATAAAGGGATACTACGGGTGAGTAAAAAAAAGATTACACCTGCAATAAGTTTGAATATCTCAGGCTATTGTTAATATTTCCCAATAAAACTTTTACCAATTACTAAAGGACTAATTTCTGATGGGGTGGTCAATTTTCATCCATTGTGGGACGTAGGTGGGCCAGTTATACAAGTTTCAGCTGAGCAACCCCCCATTTTTACCTAAAAATGGCGTTTTCTCCAACGGTAAGGGCAAATTGCACTTCATTGACGAGAAGGTAAAGGTGAACTCTCTGTATTACGTCAATACTTTGCTTCCGGAGCTGTTTGATGATTGCTATGCTTTTCTACCAAATGATTTCATCTTTCAGCAGAATGGTGCTTCGGCTCATGCATCTCGTCATGCACAGGAATGGATCAGCGAGAGAAACCCGGATTTCATTCAGAAGAATGAATAGCCTCCAAACTCCCAATCTAAATCCTCTGGATTACTGTGTCTGGGGAACCATGCTGCATCTCTATAAGAAACACCAGCCGAACCTAAAAACAAGACAGAACTGCAGGAAGTGCCACAATCGATCTGGGAGAGAGTGCCCCAAGCTAGAATCAACAAGGCTGTCCTAGCATTCCGAAAGCGACTGCAGTCCTGCGTAGCAGCGGGAGGAAAGCATATAGAATAATCAGCAATGCTAGCAGATACAACTGGTTCATTCTGAATCACTACAACGGCCCTTTTCAGGGTCAAAATAAAAATAAAAATTAAATATAATTTATATTTACAGTACATTAAAAAAATGGGGGGTTGCTCTGCTGTAACTTGCATAACTGGCCAATCTATGTACCAAAATGGATGAAAATTGGCCACCCCTTCAGCAATTAGTCCTTTAGTAAAATGGTAAAAGTTTTATTGGAAAATATTAACAATAGCCTGAGATATTCAAATTTTTGCAGGTGTAATCATTTTTTTACTCACCCTGTATATATATATATATATATATATATATATATATATATATATATATATATATATATATATATATATATATATATATATAATTACTATATCACTTTAATGCTTAAACTGAGATTGAATTTGTGGCATAACTTTTAACTCTATTTTCCCTGTCTTGCTTCATTTGATTTCTTGGCTTTTAATGTATGCTGTAAATGGCCCAAAGCACCAAGATCCAAACCAACGTCAGAAATGATATTCGGTTGGTGAGCGCCTAGGCTCTAGAAATAGCTAAAAAATTATCTAAAACGAATGAAAAGGTTTTAAAATCCTGATCCTGATTAAACTGGGATTCAAGGGAATATAACGATGATGATATAAGTGCTACTTGTGGGCCTTTAAGAACGGACGCTCATGCGCTCAAGTTATATATGGTAAGTATCTAAGATTGTGAATTTGTGATATGTGTGTAACAAATGAATTATATAAATAATATGTATATTTCAAGGTGTTGAGAACATTTGATTCTTTGATCTCCTCGGCTGTGACTGAAGAGCTAGAGAATGCCGGTGTCAAAGTTATCAAAAACACACAGGTTCTTTTTTTACTCGCTCCTCTGTTTATTTTAATTAAAATTGGCTTTTTGTGTAATTATTGTATTCTAATTAAAAATCGATCGTATTTAGGGTTGTAATAGAGTAGCTAGCACGCTTGTCTGATACGCACAAGGCTACAAGTTCATTGCCCACTGGATCGTCTCTGACTGTTCTCATTTGTTTCCGAAACAGACGTTAAACTTCTTGATTGAGTTTATTTTGTCAGCTATTTGTCATAGCACATATTTATGTGATTTATGGTAGCGAAGAATTGATTTTGTGAATTGTTTATACGAGGGAGAATGATATGCAATGAACCGATAGCTTAATTAATGATATACTTGATGCATAAAAGCATAACTGATTCGGCAGCATTTTGACAAGTTGTCCGATTGTGGATCAGTAGGTCGGGGTTCGGATCCAGTGCTATGCTTGTCACTGACGTACCTTGGAGACTGGATACTGATATTAAACTGTGCTTCATGGCTGTTGGCCTTTAGCCTCTAATGTTAAAACCAGATCAGAAAGAACTGGATAAGACAACTTCTAAGGGATATTGTTTACTAAAAGAGATCACAAAACGAAGAATGAAAGGAAAGAGAAACAGAGGCAGATAGGCATCAGGTAGTAGGTATATTAGACGATTTAAATATCCGCCCTATGTGGACATGAAGAGGAAAGCGGAAGAAGGAGAATCGTTGAAACCATATATACCGTGGACTTGCCAGTAGGTATGCAGTACGCTAAACAGAGAAGCTTTAAATCTGTCTAGTTTTTGGAGGTGTTTATATTAATAGGTGAAAGAAATCAAGAAGACATCTAATGGACAGCTCTCCGTTGAAACATCGGCAAACACTGCGATAGATGATGTCAGCTGTGTGATATGGGCGGTCGGCAGACGACCAATATCTGAACTTAATCTGGATAAAACGGTTCGCTATTTTGTGCTCCTATCATCTTTATGGCGCCTGACGTCCCTGACATCATCCTTGTATGAGGAAAAGGATGTTAAACCTTTATTATTATTATTATCTTCCCAATTTACTCGTTTTCTCAATTCGTTATTTTTTCTTAGAACTGTAGCTGTACGGCCTATCATTTAAAGTAATCTGCACATTTTGTCTACTGTTATGGTTGTTATCGGTCTACTATGCTATGGATACTGTATTTGCTAATTGATGTTATGGTTGCTATGTTTGCTAATTTGATGTTATTATTGCTTTGCTTGTCAATTGATGTTATTGTGTTTGTCAAGAATAAATAAATAAATAGAAATTTAAAAACAGAACATAGATCTGCGAAGAACACTAGATAAATCAGTTCAAGATGTATTTAGAAATGTCTCAGTGAGTACAGCATTAGGTTTCAGTATGCAATTTTGAAATAATTTATATCGAGGTGCTCCAGGCTCCATTGCTGCATAATGATTTAAATGTGTGTATTAAAATCATAGATTTCATCATAAATAATAATTTCACTATGTGTTTAATATTTTTATGTAATGTAAGTCCACTTTTCATTGGATATAAGCATGACAAGGACTATTTGTGTCATAGTTAAACCTTTATTATTACTACTATCATTATTACTATAATAATGATTATTATTATTATTGTTATTATTATTATTATTATTATTGTTATTCAATCTAGGGATAATAGACTGTATGCTGTACTTGAACGTGTTGTAGAGACAGGCAGGTGTCGTTATTGTACGTATGGGAGTCTTTATATGGACTATGTGATGTTGTGTGTTGTACAAGTGTTGTCGCGTATACTACACGATGTTGTTATGTGCTCTACAGTGTGTTGTTGAATGTTGTACGGGACGTGTTGTTGAGTGTTGTACGGGACGTGTTGTTGAGTGTTGTACGGGACGTGTTGTTGAGTGTTGTACGGGACGTGTTGTATGTACTACAGTGTGTTGTTGAGTGTTGTACGGACGTGTTGTATGTACTACAGAGTGTTGTTGAGTGTTGTATGGGACGTGTAGTATGTACTACAGGTTGTTGTTGAGTGTTGTACATGACGTGTTGTTGAGTGTTGTACGGGACGTGTTGTATGCACTACAGAGTGTTGTTGAGTGTTGTACGGGACGTCTTGTATATACTATAGTGTGTTGTTGAGTGTTGTACTGGACGTGTTGTTGAGTGTTGTATGCGACGTGTTGTATGTACTACAGGTTGTTGTTGAGTGTTGTACATGACGTGTTGTTGAGTGTTGTACGGGACGTGTTGTATGTACTACAGTGTGTTTGTTGAGTGTTGTACGGGACGTGTTGTATGTACTACAGAGTGTTGTTGAGGGTTGTATGGGACGTGTTGTATGTACTACAGGTTGTTGTTGAGTGTTGTACATGACGTGTTGCTGAGTGTTGTACGGGACGTGTTTTATGTACTACAGTGTGTTGTTGAGTGTTGTACGGGACGTGTTGTATGTACTACAGTGTGTTGTTGAGTGTTGTACGGGACGTGCTGTATGTACTACAGGTTGTTGTTAAGTGTTGCAGGGGAAGTGTTGTATGTACTACAGGGTCGAGTGGACTAAACGACGTTGTTATGTGTTCTACAGGGTGTTACTGTTGAGAAGAATGGTAACATAATAGTAGACGCTTATCAGAACACATCTGCTAACAATGTATATGCTCTGGGAGATGTGTGTGGTAGGGCTTTACTAACACCAGGTTAGACTGATCTAACTTGATTTAATGTAATTAATTAAGTTGATTAAATTTAATTAATTAAGTTGATTAAATTTAATTAAGTTGATTTAATTTAATTTCTAGAGCTGAGCTTGACTTATAGTTTGCACAGTAATGCGCAGTACTTCGGTACTTACTATGTGTTAAAAAGCCGGTAAAGTTAATGTTAACGTCAGTTTCCTCACTCGAAAGCGATGTCAATGACGGGCGCGCCCAGGATTTGAACCCCGCACATATTGATCCGCGGTCGAGTATCTTACCGATATCGCCACTGGCTCCAGTCATTGTTTTATCACATAGAACTAGGCCTATAAATCAACGAGCCATCTAAGCTGGCTACCTCAGAATCAGTAATTCAAGAAAAAAGTTATCTAGAATATACATGTAGAGTTTGTGCAGTACAAAGTACCAAACTAAACATAGAAATATTTAATAATGATATTAATAATATACGAGGGGCAGTCATGAAGTTCGAGGACTACATTTATTACACAAAAACTGTTAATGCTATTTACAAAATTTAAGTTTGGCCTTCAAAATACATCCCTTGGGAATCGATACACTTCGTCCAGCGATCCTTCCAAGCCTCGAAGTAGTGCCATAGGCCATTCTTGGACAGCACCTTCAGCGCACCCGAAACAGCTGCGTTGACCTCATCGTCTGACTGAAACCGTTGACCACGGAGGTAATTTTTCAGGTCAGGAAATAGAGAATGGTCACAGGGAGCAAGGTCAGGTGAGTAGGCAGGGTGAGCAAGCAGTTCACAGCCGATTTCAGCGATGGTCTGCTGGCAAATCTGGGACCGGTGAGCTGGCGCATTATCGTGGTGCAAGATCCATCCATTTTCAATCAGTTTAGGGCGCTTCTCGTTCAATTTTACCATGAGTTTCCTTTTCAGTACTGTCGAGTAATAGTTTCCAGTTACTGTTTGTCCTTTCGGCAATCTGTGATCATAGATGATTCCCTGATAATCAAAGAAAATCAGGTGCATCACCTTGCCAGCACTTCTCGCAACTTTTGCTTTATGAGGTCTTGGGCTTGATTGGTGCTTCCAAACTGACGATTGCTGCTTAGATTCAGGATCGTAGTGGTGTATCCATGTCTCATCGCATGTCACGACACGTTTCAGAAAGTTCTCAGCCCCTTCACGTTGCAAGCGGGATCTCCACTGCAGGCAAATCGAAACACGAGTCTGGCACTGTTCTTCAGTCAGCAGCCTGGGCACCCATCGTGCGCATACTTTGTTAAATCCAAGTTCATTTAAGATTACTGCAACTGATCCATGACTTATACCAACTTCATTCTGTAGTTCTTGCATGGTAATTCTGCGATTTTGAAGCACCAGTTCATTGATTTTGACCATATTTCGGTCGTTAACTGAAGTTGAAGGCCTGCCTGAGCGTTCCTGAGACTGCACCAATTCTTCACCACTTTTAAAACGATTATACCATTTGCTAACATTTGATTTTGATGCAGAGCCTTCTCCATATGCTGTAGTCAACATTTGAAGCGCTTCCGTTTGAGTTTTGCCAAGCTTAAAGCAAAATTTGATCGAATAACGAACTTCTAACTTTGACGCCATTTTGTTTGTTTATTTGTCTGACTGGGGGTAAAATAGTATCAACACAGAAATGTTTCTATATCCGGTTGCGTTGAACCCATAGGGCAAGTAATTATATCAGAAGAAAGCCAAGAAAATAAGCTTTCACAATATGTCAGTCTAACGTTTGAAGATCCCACACCCTTTTCGAATTTTGACTAGTCCTCGAACTTTATGACCGCCCCTCGTATTAATTGTAATTCGTATATTAGTAATAATTTTAATTAATTAATGTAGATAATTAATTAATTTTAATTAATTAATTTACTAATAATTTTATCAAATTATTCATCAAATTCATGTAACAATATCAGAAAAATGTCATATCAAAATGTATGCTTTTATTTTTAGCTAAATTGGGATAAAGTAGTTTAATGAAAAAACTAGTATTTTTTTACAGTGTTATAGATATCATAGCTATGCCGCTTGCTTATATCTTTCAAATTTAAATTAGCGTATAATATAAGCCTCCTGTATTCGTATTTGATAGTTTAGCTACTTTGGTGGTTTAAATCGTATATTATTTTTATATAAGATATCCGTGTTGTGTCCATCTCGGACACAATACTGAAGAATAGTCCAACCGTCCGTGGACGGCACGTGTCGTAAAAGTGGACAACGCACTGAAATTCAAACCAACGTCAGAAAGGGTATTCGGTTGAAGAGTGCTTAGGCTCCAGAAATTGCTATAATTTTTTTTAAGCCAATGAAAAAGTTCGGTGTGGGACAGAGAGAGAAATGAATATGGTCTTTTCCTATCCCGACCATATTCATTATATATTAAACTCCCATTCTAGAGAAGATGACGCCGATGATATGTGTGTATGTGTAGTTGCCATAGCAGCAGGCAGGCGTTTGGCTCATCGGTTGTTCAACAACGAAACAGACAATCATCTGGACTACACAAACATTCCTTCAGTTATCTTCAGTCATCCTCCGTCTGGTTCTATCGGCCTTACTCAAGGTACCTCTTGCTATATCTCATGCTTAATTCCTCTCTTTGTATCGCTTTCTCTATCACTCAAGTTACCTCTTGCTTCGTCTCATGCTTATTCCTTCTCCTTGTATCGCTCTCTGCCTCACTCAAGGTACCTCTTGCTTTGTCTCATACTTATTCCCTCTCCTTGTAACGCTGTCTGTCTTACTCAAGGTACTTCTTATTATGTTTCATGCTTATTCCCTCTCCTTGTATCACTGTCTGTCTCACTCAAGGTACCTCTTAGTATGCCTCATGCTTATTCCCTCACCTTGTGTCACTGTTAATTGATTGATTAATTGGCTCATAGCTGAAGCAGAAAATCAGTTTGGTAAGGACAAGGTCAAGGTCTACCAGTCTGTGTTCACTCCATTGTATCAGGCCCTGACTCAGCACAAAGCCAAGTCTCGTATGAAGATAGTTTGCGCCCTGCCCGATGAGAAGGTTACCAACTTTATGTTTTTTATATTATGCTACTGTTGTCATGGACAAACATTAAGTACACAATGGAAATTAAAATTAATCGTATGAGAAGGTTACCAACTTTATGTTTTTTTTATAAAAAGCTACTGTTGTCCTGGTCAAACATTACGTATAGTTAGAGAAATCCAAATTATGCCAATGAGAAGGTTACCAACTTTATGATTTTATATATTAGACGTGTTCAAATTTACACGGGCAACAACTGAACAATGTAGTGCACCTGTTGTCTTAAACAACATTAAGCACTACAGAAATCAAAATTAAGCCTAAGAGTAAAACTTAAAAATAAAATATCAGTAGGTTCATATAATGGTGTTTATCCAGAAAAGTTATTCAACGATTAATGCTACTGTTGTTCTGGAGCCAGTGGCGATGTCGGTAAGATATTCGACCGTAGATCAGTATGTGCGGGGTTCAAATCCTGGGTTCGCCCGTCACTGACATCGCTTTCGAGTGAGGAAACTGTCGTTAACATCAACTTCTTTTTTTATTAATGCATTGCATGCTAAGTAAAGTTGCTACTTCAGTGCTCCTACATACAAAGTATCAGTTGATTCCTCACTTAGTGATTGGCTTGAGATCCTAGTGCTTTTGCACAGCGTCTACAATTCTGTTATATCAAATAATATGACTAGGTTCTAACATAGACACTGTGAGATGAGTGAAGGAGGATTTATAAAACAGATGAAAATAATGATAACAATTTGAAATTAAACTACTTAAAGATAGACGACTAAACGATTAGACGACTTAGAAATTTATATGACATTGCATTATTGTATTAAGTTATTCATGTTATTCAGGTGATAGGACGTCACTTAGTGAAAGTGTTATTAATATAATATTATTTCTGTATTACTATGTTATTATGTTATTATTAATGTTATTCAAGTTGTGAGACTTCACCTAGTGGAAGTGCTATTTATATAATATTATTTCTTTACTACTATGTGAAAGGCAACGGGAAAACACCTCAGAAGCCATACTTTTCCCATGCCGTAGGCTACATTAGGTATGGATAAGGCATTGACTTTGTGAAGGGATTAACTTGTTGTTCTAAGGAGTGCTCTTATGGCGCGAGAAAACAGACTTAGAGTATGAATACTTAACTTGAACCTGCCAGTTGGCAGTGCACTGAAGAAGATAAGAAGACTACTATGTTATTAAGTTATTTTGGTCTTGTTCTTCAGTTAGTTGGACTTCACCTGATGGGAGTGTTATGTTATTATGTTAGTCGTGTTATTCATGTTATTCAGGTGGTAGGACTTCACCTGATTGGCGAAGCTTCGGACGAGATGCTGCAGGGCTTCGCTGTGGCCATCAAGATGGGCGCCACTAAGAAACAGTTTGACGACACCGTGGCCATACACCCAACCTGTGCAGAAGAGCTCGTCACGATGAGATAACTGGCATGATGATGATGATGATGATGAGTATGAAGAAAGTGATGAAGATGATGATGATGATGAAGATTATGAAGATAGTGTTAGTGGTAAAGGTAGTGTTGGTGGTAGTGATGGTAGGGGTGGTAATGGTGGTGGCACTGTTGGTGGTGATGGTGATAAAGGTGAAGGTAATGGTGGTAGTGCTTATGGTGGAGGTGATGATGGCACAGTTGGTGGTGATGGTTGTGGTGATAAGGGTGAAGGTAACGGTGGTAGTGCTAATGAAGGTGGTGGTGTTTGGCACTGTTGGTGGTGATGGTGGTGGTGATGATGAAGGCGAAAGTAATGGTGGTAGTGTTGATGATGGTGATGAAGGTAATGGTAATGATGTCAGTAAAGATGATGATGACGACGCTGATGATGGCAATGATAATAATATATGATTAGTGTAGATATGAAGATGATGATAGATGACAATAACTTTAAACTAACCCATTTATGATATTCCGTTCCACTAATGATACACTTTCTGATGATAGTGATGATGATAATCGCGTCAAAAGCACCGACGACGATGATATTGATGAAAATAATGATGTTGACGAAGATGATGATGTTAACGATGATGATGACGATGAGGTTAAACAAATACTAAATAAGTTCATATTTTTTACGTGTTCGTTTAATTCGCAACTAATCATGCAGGTCTTTTATTTAGCAAATGCGCGCACAATGTATTCGATATTTCCTCCAGCATAGTTAAAGGAACTCGTGGTTGGGGGCTTAGGCAGACACTTAGGACTTTATAAAAATGCAAGGTTTCTAGAAAATATTTCCGTCTACTTTTGACAATTTGTGAAATTACTCAGAGCACAATGATAATGGTCAAGTCTTTCTTCCAGTCATTGAGAACTTTAGCGTCTGATTTCTTGTCAGAAGGAGACGACAGGGACGCCTCTTTTTTGGTTTTGTTGGTTTTGATCTTTATTTTGATTTTCTGTTTTCGACTTTGCAACGCTTTGGACGTTCGTTTTGCTCACGGGCTTGAATTTGACATAATAGTGCTCGATGTTGTCATGAACGACAGGAGTACTGTAATATTTATTATTATTATTATTTAGAGGCAGACGTCGCCATGTCAATTAATAATGATGATTACAGAGTTGCAGCCTTCGGCAAGTGTTTACTATCTAATAGAAGTAGCAGTCGTTGTATAATTACTGCTACACGCTCTGAAGTACTGTGTAGATAATCAAATATCTGAATAATGATTTTTTTTCTTTCCAACCATCTAATTTAATGGATGTTAAATAATTTATTTTATTCAAATGTTGAAACAGTGTTGATCTGTAATCGTAGTGCATCTGTTGCTCTACAATGCTGCCACTTAAAGCAGTCAATTTTCAATGTCACCTTGTGAATATATCATAGAGAATTATGCACTGTCATTAGTTGTATTCTTAATAATTAGACTAATCGTTGAAATTGACAACTAGTTAAAATTATCTCTCTCTCTAGTTCTCTGCTAAGTGGCAGGTCCAAGGTATACATAGTCCTATTAACATGTTGCTTTCAAGATCTCCTTAAAGAGCAATCCACCAAAAGACTACGTACGCTTTATCTCAATCTTAATGTAGCCTATTGCTTGGAAATATTACTTCTGAGGTGGTTTATCGTTGCCTTCCTCAGTTCATGCTCAGACGCCTCTTACGACACGAGCAGTTTACGGTTGGTATATTCTTAAGTGTCCCGGACACAACCCAGTAAAATGTCTTTATTTAATCAAATGTCTTCATTTAAATCAGTAATTCAATCAATAGAAAATGTTTATATTTATTGAGATCCAGTGCTCGCACTGTCATTCCTTAGAGACAAGAAACTGACGTTAAACTCCACCTTAGCCTCTTTACAGTCTTTTGTTATAAGCAACGCTTTTATAAACAGATGATAAATAGCATTATATTCATTTAAAGACAACGTGCTTTTATTGGCACTGGTTCGAGAATGGAAAGATATTATTCGCTCTATGGTATTGACAATAGTCAAGATAGCTGAAGACTATATGGTCATCTTGGGATGTTAAAACCAATTTTTATATATCATTTGTTTATATATTTACTCGTTTATGTATTATATATTTATTATTTAGTTTCAGAGTAGCTTTAAACCTTCGTAAGCGAACATGTTTTAAGAGTTAAACGCAATCCTTCAATTTAGAGAATTTGTCTATCTCCAGATCAATCATATCTACGCTACTAGAAGACCGCATAAGATCTCTATCGCAGACAGACGATGATTCTTTCAATTATAGATCTGTGTCAACGATGCTGAACAATTAATCCTATCAACTACCTGGCGATCGATACCATGCCACTTACTTCTGATAAAATCTTATTCAATCGGACATTAAATAGTCGCATTGTTTGTTAACATACATTATAATAGTTAAAAACTAATAACCAACCATTTTAATATCAGAAAATATTACAGTATAATATTGTATTGATCATGCAGAATTGTGCAAACTTATTTAAGATCAATATCTAAGATGTGTATACACTAAAAACAACTTGTAAATTTAAAACATTAGTCGTTCAGAATAGGCAAATATTTTTAAAAGATATTAGCCAGATAATTGTATAATTAAGATACAAATGGTTTTGATATGTATTCAAACCGTTAGAATCAAAATAAGAAACCTAATCTAAAACTAACTCGTTCAAAAATCAGTTTTATTCTATATACGTATTTAAATGTAAAAATTGTTAACTCATATGCATAAAGTCTTAATTAGTAATTTTATTACCCAAGCTCACTAATGAAAACCTCATTGAAATAAAAAAATTTGTCAAAGCAGGACCATTAGTGCTATTGCTGTCATAGTATCACATATTTCATCGTCAATACATTATACAATAAACTAGTATACACTACATTCCTAGCTTGCAAAAATGGTTTGACGTGACCCATTAATATCTTTGTTAGTCAATATTTGAATAGTGTCATACGAACTCAAGCCATCGTTAAAGAAATCTACGCAATATCATCCATATTTGCACCATTCTAAAACATCAATTGATCAATCAATCAAACAGTAAGTTCTTCACACAGAGTCACAATATCACTGACGTCACACAAAAGGATTCTCACAAAAGCTATAAATGAAAACTAAACTAATCTTGAATATAGTCTTGTAACAAACCGACCAGTACAGTTTTTAAAAATCTTTCAAAAATTCAAATTACGTTTTCTAGGTATCTTTTTAGGACGATCATATCAAAAAATTGTGGGCCTTTCGTAAGCATACATGTATATTGAAACTAAAGTTTTGCATATAATTTAATAAGTACGGTATGAGCTATATTGCAATAGAAATTGCAAATATTAATTCTTAGTGTCGATAAAATACTCATTCGTTATTGATATCTTGTACATCATAATTTTTAATTAACAACAACTGTACTGGTTCGATACAGAAAGAACAAATTTGAACTAATCAACGATATTATTATAGTCAGAAACGATGCACGAAACAAATGGAATTGATTAACAAAATACAATAAACCTGATGACACGCGGCACAACAACAACAACTCGCCAATAACTACTAAACACAGTGCAAAACAATGTAGGAAAATATTGAAATATATTAAGATCGAAGTCCAATATATTCATATCTGTATAGTACAAATATAAATCAACAGATCGGTGCTAATATATCACACATATAAAAGTTCATAATTTTTCTCAATGTCAATCAATCCATCCTATGCTCTGCCACATAGCATATTCGATGCATAAATTCAAAACAATCAATTATCTTTCTCCATTTTGAGGTGGCCTTTGATCAGTCTAACAAACTTGTCTTATTACAGCTTTTACCATTTAGCATTACACTTTGTACAAATGAGATGGTTTTTTGTAATAGCAACATCAGTATCTGTATTAATATCTGTATTAGTATATGTATTAGTATCTGTTTGAGCAACTGTATTGTATCTCTCAGGGGATACACCGATAGTTTATGACTACCCTGAAACTTTACGATCTCAACACACGAACAATATGACAGGAATATCTACATCCGCAGCAACTGTAAAGTTACTTCATTTGCTCTCTATTATATGGAGAAACAACGAGTCAAATATAGTTTTTTATATTCAACTACACTGTACACAAGGCCAGACTGCTGATAATAGAAAGAGGCAATAAGCTTGAAGCATGACGGTAGCAATATAGTGCAAGGCATTAAAACAAGTGTCATATCAGTTAATATACAAAACTATAAAACACAAAACCGTGCATCTTTATCATTAGTCTACTCTTCAGAAATATATGCAGTTATAATAATAATAATAATAACAATAATAAAGGGTAAACGTCCATTTCCTCATACAATGATGATGTCAGGGACGTTATCGGTTGGTCTATTCCGAAACTTCCAGGCTAGTCCTGGAAAATAATAAATTCCGGTCTCGAAAAATATATCATGAACAATTTTAAACTTATGATGTTTTGAACAAACTAGTTCCCAAGATGTAGCTGCAGTTACATACTGTTAGATACAGTCACCAGAACGCTACGACCGCATCAATCCCGGTGACATCTACTGCACAGTGCACACGCACGATAGCTCGGCAAACAGTTGCACACATATACAACGTGTTAACAAAAAAACTACACATTTTGATTTCTTGAGCTCAAAAATTGAAGCTGGTTCGATTAAATAGAACCTTTAATATAAAATTTTTATTGCCATATGTGACTTACTAAGTAGCAAATACGTTAGACTAAATACACAATAATAATATTTTATGATAATCAACATATTATTCATTGACTTTATCTAAGTGACCGCATAGAAATTCCATTCTAATTGAAATTGTTGCCACACATTAGAAAGTTGAGAGATTATAAGTTTCTATGACGTCATATTGTTTATAAATGTAACCCCCGTCCACTCACAGCAGAGTTGAGAAAAAATTAACTCGATTCAATAAGTTAGAGTCGATAGTTTGAAATTTTAAATAATGTTTAGTTACTGTATTACAATAAACAACCCAACAAAACACTACAACTAAAGACTTTCATATCAAATTTATTTTTCATCTCCCTCTCAGTGTATTTCCCAAAGGCAGATCCATGGCATATACCCTTCAAATTAACTCTCCCCCTGCTGTCCTTTCCATCTTTACAAATAAATGTACCAACCAAGTCGTAAAACTCTTCTCGTCTCAGCCTTTCTGTAATTCTTCACCCTTGAGCTGTTACTTTCACGTAAATATATCATAGGTGGTAATAAATTCACTATAACGGCCACTCAGGCATAGCCCTGCAGACAGATGGAGGGGTCTGGGTGGAGGGGAGGGTGGAGGGGAGGGGCTCAGATTCGCTGCTGGGGGTCAGGATTGCCTGCACCACCATGTTGCTGGGACTGGTCGCTGCCACCACCGAACCACTTCGTCTCCTTGTACAGAAACCATATGTTTCCGGCCCACACTATCATGTTCAGAAATCCAAACAGCTGCGAAAAAAAAGAAATCAGTTAAACAATAGTCGTCGTCATCTTTCCTCCATTTCATCCAAATCCAGTTTAGCTAGGGTCGGGATATGCATGCCGTACACTTGCCATCATAGGTTAGGCATAATAACTTGACAAGTACAAAGTAATTAATAAACATAGAAACAATATCATATGTTTTACAGAAAATGTAAAATAAATAAGCAAAGGAAGGTATAATTCAGTTTTAATTGCAACGAGAAGTATTATCCTCTAATTTGGATTACGAGTGTCACATTAAATCGAAAATGATCAATAAATCATCCTACACTAGTATTTAAACAAATTTGATACTAAAATTATGAAAATTATCTTGGGGGCTGCAGATATTGATGCACCTTGTACATTTGCCACCATAGGTTAGACATCAAAACTTGACAGTTGCAAAATAATCACAATATACATTTAATATAACAAGGCTTATTGTCAAATAGATAATACTATTAACATAATTTAGTAAGTGTGTGCATGAAATGATTCCAGTACCAGCCACTTGACAAAACCATCAAAGAGAAAGCAGAGACTAACGTCAAGTTACTCTTCAGAAAACACACCAGTGACGAACGAGCCCAGAACTTAAATCCTGACCTACTAATTCTCAGCAGAAAACCATATCAATTCTGACACGGGCCAGCCAGAGATAAGTTATACGAGAAAACAAAGATGATTCTTACAATCGAAACGTTGAGGCTGGCAAAGCTTCCGCCATCTGTAACTTTGACGCTATAGTCAGACAAGAGGTACAGCGGCTTCTCGCCGACATACAAGTTGTCCGGGTAGCTGTAGCGCTTCACCTTAGACACACCGTCAGCCCACGCAGATGATCCAATCAGCCACAGCAGCACAAATATCACCGTGATCACCAGATCCTGAACAATCAATCAATCAATCAATCACTGTGATCACCAGATCCTGCACAATCAATCAATTACTGCGATCACCAGATCCTAAACAATCAATCAATCAATAACCGTGATCACCAAATCCTAAACAATCAATCAATCAATCACCGTGATCACCAGATCTTACACAATAAATCAATCAATCACCGTGATCACCAGATCCTAAACAATCAATCAATCACCGTGATCACCAGATCCTAAACAATCAATCAATCAATCAATCACCGCGATCACCATATCCTGCACAATCAATCAATCAATCGCTGTGATCACCATATCCTGCACAATCATATCAATAAATCAATCACTGTGATAGCTGTATCCTGCAGATTCAATCAATCAATCGATCGCTATGATCAACAGATCCTGCACAATCATATCAAACAACCGCCTGTCTGTAAAGCTTGACAGAGATATTCAGTAAAATAGAATTAATGGAAAACTTCAATGTAGCAATTGTCCATGAAATTGCAAACTTTAATAGATTTCTGAATGACGACTGGCCAGCATAGAAACTAAATTTAGACTTTCTCCACTGGAAGTGACTTTTTTGATAACAACCTGAAAATAAGCAGACAAGACAGTAAAGAGAAAATCATATATTCTATGTGAATTATATATATTAATTTATTAAAGATGCCTTATGAAATCTAATTTAATTAAAGCAACAACATTAAGAGTAGCATTATAACTTTAGGCCAATAAAGTTCTTGAGTATAACTCCATTTGAGTTAATTAGTGAATCAGCTGTTTACAGTGGATAAGTTGTTTACAGTGGATCAGTTGTTTACAGCGGATCAGTTATTTACAGTGGATCAGTTGTTTACAGTGAATCAGTTATTTACAGTGGATCGGTTGTTTACAGTGGATCAGTTGTTTACAATGTATCAGTTGTTTACAGTGGTTCAGCTATTTACAAGTTTACAGTAGATCAGTTGTTTACAATGGATCGGTTGTTTAAAGTGGATAAGTTGTTTACAGTGGTTCAGTTGCTTTCAGTGAATCAGCTGGTTACAGTGGATCAGTTGTTTACAGTGGATCAGTTGTTTACAGTGGATCAGTTGTTTACAGTGGATCAGTTGTTTACAATGTACCAGCTGTTTACAGTGGTTCAGCTGTTTACAGGTTAACAGTAGATCAGTTGTTTACAGTGGATGAGCTGTTTACAGTGGATCAGTTGTTTACAGTGGATCAGTTGTTTAAGGTGGATCAGTTGTTAACAGAGGATCAGTGGTTTAAATCTGGTGCAACATTTAGTCAACCTGAGACACTTGACAGAGAGATAAGCTAATGGAATTAGATTCCACTCACTGCAGCCGGTAGAGCAGAGTTCTGATGGTATTTATCTGCCGCAAACACGTAGAGAAAGATCGCTGCGAGTGAGTAAAGAAAAGCCATGACTCCTACAAACACATAGAACTGTGCCGCTGGGCTGAAGTCTCCAAACATGGTGATTTCTGTATTGTTACATCCGACACCAGTTGTTGCTTTCCATCCATCCAATCTAGTAAAAGTATTCATACATAGCACATTAGTCATTTGAATGTCTCATTAGAACACCAACTCTGTTTGCCCGGTTACCTGCTACATAATACATACTATTACATAGACGTTACATACACTACATTCCGTTTGAGCACCTTACGTCTTATGTAACGCATAGATAAGCAAGAGACTGAACGGGAGGCATAATCCTAACACTCATAAATCAACACGTGTAAGTCTCAGTGTGTGTGATCCGCTAGAAGTAACTAACTTTAAACACAGAATTAACTTTAACCAGTAACGAAACACGAGAGGGGGAGAGAGAGAGATGGAGAGAGAAATAGAGAGAAATAGTGAGAGAGAGAATTAGAAAGATAGAGACAGAAATAGAGAGAGAGAGAGAGAGAGAAATAGAAAGAGAGAGATAGAAATAGAGAGAAAGAGAGACAGAAATAGAGAGAGAGACTGAAGTACAGAGAGTGAGCTTGAGTGAACGAGAGAAGGCTATGACTCGTTGTGCATAACTACGTAAACACTTGAACACATTGGAAGACTTACAGTAAAAATTAAATAGGAAAAAAGTTTTATGCTACAAATCAATCAATACCAGTGTGACTGATTGATTCTAACGCATTGTCAACAATCAACAATCACAATTCTTATGAGCTGTTACATTTCTTATTAACTATCACAATTCTAATCATTTGTCACATTTTTTATCAGCTGTCACAATTCTAATCATCTGTCACAATTCTTATTAGCTGTCACAATTCCGAGGAATTCTTATCACCTGTCATAATGCTAATCATTTGTCACAATTCTTATCAACTGTCACAATTCTTATCAGTTATCACTATTCTTATCAGCTGTCACAATTCTTACAAGCTGTCACAATTCTTATAAGCTGTCACAATTTTTATCACCTATCACAATTCTTATCAACTATCACAATTATTATTTTTACTTTTACACAGAATCAGTAAGGTTAGGCCGCTCGATTCATTTATTTTTTGTCTAATTTTTGCGTATATAATTAAAAACAGCAGTCCTGCCTATTCTTATCACTTGTCTCAGCTATACCACTTGCTATTCTTCTAGAAAGTCTATGATATCTGCCTTACATCATCTTCATCATCATCATCCTCCCTTGAATCCCAGTTTAACAAGGTACTTACATTGCATCATTTATATGTAGTTCCTTAGCACTGACAAAACACATGGCATTAATTGCAGCAGGCATTGATGGTGCATCAATACCAGCTGCAATTGATGTGCTATCAAAAGGCAATGATAACTAATAACCATGGAGAGGGAGGAAATAGGCCTTAAACAAGAATCTGTGCTTCCTGACCCAGTGTGCCGGTATGTTTAAGCAAATATCAACCTGAAAGTGTAGCTAAACGATGTGCTCATCTTTTCAGTCGTTTTATTGACGCCGTCACAGTCGACGGTGAAATCAGTGCTTCCATTGAAAGCCGTTGTTGTAGCAAATGCAAAGATAGCTAGAATCTGAAACATATAAATAGTGCTCATCATGATTTACGACGTGCTTATTTATTAGTTCTTATCGAGCTAATCATGATTAGGGAGTGTAAAGAAAGTGTGTAGAGCAATGAAACGGATCTGCTAGAATATGTACTCATCTCAGACAGAATGTTAGTGACAAGTAAAATGCCTTTTTTGTACTTTTTGTACTAGGTTAAGATGGGCAACCTAGTTGCACTTAAGCAACAGCAGAATTGAACAGTTGCATACTGTCACTGTCACAAGGGGCGACAAGTGTGAATACTGCTGTAGTTTTTTTTCTATCTTTGGACTGGTTCGCTGGATACTGCACAATTTTTGGGCCCCTTTTGTTCATCGGCTTGGATTGGGCTCAGTAGCGATAAATATTGTCAATGGTGACAATAGTACTCTAGCTTAAAGTTTTAAAATGATAAAAACAAAATCTAAACACTAACACAACTACTACAACAGAGGAATTTCTCAGGCCTTAACAAGTTGTTACGAGAAAATTGGCATATAGCTTTCTCTACCTGTATATATTTCTATATCTATAGTTTCTTCTATACTAAAATGTTACTTCTTCTTCTTCTTCAGTGCACTGCCAAATGGCAGGTTCAAGGTACATATTCATACTCAAAGTCTGTCTTCTCGCTCCATAAGAGCACTCCTTAGATCAAAAGTCAATCCCTTCACAAAGTCTAAGCTATATCCATGCCTTATTTAGCCAATAGCTTGGGAAAAATATGGCTTCTGAGGTGGTATCCCGTTGCCTTCCTCAGTTAGGTGGATTAATTTCCATTTAATCCTGGGGGAAAATATTTCATGGTGAGGTAGGTCCCCTCTTGCCATCATCAGCTCCTGCCTTTAGTCGCCTCTTACGTGCACGCGGCAGATTGTTTGCGGTTGCCCTATTCTGCAGTGGTCCAACCACACCCGAGCACAACACGGGGAAATGAAAATGTTACTTATAAAAGTAAAAACTTATACAACTTACAAATTGCAATATCTTTATGAATCCTCTTGGCTCTTTAAGCGCTTCCGTATTTGCCATCATTGTAACCTGAAAATATTACGAAAAAATAGTTTCACTGATTCTGGGTGTACATACACACCCAGAATCAGTGATATCACGTAAACACCTACAGCGTAAACTCTGAACCATGGACTACACGTTGCTACATGAGCCATCATTAATAGCGTCAGAGACTGAACTCTCAATCTAATGAGCACGCTAGCTTGCAAATCACAAGAAGCTATTATTTTCTGAATGTTTACTCAACTAGTACAAAACAACAGTCAGATATATGTATATCAGTTATATGTATGTCAGAAATGAGTAGACATGTGTAGATCGACATACAGTAGAGGTCTAATTTTACAGCCTAGGTTAAAGCTATTGTCTGTCTCAAATGCATTTTTAAAAAGTAAACACGCATTCTAGTGAAATGATCAACTATGTTGATATCTATCACTTTTAATACCACATGTTTAAACCATTAGGCAATTTAGGCCATTTTCCATATAACCAGTAAAGTAAATGTCAGAGCTTATACTTTCAGATCAGCGTAGCAGGGATTCGAATCCACAAGGGTTCAATTAACTTATGGATCTGTCACTTAAAACTTCATGACGTTACCCCTACGCTATTAAGACATTGTATTAGTTATTACTATTATTTATTATATAAGTTTCATTATATAAGTCAAAGGGTAAGCACAAAATTAGAATCCCTGCACCTACTGACTGTAATTGAATACCTATCTGTTCATGCTGTCTAATTAAGCTAACTGATCCAGCTTAACAGCTCCAACTTAACTAGCCTAACTAACTGATCCAACTTAACTAGCCTAACTAACTGATCTAACTTAACTAGCCTAACTAACTGATCCAACTTAACTAGTCTAACTAACTGCTCCAACTTAACTAGCCTAACTAACTGATCCAACTTAACTAGCCTAACTAACTGATACAACTTAGCTAGCCTTACTAACTGATCCAACTTAGCTAGCCTAATTAACTGATCCAACTTAACTAGCCTAACTGATCATACCTAATTGATCCAACCTAACTAGTTTACTCTGCCTAACTGATCCTGCTTAACTAAAATAATTAACCTATCTGATCCTACCTGACTAACCTAATGGTTCATGCTGTCTAATTAAGCTAACTGATCCTGCTTAACTGAATATATATATATATATATATATATATATATATATATATAATATTACATATATAATTTATATATATATAATATTATATATAATTTATATATATAATATTATATATATATATATATACATATACATAAAGCTAATATTAACGTCAATTTCTTCACTCGAAAGCCATATCAGTGATGGGCGAGTACAGGATTTGAATCCCGCACATACTGATCTGCGGTCGAATATCTTACCATACACTCCAAAAATTACAAATTTATCAAAATTATAGTATTAGTTCTAAAAATGCATAGACAATTAGCCAATACAGTGAAGAAATACCTGACCAACTTTGTCCATGATATGCTACAGATTCTTCAATGAGATCTATAATACGTAGATATTTTAAAATTGGTGAATTATAGCGTTACAAATCTATACTATTGATTTCAATAATTAACACATTATTGCTTCACAAATGAGGATCCGTATTATGGCTGAGTTACAGAGAATAGGCCAACTGTGGACTGCACGTGTCGTTTAAGCATTAAGATCCAGATAAACGTAAGGTTGATGAGTGACCAGGGTCCAGAAATTGCTACAAAAGTTTCTAAAATGAGCGAAAAAGTTTAAGGTCTATTCATATCATGACCCTAAACAGGGATTCAAGGAAAGAGGATGATGATAATTGCCTTACAAATGATCCTCCTCCAGTTTGATAGCTATTAGTTATTTATCAAATAAATTCTATCAATACATATATTTCTACAAGACATCTCATGAAATGATTCAAAGCATAGGGCTGAACGAGTTTATAACCGAGTGTTAAATTCCGTTGTTAGAGTCAAGTGGAACCACATTTAAAATAATAGAGCATTTAAAGTACTTCTTGCACTACATTAAAAACTGCTTATTATACATTTAAAAAGCTCTAAAGCAAAGTTTAGCGTCGGTAACCGTACTACAAGTGTGCTGTAAAGATGTTTCAAGCGGTATTCGATCTCAAGAGTTTATTCAGTTTAGATCTCGTGGGTTTGATTCCCGGCCGCGCTGATCTGAGAGCAAAATCTCGGACATTCACTGAACTGTTTACACGGAAGATTGTTTACACATGGGACTGTTTACACTTGGGCTAAATTGCCTAACGGTTTATATATGTTGCAATAAAAGTGACAGATATCAGTATGGTAGATCATTTCACTATAATGCTTGTTTTCATTTAGTAGTAAGATATTTGCAATATGGCAAGTTGGAACAACAACCAAGGGGAGTGTACCAGCGAGCAGGTAACTGCCGGTCAAATTTCACACAGTTAGATAATCTTTAAGATTTTACCTAAATATACAGGAACTTTATGCAAAAATCAACGCATGACATCCAATACATCGATTTACCTTAACGTTATATTTGCCTGACTGAAATAAAAAACTAAAATTCATTTGATTACCTTTTTATGAGCAATATTAATATGATTACAGATCATGGACCTCACATGATAACAACTGGTGCTTCGAAGTTCGAAGCCTTCCATAAAATTCAGGACATGACGGTGCAATGAGTTTAATATTTGTCATGAAAATGAGTCAATATCTGCTATGACAAATAGAAAAATCAGTTTGCAGATAATTCTATTATAACAGAAAATTTCTCGGTCTATATCATAAAGTTAATAAGTTGACTGAGTTTTCAAAATGCGAAAAGAAAGAAGTGATGAAGCATTGTAACTGCATGTTTAGGACTCACTAAACACACTTTGCAACAAGTATACATGTACATAGTTAAATAAGATATAAAGAATTATCATACAAGTATACGAACGTACAGTTGTATAACAGTTGTATTTTAATTTCAAGTGTAATTACAGTAAGTTGTATAAAAGTTATATTGTTAATGTTAACTACATTGACCTCATTAAGGAAAAAATTCATTGCGGAAAATTACAGATGTGGAGAATAAATTTATCAGAATTTAGCAGAACTGTTACTATCTTTCGTTATTACATTCTTTCTTCTCACTTAGGTAGTAGGGAAAAAGGGAAGAAAGACACTGCGTTTTAGTGGATTTTTCTTTAGGGATTGGTTGAACTACTTTCGGATAGCAGCAGCCAATACTATTGAGAAATTAAAAATAGCACTGCATATTCACTGTGGTCCATGATCTCTCAGTAAAACTAACTAGGACATTCTTCAGTAGCGAATGCTCAAGCTAAAGCGAGGTAAAACTTATAAAGCAACTTTTTATCAGGAAGCATCGGTGGTTCAGTGGTAGAATGCTCGCCTGCCACGCGGGCGGCCCGGGTTCGATTCCCGGCCGATGCACATTTTGATTTACATAATACATACATTTGTGAAACATGTAGTCTATTTTAGAAACGCAAATAACAAATTAATGCAGACCCATATTTGATGGATTATTATACTCTACGGGTATCGAAACCTGAATTAACAGCAGTTTTATAACCTGTTGACGACACAATCTACTTATTGCTATACTGATCTCAACAACTAACAACAGCAACCTTTATAATGCTACTGCCGTATGACAACATCTAGCATCATTTAGCCAAATCCAAGCCGACGAGAAAAAAGGTCCAAAAAGGTGCAAAATCAAGAAATCCAGAAGACCAGTTCAAAGATGGGGAATTAGGTTTTGAGGCGCAGTTACTAATGATGATATGACATGCAGATATCTCTGACAGTGGCGAATTCAGGGGGGTCAGGGGGGCCAGCCCCCCCCCCCCCCCTTAGGCCCGCCGATAAAAATTTAAACTATATTTTCATTGTTTTAATGCCAATTTAATTCGATGTGTAAATATGTTTGTAAGGGCAGTGGTTATGGGGGGGGGAGGTGGGGGGAGGGGGGGGGGTACGATCGAGAGGGAACTCAGTATCAGTTAGCTCGATTTTTTTTCAAATATGGGCCCCTAACTGATACTGAGTCTTGACTGGTTTTGTCTGGTTGAATTTTGTCTGGTTGCGTCACATGTCCCGAAGAAGGCGGGGAGGGGGGTATGCAAAAATGTGTACTATCCAATTGTGAGTCTCAAACAGGCAGTTGTGTTTTCTGACCTAGTGTCGATATGCTGTTATATATATGTTTAAAAAAATTCACCCCCCCTTAAAAAATTCTTGGATCCGCCACTGATCTCCGATGTGTTCGGTGAAGGAGAAACAAATTATATCTAATTTAAGACATTATTTTGTTAAAATTTTATTTGTAAGCTTAATAATATGCTAACAAACTGTAGATCTTGCAATGGCGCTAATTCACCATTTTTTTTAGCGGGAGCTACTTTTTGGCCTTTTTGAGTAGATATATAGGAGGCTAGGAGCCGCTAACGGAGCAGGGGGCATGGCTAAACCATTGCTGAGAAAAAAACGTTTCAAGTTTTTATTTTCACGATTTTAATCGCCACCTTTGTTAAATTAATGTTACTACAGTCTTCATTTTTATTACCACATGTGAACGTTTATATTTCCAAAGCAAGGTTTAATTTAAAACCTACAGTGCATACCCTCGGCCTGATAACAAATTAAACAAGATAAGTGCAGGTAAGAGGGACATACTATTCAATTAATAAAGAAAACTGTAAAATACAGCCTGCTTTAGTCCTACTTTATACTGTATGGAGATAATCTATTCAGCTTAAAATTTATTATCTATACATCTATTAATATCTATACCTATAGTATATAATACTTGTACACGTTAGAAGTTAAAAATTTTACTGTTTAATTAACAGACTGTGTAATTAAACAGTAAAATTTAGGTTTAAAAAATTTTGAGGGATGGTCACACAAGGGGGTCAAACCCATCCTTGGTCAAACCTCCCAACCCCACCAGTAAATACAAATACAACCCTGTTTGCAGACTGAATAAAGACGAAGTTCTCTTTTGCCAGTAGGAAATTTTCTCATAATTGTGTCCCAAAGATGTTCGGTCGTGGTTACGCCTATAGCTATAATCATTGGATCTAACTCGTATAATCGCGTTAGAATAATTTCTAAATTTCATACTAAACTGATTTCACTCTCTGAACCAGTATAACTAAGTTAAAATTGAAGTTGTTAGCACTCGCTGTTTACATTTACACGCGCAATGTTTAATGTTAGACTGACTTTTTCTGAAAATTTTATTATTTTAGAGCCACGGCTTATTTTAAGTATATTTCTTAGCGTAGATTTAAGTGTTTATTAAGTTTATATGTTAACGCAATACTTATGCAGTCATACTTGCAATAATACGGTACACAAGAGTGTTTAAGTTGCGCTATTGAATGTCTCAATAGCGCAATGGTTAGAGGTGTAGATAACGTCATGAAGTTTTAAATGACAGATCCTAAGGTGAATGGAACCCTCGTGGGTTCGAATCCCAGCCGCGCTGATCTGAGAGTAAATCTCGGGCATTCACTGGACTGGATACACGGAAAATGGACAAAATTGCCTAACGGATTTAACATGTGGTATTAAAAGTGATAGATATCAACGTAGTTGATCATTTCACTATAATGTGGATTATCACAGTGCTCAATGTTGTCATGGCACTCTTAATCTTGTTGTTGTTGTTTAATAACTACCATTCCTTTAATATAATAAGTATAGTATAGTCGGGTGACGTCTCTGACATCATTCTTGTATGAGGAAATGGAGTTAAAAATTTATTATTATTATTATAACTATTATAATTATGATTATTATTATAACCTTCGTAATGGAGGTGTTTTCCAGCTTTTGAATCCACATAATTTATTTGGGTTGTATTATGTATAGTGGTCGCTTGGATCATAGGCGTAAGGCAAAATCGTCCTAAAATGTGTGCATGTTTTTGCGCTTTTAAATAAAACTGATGCAAATTGGATGTACAAAATTATACCAAAATGCAATAATTTTTTTATAAATTGAAAATTAATACAGTTTATCCAAATACTGAAACTGTTGTGAAATTACTACAAACAATTAAAGACAGAAAGACTCCGTGCTTCAGTATTAAAAGTCACTTTGAAACATAGTTTACATATGTGTACAGGCCTAGTGCTGAAGTACACTGAGTCGGTGATCAGATTTTATTACATGTATTTGAGCAAAATTGTGGGGAGACGTGTTCCCTCCCTGAAAAAAGGTGGAGGGGGCGGTGTCCCTCAGAGTTACTGCCCCACTACATTACTGCGTACATTCTTTTACATTTTGCTCTTTGGCTCGATTCTGGCTTCATAGTGATTGATGCTGTCATGGACAACATCACAGCATTACAGCCACACTCTAATGGTGACATTAGTGGTGATTCTCAACTTAGCTCAACTTAGTAATATAGGCTACATTACAGACTTTATTATACTGATCTCCCGATGTACGGTAATCATAGGATAGATCATAGGACCTGTTGATCATAGGACCCGCTTAATGCTATTTAAATGCTGCCTAATAACCCAATGATGAATTTATTGTTTAACTATCTTTAGCTAAATTTCTCCTTATGTTTCCAGGACATTGAAGAATACACCAAGCTTTAATTGCAAGTGTCCTTAGAGGCGATGAATCAAGAACTGATATAGACAATGGGATACCAACTCAGAAACCATATTTTCGAAGCTGTACGCTACATAGTACTTACAGTATGAATAAGGCATTGCCTTTTGTGAAGGGAATAACTTGTGCTCTGTAGTCCTCTTTATGGAGCATGTAAGCAGACTGACTATGAATGTGAACCTTCGACTTGTCATTTGGCAGAACATTAGAGAGAACCTAATTTAAGCTCTTCATTTTAGGCTTAACTAGGATGGAATTAGATTTAAACAAGATATATACCTTTTAGGACTTCTTGGAAACTAGCAAGGTCATTTAAAGGACAACAAAATTTGCCATAATTGCTCAGTAATAAAGCCAAGAATGTTTTCTAACAAGTTCCTTCCAGATAATACTAGGTGCTTATATGTTAGAAATAAATTTAAATTATAATTAATAGTAAATTTTGAATTATAATTAATAACAAATTCTAAGTTATAACTAGTAATAAATTCTAAATTATAATTATAAAATTTTTAAAAATTATACTCAACTTTACCGGTTACTACTGTTCTAATACATGGAGGTGTGGCACATCTTTATATTATTAATGCGAGCGTACGTTCATGTGACACTTAAGGAATTTTAATTTTCAATCAAGGACACGGGGACCTGTGATTGAAGGCACGATATTCAAATCACCTCTGGGTTATTAGTAATTTAAAGTATCATGACGTTTGCCTTATATGGGCTAGCGCCTAATCTAAAGCCAGTTTCCTGATTTAAAGATCCACTCGTTTGTGGGCGTGAAGAGGAAAACGGAAGACAGAGGAGAGGAGGTGTTATGTGCCGTAAACCTGCCTGTAGGCAGTGTTCTAAAGAAAGGAATAATAAAGAAATTAACTAATGCTTTACAATTTTTGTTGCTAATTTAATATGTATTATCAAACATTTATAATTTATTCTTTATAGCCTGTGTGATTAACCTTTCTGTTTCATTACTTCTGTATTTGTTGTGTTTTAAATTTGTAGTTTATGTAATATTTAGAGAATACTGTAGCTTACTGTAAGGCCAATTAAGATCCTCAAACTCTACTGCTCTAATTCTTTCACGATGATTATGAAGGAGATCTTTGCTCGTCAATATGGATTGAAGGGTTAGCCTTAATGTCTTTTACTGTATCATGAATCAGATCTATGCATAGATCCAATATATACAATGCATAGTATACAACACATAGACCCAGAAATTCATGACATAGTAATGTGTACCAGTGTGCATTATGAGGAATTTCATGTGTACAAGATGCTATCTTACAGTTACACGGAATTTTGCTTAGATAATAATTGTTTTTCATTAAAGGTTAATTATAACATGCTAAGCCGTAATCTTTAGGCTAAATACGGTGTGGATAAGGCTTTTATATTTGTGTGAATGATTATCGATATATCGTTCGTCGTTTTAGTGCTCTTTATGGAACATGAGGCATGTATTGAGACTGTAGGAATATATATCTTGAACTTGCGCTTGGCAGAACATTAGAGATATGAGATGAAAGAGAGTGAAATGAAAAAGAGAGAGATAGCATGTTAGGTTAACTACTACTTTTCTGGGCAAAACGCTTTTCTTATTGGAATAGGAGGTTAAGTTTGAAATTTGAACTGCACCTTTGTGCCTTAGATAATTATAATGGACCAATATCAGTACTGTTGTATTTGCTCCTTCTCTTCCATCTTGAAGTCTCTTCCATATTCATCATGTGGATGGTGAGAAAATTCCTCTAGTGTATGGTTCATTCCTGATGTCCCTGACATTATCTTTGAATGGAAAACTTAAAATATACTACTCGCTGATTGCTTCATTGGTTGACTGAAGTTTGCAAAAGGAAGCTGGCTTTAGCATACTGGTATGCTTAGATGGAGTGAAGTGGAATTAATGAAAGCTACAAAACAGTAACGTAATCAGCAAAGTTTTATAAAATGTGCAAATGTTGTGCTAAGTGTGTAATTAGAGAAACGACCAAACAAAAAATTCTTCAAAAAGTATATGGTTCGATCTATAGGCACTGTGCGGAACATAAAGAAATCTAATGAAATGTAGGTATGACTTTATTCATATGGGATTTATTCAGATAATAAGCGAATTAAATTATTTCGGGAAGTTACGAATGACTTGCTTCACCGGTCTTCTAATATTAGTTGCGCTTTAAATTATTTATTTATTAAAAGAAAGATTAGTTTGTTACTGCACATAAGCTCACACTATTGTATTAAATATACTGTATTTCTTGAAGCAAACTTTTAGTGCATTATTTCTCAATTGGGTTGTTGAACATATCCATGCACATAGTAGATATGCAGTTAAATATTGAACATTGTCTATAGGGCAGACGAGATCTCCGTTCTGCTCAGAATACATGGTAGAGTTCAAGTGTCATCGTGAGGATGAATATCTTATTGGGGGTCACGACGATGGAGTAAGCTCTCTTCTACTTAACACTCAATTTTGTTTTGGACGACTGTAACGACTGATAAATATAAACGATTGTTGACTATTGTTGTTGTTACTGAGATTTTAGCATTTTATTTTACTGTGTCCAGTTCCTCATCGTGTCATTGTAGTTTTTATTTGTCCTCGACATCGCTTTCGGGTGAGGAAGCAACCGTTAAATCTTCAGTGTATTGTATTTGCAACTTAAACTTCATGTTCTATATACATGTAGTTTTTCCATTTTAGTTGGACACTTGATAGACTATTAGACATACTTGCTACAATGATATATATACACATGTATATATATATATATATACATGTGTATATATATATATATATATATATATATATATATATATATATATATATATACATGTATATATATATATATATATATATATATACTAGGGTGACAATTGACAGTTCTTTTCTTATTATATACATGTATTTATAGTATGCATATGTTTAATATGTATAATGTATATAATATATATTTATTTTATGTATGTACTAGCTGACCCGGCGGACTTCGTACCGCCTATCAACAATATCTATCTTTATCTATCTATCTATCTCTATCTATTTCTATCTATCTCTATCTATCTATTTCAATCTATCTATCTCTGTTTATCTATCTATCTCTATCTATCTATCTCTATCTATCCATTTCAATCTATCTATCTCTATCTATCTATCTATCTCTATCTATCTATCTCTATCTATCTATATCTATCTATCTCTATCTATCTATCTATATATCTGTCTGTTTGTCTATCTATCTGTCTATCTATCTGTCTATCTCTCTATCTATCTGTCTATCTATCTGTCTATTTATCTATCTATCTGTCTATCTGTCTGTCTATCTATCTATCTATCTATCTATCTATATATCTATCTATCTATCTATCTATCTATCTATCTATCTATCTATCTATCTATCTTTCTATCTATCTATCTATCTATCTTTCTATCTATCTATCACCCAATCAGTGGTAGGGGGTTTGACGGAAAGAGTTTTTAATCCATATAAAACAAACCAGACTTTGTTTTATATATTAAAATTTAAAAAAATTACGCAATTTTTAATCCTAAGAAAGTTATAAAATTTGTCAAACTTAAAAAAATAAAAGTGACTCGAGCCAGAATCGAACCCCGGACCTCATGATCTAAGTCTAGTACCTATACCACTAAACTATCAGCACTTCCGGTTGAAGTATAGTGAATTGATGATGTCAACGTACGGTTTTAAAATCGTAAACTATATAGATGTAAGTCACTCGACAGATGGGAGCATGTTATAATTTTGACATGTTTTAATTTTTGCAATTTTTTGGCCATTACCTCATTATTTTAAAATATTTTATTGGATATTATGCAGGGGCTGCTGGAGACGAATCCAAAATGTCCGAGATCATTAAAATCAGTCCAGCCGTTCTTAAGTTAAAAGATCCATTACAAACACGACTTTGTTTTATATATATAGATATGTAGATATATCGTGTATTATCTAGTAAATGCATAGCGTTTATATACACCATATATATATATATATATATATATATATATATATATATATATATATATATATATATAAATATATATATATATATATATATATTTATATGTATGTATGTATATAAATAGTGTATTATTGTATATACCTGAAGACAAAGCCTGAAATCTAGCCTAGTTACATGATTATGATGAAATATGAAATAGTTACCTATGATTAGTTCTAATGTTAATCGTAGTGGGCTGTAATATTTAAATTCGGAAGTTAGTACGTGTTGAATGCAGTAATCAATTGTTTAATTGAGTTAAAAATTGCGTAATGGCTATTCTATTTGTTTTATTGTATTTATTTTATTTATTTTATTTTACAGGATCTTATTCCTCCACTGGCCGTCAGCTTCTCAAAAGGTAATTCTTATTCACAAGTATACACTATTATTAATTACTAATAAAATTTATATTCTATTAATTAAGTATATTTTCCTCTTTTGCAATTTAATTATATAATATTATGTAATTGTTCTCGAAAGGTTTTTTTAAAGTGAAATTTAGGCCTATTAAGTTTTTTAGGCTGTTAATGATGTATTGTAACATATACATGTATATTTGGTGTATATTGTAATGATGTATTTCAAAGATGTGTTGTGAATTTTTTGTGTTTGTAGATGCATTCTTATCCCGATCCTAGTTAAACTGGGATTCAGGGGTAGATGATGATGATGAAGACGATTATGATGATGATGATGATGATGATTATTATGATGATGTAGATTTGTTTGTAGTTTAACTATAAATGTTTTTATTTTTTATATATTCATTGAGCGTGTTGTTTATTGAAGAAATAAGCAATTTTTTTAACTTACATAAACTGAGGCTGCAACTAAGCTGCTTAATTGCCTTTTACGACTTGGACTGCCACATGCAGTGCACGCTTTATCTATTCTCTAGTAGTCTTGCCACAGCATCGGTCAAATTAAATTAATTAAATTAGTAATTGAATGCTTTTCTGACTTTTGTAATTTTCAATGAGTATGTAGAATTGCAGTATTCTATGCTTTATGAAAATTATTGACAGTGTCTCCTGACCTATTGGCTGTTGCTGATGAAGAAGGAGGCATACAAGTGATCGACACTCTGAAGACCAGGCAATCCAGTGTCAGCCATGGTCTGTACTCTAGAAAATATCTTATAACAGTGGCCACACATGATCAGTTTTGCCATCAAACTCATCTGTTCAGATATCTGTTCATATATCTGAACAGATAAATTTGATCGTGTGTGGGGAAAAACGGATGGGAAAACTGACGAGTGTCAGATTTAAAAACTGATGGGAAAACCATCAAACTCATCTGAACAGATATCTGTTCAGATAAATTTGATCGTGTGTGGCCGCGTCAGTTTTCAGATCTCAAGACTTGTCCCGCCCACAATGACTTTTGGCGCACTAGTCGGCCTAAACTTATTTTAATTTGAGCATTGCCACATGCAGTGCACGCTTTATCTATTCTCTAGTAGTCTTGCCACAGCATCGGTCAAATTAAATTAATTAAATTAGTAATCTAAATAGAAATTAATTTCTTAAATTAGTAATCTAAATAGAAATTAATTTCTTAATTGAGTAATTAAAATAAAATTATTATAAATCACAAAGATGCTTTTGACATACAGAGATATGTGTTACCGAATTAAATATCATTATTAAATTTCAATATTGATTTTAATATTAATTAAATTGGTGCAGTGATAAAGAGCTCGCCCCTAGAACGAGAGGTCGCAAGTCTGGGACTGCGTTGCGACGTGAAAAATAAAAACATAGTCGTGCAAACGTTATATGCGCCAAATCCATATATATACGCGACCTTAATGTTCCATTTCCTATCTAGACCCTTTCGTTTTGACCCCGAGTAGGGATATACTGGATGCTAAACGGCTTTTTTAATTTCAATATTAAACACCTTCGCTAAAACAAATAAAAATTTTATAAACAAAAAATAATAATTTAGTTTATAGTCCATCTCTATTGTATTTCTCAACAATAAAAATGCCATGCAAAATTTATACAGTGTTCCACAATCTTCTGCGATAATGAACACATCATAAACAGGCTGTTTGACGGGATTTAGCACACTTGGTTTAGTTGCGCGTCAATAATTGAAGTTAAGCTACATCGTCCTCGGGACGATGTAGCTTAACTTCAATCCCAGGGTGATGAAAGGTTATTCTTAAATCCGCACCGGCTGCAATTAATATGCCACCAAAAGGAAATGATTACTAATAACCATGGAGAAGAATGAAGAAATTGCACATTAAACAAGCATCTGTGCTTCCTGACTCAGTTTGCCGTTATGTTATGTTAAGTTATATATAGGCCTACATGTAATAAACTTTGCCTATACGGGTATGTAGAAATATAAACTAAATAGTGACGATGATGCTGAATACTTAATTATGCAGAATACCTACCATGTGGGAGTATAGACTATAACTAGTGTTATATTATAGTGTTGTATTGATAGGAAGTATTGGGTGGATATGGCGTAACGGTAGAGTGTTCGCCTCGGATGTAATTGGCTTGGATTCAAACGCACAATCCACTGACAAAACAAAGACTGAATGTGATCTACATGTATGGTGAACGTAAATAAAACTAATGATAATAGTTTAACTTGTGCTTACAAAATAGGCAGGGGTATAGTTTTAAATTAAGATTAAAAAATAAAATAATAAAAATGAACCCATTAAATTATTAAATGATACTTCCATCATTTGGACAGCCACCATCAATCAGGGGAAGGGTAGCTCTCAAATTAGTAGTTTAAATAGCTCACAAATATATTTACTGACTGTATTAATAACAAAGCCAGTCACGCGCTTCAGATCTCAGATCTGAACAGATAAATTTAAACAGATAGACCGTGTGTGGACGAATCAAACTTATCTGAACAGATATCTGATCAGATATCTGTTCAGATATCTGTCAGTTAAATTTGACCGTGTGTGGGCTCCGTCAAATTTATCTGAACAGATATCTGTTCAGATAATTTTGATCGTGTGTGGCCACTCTAAAGCCTAGTGTAATGTCCCTTGTGTTATGTGACTTTTTACTAGCATAAAATCTAAGCTATACAGGTCTAAATTTTTCTCTCTTTTTCTCTCTCTATAAGGCTATTCTTATGAAAAACTAATCCTGATGTTGTATCCTTTATGAACGAGATTATATCTGGTATTATACTATAATATAATAATAAAACATTCTATTTTAATGAGTACTGGCTGGTGACCTAGTTGTTAGCTGACGGCGGGATTAGCGCACTTGGTTTAGTTGCGCGTCAATTATCGAGGTTAAGCTGCATCGACCTCGGTTAGCACTTTGTGGTTGACCTCCTTGGAAGACCGTGTGTTGGTACAAGCTTAGGTAGGAAAAAATCCCAGGATGACGGAAGGTTATTCTTAAATCCGCGCCGGCTGCAATTTATGCGCCATCAAAAGGCAACGATTACTAATAACCATGGGGAGGAAGGAGGAAATGGGTCTTAAAAACAAGAATCTGTGCCTTCTGACCCAGTGTGCGGTTATGTTTTTATGTTATGTTTTTATGTTGACCTAGTTGTTAGCTGGTGACCAGTTGTTAGCTGGTGACCTAGTTGTTAGCTGGTGACTAGTTGTTAGCTGGTCACCTAGGTCTTAACTGGTGACCTAGTTGTTAGCTGGTGACCTAGTTATTAGCTAGTGACCTAGTTGCTAATGGGTGAGCCATTTACTAACACTCCTGCCTCATTAGAAGCTGGAGATTTTAAACCCTGCTGAATTGTCTCTGTGAATGGTACCAACGTAGATGATAAACCTGTATTCATTTTAATTGGGTCTTTAAACGTGTTGTAGACTGGCTGTCTCATAGTAACGCAGTATTTGATCTGGACTGGGCGTGGAATGCTCAAGAACTGGCCACAGCCGGTGGAGATGGGACAATAGTGCTGTGGGATGTGGAAGTGGAGAAAAATCTCTGCAAGTTTTTAGGTCACGGCAGCAGTGTCAAGACTGTCTGCTATATGCCTGGATCACGTGGTAATTATTTATAGTTATTCTATGCTTACATATGGTAAAAGCTAGCTGAGTCGGTAGCATATCCGATAAGTTTCTGGTGACAAAAAGTTGTACTGCGGTGGTTATGTATATCTGAAATATAAAAATCTAGTGTTAGGATTTTATATAGGTATAGGAATCATTGTACTTATATGAATTATGACTATGCCAATACTATTCCTTGGGTATTATTTTCTGCTGTTTTGAAGAGGCAACTAACGACGTAAAATCCATGAGACTCAAGCCATGTTCATTGATTTGCTTGTGAAAGCTCGAGTTTTATAATTGAAGCACCAAGACTCTTTATGTAGAACTTCTAGGACCTGCTGAACGTCCTGTATTTGCTAATTAAATTTTTACAGCAATCTTGTTATAAAAATTAGTTGTTTAGATTAATTTACAAGCTTTTGATATATTCTGGAACATTTTGTTCTTGAAAATCATACTAGTGAGTTAGGGAGGACTATATTTATTAAGATTTTTCCTTATTAAGAAATTGACATATTATACTGTTAAATTAATTTCTCTTTATTTATCCATGAATGGATATCCATGATATCCATGGATATCCATTCGTAGATATCTGCGTATTTTCATGTATTTTGCTTGAGTGATTGATTTATGTATTGGTAGATATCCTGGCTTCTGGAGGTAGGGATGGTAGTGTTATTCTATGGGACAGAAGAGTTAATGGTAGATGTAGTAAGTATTGTATATTTTCCTGTATATACTTTTTAAAAAATCAATTTGAGTTAATTTTTGTACATGGAGATAATTTAGAAAAGCATTTTATGATTTTAGAATTAAATTTGTAGGACTTACTCTCGAGATTCTTGTCGATATCTATATTTCTGTATTTTGATAGATTATTTAATTAATTAATGGTAGATTAATTTAAACTAATGGAATTCTCAAATGGGGGGTTGGCTGGTAGTGTGGTGTAGGACAGAGAGGATTTGAGACAGTCTATTCGTATTCTGAACCTGGTTAAGCTGGGATTCAAGGGAAGATGATGATGATGATGAATGGTAGATTAATTAATTGATTGGCAAATGTTTGTTTCCATTTTGCAGAGTTTAACGCCATTCCACTTGTGACAGAATAATTAATGTCTGAGGGTTTGCAATAAAATTGTGATTCAGATATTAGAAATCTCCGTTATGTAAATTTGATAATATTTATGATGATATCAGGGAACGCCTATTGCCGTAGTGGTAGAGAGCTCGCCTCTTGAATGGTCGCATGACTTTTGTAGCGACTTGATTTTTTTCTCATATTTGGACGAATAAGAACCTAGTCCTGTACACTTGAAGATGTCAGGCAGATGGATAGCCGACCATAATGTTTCATTTCCTATCTAAACCCATCCGTGTCGAATAGGGATTAACGGCACGCTATACAGAAGTTTTTTATGATGATGCCAAGGTTCATTATATTTATGAAGTCTAATTAGATTACACGTATTATTGCTATAAATCATATTCCTATTAATTAATTATTATATACTTTACAAATTCATGCTATTAAGTTTGTTGTGTTTGTTAACAATAATAATAGAAATAATATTAATAACATAACATAACATAACATTACAGAGTCAGGAAGCAATTATATGCTTGTTCAAGACTCATAAGGTTCTTAACTAAAACCAATTAGTATTAATAAAATCATACAGGCTTAATGTCAACATGCCAAATTTATACATAGGCCTAGCCTATGTATAAGCCTGAACATGCAATTAGCATCTAATTTACATGTTCTTATGTTTATCATATTTATTTTTAAAAGCATTCACTGACTCTGCTTCCACAATTTCGCTTGGCAAACTATTCCAAGCATTTATAACTCTCTGACTAAAGAAAATTTCCTTAAATCTAGTCATCTAGTTAATGATAGTAAACGTAGTAGTAGATCGAAACAAAGCGTAGTAGTAACTAAAGCATGGAAAATAATATAGATATATTCCAAAGAAAACTATTGAGAATCATATTAAATATAAAATACCCACACATAATTAGCAATACGGACCTATATAACAGAACACTAGAAAAGCCATGGAGTGAATTAATAAAATTCAAAAGACTCAGTTGGATTGGACATATGCTAAGATTGGATGAAAATACTCCAGTATGGAAAGCTCTAAATTATAGAATAACAAATAATAAAATGAAATTAGGTATTGGAAATAAATATACTTTTATTAAACAATATAATAAGGACATAGAACAAATAGATGCTAAATATAACCTAGCACAGAGTGACGTGTACAATCTTGCCCACGACCGGTATCAGTGGAGACAGAAGGTAAAAGAGGCTGCTCTAGTGTCCACAAAGTGACGTCACGCAGAGAAAAGAAGAAGAGTAGTAGATCAGGAAGTAAGGCTTCCTGATCTAGTATTACTTTCTTTTAGCTATTGAATTATTGAAGTATACAAACAATTTATTTATACATATAGTTCTTGTTGACTATTAGATTCAATGTTACGTTATTTGACTTATTTATTTAGTTCGTGTTGAGCTGGAGAAATGTTAGCCTGAGAGTTAATCAAGGTTTTTAGTTAGTCAGCTAGTTTTTCAGTGTTTGTTAGTCAGTTAGTCTGCGACATGGCATACTTGATCGGCTTCGAGAATAAAATTGGAACTTTACAAATAAATATTACAACCAATGCTAGACTTATCTCATGTTCATTTATGGCGTTTCAGTCTCTGTCTGAAAGTAGTATTGTTTTATTTTAATATTTTTCCTGATCTTCTTATTGATTGCTGATATCATAATTATTAATTCACAGCAAAACGGTCACTCATTGATAACTGATTGATAAGTAATTAATTACTGAATTATTACCGATTTATTACATATTGATTACTGATTTATTACTTACTGATTACTAATTGATTATTTGCTGATCTAGGTCAGCATCAGAACATGCCTGTCTCAGTTATATGCGATGCCCATGAGTTGGACACTGGTGCTCATTTTCACACTATCTGCAGAAAAAAACACAGAAGCACTGCGTCTAGCGCTTCTACACGAAGAGTAAGAGATTTAACTATGCTGATAATAACAAAAACCGCATTATCATTTTACAGGTATAGCTGTGGATCGTCAGTTTTAGAAAAAAACCACTGCAGTGCAAAAACTGCTAACATTATCACTGAGCAGAGAAATGGTGTGGTATTCCTTATAGGTAGCACTAAAACACTAAAAAAGGAATTGTGGTTTTTGGGTGTATCTAATTTTAATTCCTATTTACCGATTTGCAATTAAGCAATGGCCCATTGGGTTCATCTCAGTCATAAAATTTGTATTGATTTATATTGAGCTTTTGATGTGGAGACAAATCACAAAGAAAGGTAACAAATCACGTTTACTAGTGGCATTTATTTACCTCTCTCCAGCTAACATGTGAAAGAAGGCTAGGAGTTAGATGTCAGAGTTTCTAGTATACTTTTCTGATACTGTTCGATTCTCCGCAGGAATTTTGTTACTTTATCGCTTGTAGTACGTTGAAAGATAGTAAACATATTGGCTATTAAGCTGATCTTTATACACCTGATGTGAACAATGTGATTGTGGATCTAACAGTCGAAGTATAATAGAGAAAGTTGAAAAGTCCAGACCTGCAGGGGTCTAGCTGCTACACCGGTTGTGGTCTATCAGACCTGAAGAGGTCCAGCTGCTACACTGGTTGTGGCTTTTTGCCACTTCCTCTCTTGACTCTTCTATAGTCCTTTAGAGCTGTTTTGATAATATTTGTGTAGCAGAGCTCTAGAAATCGATTATTTTATAGAGCTGTGAATAGCTAATATTCTAATGTTATACTTAAATAAATGTTTGAATTTATTATTCTTAGTTAAAAGTCTCAAGAGTCTATCTAATATGTAACTTCTAAACTTCTGTTATAATAGATTTTAACCATTCAATTAGGTTTTTGATACTTTTAGTACAATTTTAATTAGACAACTAATAATTTAAAAGAGGCTGATATGATTTTGGGACAGACAGGATTGGAGAAGGTCTATTCCTATCCCAACCCTAGCTAAACTGAGACTCAAGGGAAGATGATGCTGATAATTATGATTTAATTAGACAACTCTTAGAATAAATTTAAAGTAATGTTTTATATTTATTTTATTTGCAGCATCCACACCGATATTGCAACCATGAGGCGAGCTCTCAGAGTGTAACGTCGGTTGTATTTCAGGATGAAAACAATCTTTGTTCAGCTGGAAATGCTGATGGGTAAAATAGTGCATCTACTAATGTTTAATATTAATATTAAATATATTTTAATAGCCTAGTTTGAAGAGCTGCAGTTAGCGCCAAGATTTTTCAAATGTCTATCCTGCTGTTAATTAATAAATTGGCTTAATTTCAAATTTCCAATGCCAGCTGATCAGACACTAAAATTGCTGTCATTCTCCAGACCGGTGAATGGACTACGATCTGCCTAACTGTTGAAACATATGATATTAAAGGTGCTATATATCACTATATATGATCATTTCACTATAACGTATGTGTAACTTTTTGTTAACTCCTGTAAGCAGATTATGCACTCTAGACTGGCTAACTCGGAGTTAGTCATAGAGATGACTTAGTTGATCCTGTGGTCTAGTCAGTTAAGTTTCTGATTGTGGGTTAGCAGGTTTAAGATTCATATCCAGCGCTTGCCTGTCACTGACGGTATTTAAATGATTTAAATCAACGGTTTTTTAGTAGTCAACTTGATGTTAATTCTGTAATTCTCAATGCTATAGTGACGCCGTAGTAGCTCTGTAATTGTTGTTTTCGAAATATTCGTAGGACGGTAAAAGTTTGGGATCCAAGAAAGATTCATTTAACTTCTAAATCAAAATCTCAGCCTCTCACTAAGCATGTGTTCACTGCACCGCCAACCAGCTCACGCACTCACGGTATGATCAACTGTGTATTCATGGATAATTTATTGATTTTTCATAATTTATTTCTGCTCTTTAATTCACTATATATTGTGCCATATAAAATCTGTGATTATTATTAAGTCCGCGTCGGCTGCAATTGTTACACCATCAAAAGGCAAAGATTACTAATAACCATGGAGCGGAAGGAGGAAATGAGTCTTAAACAAGCACCTGTGCTTCCTGTCCCAGTGTGTTGTTATGTTTTTATGTTTTATATTGTAATATTTATGCTTGTATTTTATTTCTACTCTTTAATTTATTATACTGCATCATGTTTATTCTCTGTATTTTATCTCTAATCGTTATTTTATTATACAGTGTCATATTCTTGGTATTTTATTACTAATTTTTCATTTATTATACTGTGTCATATTTATTCTGTGTATTTTATTTCTAATCTTTGATTTATTATACTGTCATATTTATTCTTTGTATATTCTATTTCTACTCTTTAATTCATTACACTTACATGGGTTATCCATAACATTGGATCGGCTCCGTTTTATTTGTAGTTCTATATTTTCAACGTCTACTTAAATATTTTCCTGTTGAAATTTGTTATGAAATGTGTGAGTGTGAGTAAACTTAATTAAACGTATGCCACCTCTACAATTTCATGTTTCAAATATTCATTGTTATTTATTCTGTTAACAATGGTTGTATAGTATTTAACTTCATACACATTTTTAATGTATAATTATTAATAGTTTTAGCATAATTTTACTTTTTTATTGACATTATTTGTTTTTTTGTCAGGCGTATCAAGTATTTCAGTGGACTACACTAGGACCCGCCTGTTTGTCAATTCACTAGATAACGCTATCTACCAGTACGATTGTGCTAATTGGTCTTCAAATCCTGGTAGATATAATGCTGCTTGATTTACCTAGTATTTAATACCTCTCTACCTCTCACTCTCTATAGTGTTCTGCCAAATGGCAGGTCCAGGCTGTGTAAATATTCAAACTCAGTCTGATTTCAGGATCCATAAAGAATGCTCCAAAGATCAGCAAGTCAAAAGTCACCCTTCACAAATGCTATCAAGGCATTATCCATACCCTATCCATCCTATAGTTTGGGAAAAGTATAGCTTCTGATGTGGTTTCCTATTGTCTTCTTTGGTTTCTTGATTTACTGCCTCTTACGACACATGCCGTGAACGGTTGGTCTGTTTAACAGTGTCCTGGACACAAGTCGAGAAACAATATATGACGTAACACGATGCTTTAAATCACTCAGATCACTTCCCTTAAGTTGCTGGCTAAACTATGCCTATACCTTCCAAATTTTGCTCTTGTATGGTATCATAGCTGTAAATGTATGTGCAACATGTGATGATAGTTGCAGTCCTCAATTGGATTTTTTAAATTTGTTATTATTTATTGGTATTTATTTTGGTCACGATATATTATAGTTAGAACTGTATTTTGCAATGAGTACTAATGAGCCTAAAATCGGCATTGATGGTTGAACGGCTGAATAGTATGAGATGATGGAAGCGATTTTTTAAATTTTCAGAGCATTCAATCCCTTCGGTATATTTCGTTATGCAGCCAAAAAATTGTATCATTTACTATTAGCGAATTGAGTATTTTATTTCTGGCCAGTTGATAGATTAAAGTATTTAACTGACCGACCAGTTGATAGATTAAAGTATTAAACTGATCGATTAAAATTATTAATTGATTTTTCCAATTTTCTGTTTAATTTATCTAATTTTATGTTTAATTGAACAGTTATGAAATACATTGGCCACAAAGTCCAGACATTCTACGTCAAGCAATCCATCAGCCCTGATAACAAATACCTAATGAGCGGCTCATCGTGTGGCTCCGCCTACATCTGGCCCATCCCTCAGACAGTTCCCTGCGCTATACGCCAGCCAATCAGCGCAGTAGTTGAGTTGAAGGGACACATATCGGAGGTGACTGCGGTGGCTTGGTGCCCGGTAGACCTGTGTCGAGCGGTCACTATCAGTGATGACAACTCTATGTGGGTGTGGCGAATGGACCCGGGCGTGATGGAGAACTATGACGAGTATGTGACAGGAGGTGGTACTATCGTAGGCACGTCGCAGTGGCTCGTGGCGCCTGAGGGTTTGTGTGGCTCTGAGCGCTTGATTTAATATAATTTAATTTTATCTAGCAATCAATCAATCAGTCACTGGCACTGTTTAGGATCTTTTTCTTTCTCTTCAGCAAGTGTTTTTTTTCAAATCGTTTGGGGTGAATCGATTTGTAGTGACATGTGATGGGGGGACGTCCGTGACATCATCCTTGTATGAGGAAACGGACGTTAAACCTTTATTTATTATTATTTATTACTTCTACTATTTTGACGCTTTACTTCATTAGCTGGATAGTGATTCAATTAAATTGGCACTGCAATAAAATTGTAGTATAAATATTATAATGTTGCATTATCATCATTAGCTCCACTAGAAAACGTTCTTATTTACTGCTTTCATTGTTGCTTAGTACCATTTTGTCTAACACGACCTCTGGTGGTCGTAGACAAAACTGCTCTACTTTAAACTATCCAGTGGTTGATCTTTGATCACTGAACCCCCCCCACCCACCCAATCCTGTTTCCCATTCCAACTCAGTCGACCATCTATGCTTTCTTTTTATTATATTTTAAATTTAAACATATCTCATTTGTTGCCAGTATTCTAATTTGTGACTGTTTTGTACTGGTAAATTTATGTTGGAAAATGTACGTCACTACTACTAATATCTGTTAAATATAAAACTATATGCAAGAAGAAAACAATAATTATAATATTATTAATTACTATTAAACGATGACAGCTAAGTAAAAAAGCTGGTAAAGCTAATGTTAACGCCAGTTTCCTCACTCGAGAGCGGTGCCACCGACGGGCGAGCCCAAGATTTGAACTGCGCACATACTGATCCGCAGTGGAATATCTTAATGCCATCGTCACTGGCGCCAGTAAGTAAAGAAGATGTTGGAACACACTATAGTGGTAATGTATATATTTATATAAGTGTAATTCATTGAAGAAAAAGCAGAAATCCTTAATTAATTTTGTTTTTTATAGTTGTGGCGGAGCAGAACAAAGTATTGCTGACACCTCGTAAAGGAACGACTGTTCCACGGAGTCCTGCCAAGCTGTCACCAGCCGTTAAGAGCAGCATAGCCTCCCTTCAGCGTCGTACCCCCAACTCTGCCGTCCATCCCTCCTCTCGTCTTATCTCTCCCTCCATCACTTCTTTCTTCAGTCGTTCAGCTCAGTCCAAGCCCACCATGGCTGCGTCGCCTCGTAGACTTACGATTACGCCGAAGAAAACAATGACTGAACTGGGGGCGCAGTCGTTTGAATCTAAAACCTCAGAGGTACCGCCATCTGTTAGCGGAGTGAAGAGGAAGCTGTGCGTGGAAATGGGTGGAGAAGATGATCCGACACCGTCTACCAGAATGAAGCAGGACTTGGACCACGAGAGCTCTGAAGATTTGTGCTCAGGAATTATGCCTCTGTTCAGTGCCAGTGCCGATACTGCGCGCAGTGATTTTAAATCCGTCGGTAATTCGACCACGACATCTGGTGTTACAGCGAGTACAGAGGTTGGAGAAACGAGCGGTGTTACTGTGGGAGGATCGCGTGAAGGGATCTCTGAAAGTAATTATAATTCTAGCAAGCTGGTCAGTCAGAATGAGCGTTTGGCTGAACTGAAGAAATCGAATGCATCTAAAGAAGTTGTTCACGGTTTAACTGCTGTTGACACGAGTGGTGATAAGCAAAATATAATTAAAGAGCCGTCAGATGCCGTTAGTGAATTGAAACAAAGTAAAAATGCTGACGATTCTTCATTGCGTGTTCTCACTCGTCTGATTTTAAATCCTGAAGATTCTTCTAATAGTACTGCTGGTAATAATGCAGAGAAAACTGCGTGTAAATCGCCTTTGCCTTCTAAATTTCTAGGTCAAAATTCCAATTTTCTAAGTGCTTCGGCTTCAGTTAGTAGACTATCTGAAAATATTCCAATGACTTTTTCTTCTCCGACTGCTAATCTACCAAATTCTGTGCTCAACCCCTTAATTTTGTCTCCGCTTCGAGACAATCTCGATGCAAAATCTAAGCCTCGGACTCCTGATTGGTTAACCCAGCTGAGGCTTTCCAAACAACGCTCAAGTGAGAAAACGTCCAAAGAAAAGATATCAGGATCTTCCTCCAGTGGTCGCAAGGTAGTAATTGCTCATTATAACTGCCGAAGTAGAGTTTTTTGTGTTAGTTAAACTGTAACGGTAATTTTAAATTCATTAATATTTGAAGAACAAGCAGTGGTTAGGCCAGTAATGATGTATGGTGCGGAGTGCTGGGCACTAAAAGGTGCTCACTGTGTGTTTCAAGTTACGTCTCTTTCGTTTAACTTATAGTCTTGGATTATGTCCGAGACGTGATGAAAAGGTTTAAATCTGGAGAGGAAAACCAGACTGTGAAGTACTAAATAAATGTCCTAATGACTGATATCATGAATTGGATGGGATGACACATTTGATATACGCTTTCCTGATAATCATAAGGTCATTGGTTCGAACTTTGAACCACAATCTCTCTCTACCAATAAAGACTAGAGTCAAGGTTAATGTCCCTGTTCTGTATCATTTCAGTGACGGGGGAGCTCTGGATTTGAACGGCGAAGCTACTGATTTGCTGTCGAACAACTTGCCACCGACAGTTACAAAATATTCCATATCCATAATCTACAAGCTACCGTCTCCTCCCGAATTCATTCATCATCATCATCTTCTTCCCTTGAATCCCAGTTTAACTAGGGTCGGGATTAGAAAAAGTTGTAATCATGTCTGGAGTCTAGGTGTTCATCATCTGAATGCCCATTCTAATGTTGGTTTCGATTTAAGTGCTTTGTCTCCTTTTACGATGCTAGCAGTCCACGGTTTTTCTATTCTTCAGCAATCCGGACACAACACGAGACAACTAAGCCCAAATACATTTTTATAATGCTGAAGCAAACGTTAACCATAGTGCCGGTTATTGTTTTAATTCCCGTTATGATAATATGCTAATTTTTTATTGTAGAAAACTCCTGGAAAGAAGAAATGAGCTGAAACGTGAGCGCTGAATTAATCTGATGTCACTGGATCTAATTCTGCTGTAAAGCTGTTTGACACAACAGGCGGAGTCCACTTTGAATCTGTAACGTTAGTTGTATCGTTAATGAAATATAATAAAGACTGTACTGTAATGGTTAGGTTGTAACATTATGAAATCCAAAAATCTTGCCTTGCAATGTAGATATATTGGTTTTCTCGTGGAAGATAGTATCTAAATACTATGCTTTCTATCTGCCTAATCTGGCAGATTTATTTTATTGACGTGTATCTAAAATTTAGTGTAGTGGCTGAAATTTGCTCTTTATTGACGCTGCACAATGGTTTGAAGATATGTATGATTATTATGCCATAACTACACATGTTATAAAGATGAATTTAGCTTGAAAAAGTCTATAAAATAAATAGATAATGCACATTATGGGGAAATGATTAACTATGTTGATATCTGTCACTTTTAATACCACCTGTTTAAGCCGTTAGGTAATTTAGACCGTTTTCCGTATAACCAGTCCAGTGAATGTCCGAGATTTTACTCTCAGATCGGCGCGGCTTGGAATTTAACTCACGGGGGTTCAATTCTCCTTGAGCAGTATCTGTCACTTAAAACTTTATGATGTTACCTGACGCTTTTAATCACTGCGCTATTGAGACATTCAATAGTTTTAACTGTGTGCCATGATATTTAATTACAAATCCAACAATCAAATCTGCTTTACTCTATTTTATAAAAGGTGAAAATTACAAAAGTTGTAAATAGCTATAAATTAGGCCTTGCAAAAATAAAGAAATTTAGAGTAGAAATTCATAGCACTTAGCAGGTTTGCATTGATTCTGTCATAAGCTCAGTCTTTTCGCTGATGATTATGTGCTTTTTATATTTAGTTTATGGATATGGCCAAAGGTTTTGTGAAAATTTATATAATATTAATCTAGTTTTATTGTACAAATAATAATACTTAAATGTATACAGAACTGTACAATTCTTTATTTAAAATAACCTAATAACATGAGGGGCTAATATGATGTTACGGAATGAATTTAATTGCCTTATTTGTATTGTGTGAAGCTAAGCAGCTGTTATTTCTATTCTACAATTGATGTCAATGATATAATTGAAAACTTGGATGTTTAATGTGATTTAATCGAAAGAAATAAATGTGATTTAAAAATGATTGAGAGCTCTTATTTCCGGAAATAGCTTTTAAAATGAAAATTTAGTAGATTTATTTTCGAATCAGAAATAAAATGTGAATTTAATTTTCTTCTATAACAAGAACAGTTCCAAAGATAAAACAATAAAAATCAATAACATTAATAGTTATAACAGTAGTCGATAAGAATAAGTTGATCAAAATAAATATACTTAGAACACACACAACACATACAGGTACACATGCATATAAGTGAATACATATACACATATGTGTGTGTGTGTGTGTTTATTCACTTATACATATATATAGTAGACACTCATAAGTACACTTACATAAACATTGTATATAACTTTTACTAACGTATCGCTAAATTTAGGAAGGTTTCGACAAACTTTAAATGTGTAGAGTCTGTAGACTATATTTTCAATGTAGGCATATCTTATCAAGGTATAGATTTTCTTATCAATAATATCTCCTTATCAATATATCGCCTACATTATCAAGGTAACGACATCCCATCAACAAATAAACGATAGCCTACATTGTCAATGTATCGACTAACTTGTCGTTGCATAGACGATACCTTATCAATGAATAGACAATACCTTATCAATTAACAGGCCATACCTTATCATCAATGAATAGACGATACCTTATCAATGAATAGACAATACCTTATCAATTAACAGGCCATACCTTATCATCAATGAATAGACGATACCTTATCAATGAATAGACAATACCTTATCAATGAATAGACGATACCTTATCAATTATTAGACGACACCTTATCGATAGAATATACATTTACAGGTAACGACTTTCTTATCAATTTATAGACCGTCCATTATCGAGGTACCGAGCAATTGATGTCAACTAAAGGTATTGGTATTGGTGTCAACAAAAGCAACTGGTCAATGTGTTCGAGTAACTGATAGATGCGTCGACAAACATGAAGACATTAGTTCAGGGAGTTGAAGGTTATTAAATACCCAAACTCTCTCCCACGACTTTCTTGTTTCTCAGTGGATGAGGGTTACAGTATCCTCTCAGGTTTTCTCAGCTAGTTACACAGAACCCTCTCGGCTTCAGTCGAATTGTCAATTTCTCCTGACACGGTCGTGAAGATAAATGCAAGTAGCCTAAGTGTTTATGACGGTCGAAGAGGAAAAACAGTCTGCGAGCAGCTGACTCGTTCAAACTTACGAGGTCGGCATTTCATCCACTTATTTCTCTATTTGATAGGATATATAGGCCTAAATATAGTCTCTCTCTCTCTCTCTCTCTCTCTCTCTCTCTCTCTCTCTCTCTCTCTCTCTCTCTCCTCTCTCTCTCTATATTATATATATATAATTATATATATATATATTGATACAATGTATATATATATATATATATATATATATATATATATATATATATATATATATATATGCCTATATATTATAGCCTATATATATATATATATTTATATTATATTACAATAATAAAGGTTTGACGTCCGTTTCTTCATCCAAGGACGATGTCAGGGCGTCCCCACAGCACACACCACTACAGATCAATTCGCCTAAATCAATATGCAAATGAAATGTGCTGAGGAGAAGTAGGCCTAAGGTCATAAACGAAAGCCGGTGTGGTTGTCAATAAAGGTCAGGGTAGATTGATTATGTATATACATGCACATCATGTACTGTATATATATAGGCCTAATTCTCCTGATAGACTGATAAGAAAAGAAGCATTGTATCATTATAGGCATATTCAATTTTTGTAGCATTAACAATACAGACATTTTATATAGGCCTAAGTTAAGATTACTATTTATATGAACTTTGATTTATTTACAGAAATACTATTTTTCACTCTTTTACCATTACAGTCTGTCGGGAGACCAAGGATTGAATTTATCTTCCTTTTTCCTTCCAGAAAACTTCAGGATCGCGTTATAATATCAAACAAAGAAAAATAACATAAAATATTAATTACAATGTTAGGTCTTGCACCACTCATAACATTGCTATCAGTCATTCTCGCCGCGCCCTATATCATTATGGACTACCATCGTATGGATCAGTGCTCTGCGGACGTCCCCAGTGTGTCATATCCTGTGAGATCCGCCGTGGAGTGCGCAATGGTTTGTCGGACGTCCGGCTGCAGAGAATTTAATGTTAGACAGAATCTGCTGGGAGATAGAACATGCGATCTGTTCTGTAACAAGACATTCTATTTCTACGATGATCAATTGTGCAGAAGATATCAGGTAGATTACATAACGTGTTAGGAATGTTTTTGTGTTGATGCATAGATTTAATTTTATTAATTCAGAGCAATCAATCAATTAATTTGATGAATATAATTTTTAACGGGCGAATAGGGCCTACTAATGCATATTTATTTAAAATTGCATGATATTATTTAAAACAATTCATCTTTCGCAATGTGTTATCGGATTTTAACGAACATTTGATGCTTCTTGAAATTTTACTGTTATAGCCTAATTAAGTTATGTTATTGTTTTCTTACAGCTTGCAGATATCGGAAAAGGTATGCAGTGCTTTTACATGTATATTCACTATAGATACCATTCTGACTAATACAGCAGGTACAATTTACATGTATATATTCCTGCTGTCTGTACATGCATTCCGTATAGAGCAATCTGTCGAGCGATAAATTGACCTGTCAAAAATTCTCCCTACTAAGCAGAACGCGCATGAATTTGGAATCCCATTAAATTACGCTAACAACTATATGTTCAATGAATTTTCATATAGTTATCTCTCTTTCTCTTTCTCTCTCTTTCTCAAGTTAAGGTGGTTGCACAAGCACAGGCTCTGTCTATATTTTACCTGTCTGCTCATCAATGAACAATCTCCAAGTTGATCTACGATAATTTATTTACTTTATCAATTGAAATCTGACTATTCCTTCAAATGTAAATCACCACGAACATGATTGTTAACGCATTCGTAGGAGGATATGAAGAGTGCATACGGCTGAGCCGGTGGCTTACTGGCAAGTTATTTGACAGCGGATAAGGACTAATGGCTAACATTCAGTGCTCTTCCCGGCACTGGCATAATTACGAGCAGAAAACTTACGTCAAATTTGACTTCAGCATCATTGTGCCTTCAGAATAGAAATAGTTTACTTGGAATGGACGAAATATATTTTATGGATTTGTACATTAAGATAAAATTAATGTTTCAGAATTACTTCTATAGATTATGATTAAATATTTAATATTTAGCTGAGAACAGCACTTAAACCTCCATTCAGTAAGTATCCTTCCGTGGACTGAATGCCAAGATTTTGCTTCTCTCTGTTTATTGACCCCACTCTGTGATCACATGTTGGATTTGGCTCCATGGTACTCAGTGTTGTTATGGACAACAGTAGCACTCCAATTGTATTGTATAGTATTTTATGTATGAATTGTATTGTTCCTTATTGTTGTTGTATAGTATTTTATGGTATTGTACAGGTTTTGGTCGACTGAAAAATAACAAACTAGTAGCCTATTATTTTATAAATGTAATTCAATATTTACATATTTATATTTCCTTTTTATTATTTTTGTAATAAATGTGTAAGTTTTAATTAATAAATATTGATTTTATTTTCATATTATTGTTTTCTTATATTTCTGTTATCAGGTAATACTTCGGAGCCGCTGATCGGCCTATCGGCAGAGCTTTGTTCGTTTCCGTTCACACTGGGCGGCGCTTTGTACTACAGATGTATCTTTGATCGGAGCGGCTCTTATCTCGGCTGTCTGCTCGGGAATAGAACCTGGACCCCATGTATCAGGAGCACTGGTATGTCTCTCTTAATCAGTTCATGTTCACTTCATAATTTCATTCAAAATCTGTAATTTCATTCATAATTTCATTTTCACTTTTACTCAACATTTAATAGATTAATTTTATTTCATAATTATGCGATTTATACAAGTTTCCCGGTGGCTCCAGGTAGTTAATATTGGTGAACGAAGTGCAATTCAGTGGTTAATGAATTATGGCATAAAATAAAAAGAAAACATTGAAGGATCATTCATTATGATGAAGTTGTAGAACTGATTCTTTTACCGATTGGCATAGCCCTAGCTTGAAACATGACGACCATGATGCCTATCGTGGTCGTCTCATGAGATACTAAACAATTAAACGGATTTGTGATCTTGGGCGCAGAATAGATATCTTATTTATTTATTTTTATTTTTAATATTTTCATTTTATTGTAATTATTTGTTTTTCGTTAAAATATATAATTTTTGAAATTAGATCTGGTCAGTTTTCTGATCGACAAGAAATATAGATAATAAATGCTGCAATGTATTAGTAAGGATATGAAATTATTAATAATTTCCGGTTACTAATCAGTAGATTCTTGTTAGATAGTCAGACGGTCTACCATCTAGGCCACTTACCAGCTGGTACAATTATGGAAGGATAGGCTACTCGTAAGGGTAGGCTACTCGTAAGGATAGGCTATTCGTAAGGATAGACTACTCGTAAGAATAGGCTAATCGTCAGGATAGGCTAATCGTAAGGATAGGCTAATCGTAAGGATAGGCTAATCGTCAGGTTAGGCTAGTCGTCAGGATAGGCTAGTCGTCAGGATAGGCTAGTCGTAAGGATATTCTACTCGTAAGGATATGCTAATCGTCAGGTTAGGCTAGTCGTCAGGATAGGCTAGTCGTAAGGATATTCTACTCGTAAGGTTATGCTAATCGTAAGGATAGGCTAATCGTAAGGATAGGCTAATCGTCAGGATAGGCTAATCGTCAGATTAGGCTAATCTAACACTTGGTTACACGGATACAGTAAAAGAAGGATAGCAAATGAATGGACTTTTGCGAGATTTATCGAACAGTCACAGCGCTGAAACTTTTACTTCAACTGTAGTATACTAACTTCGCGGAAGCTAAAGTAATAACATGATATTAAAGTAATGGCATGAGCCAGTAACTTTCAATTATTGTTGTGGAGTACCAAGGAGAAATTACAATTTCAATACTTGCTAACACTAAACAGAAAATCTAGCTCAGAGAGAGAGGGAGTGAGAGAGAGAGAGCGAGAGCGAGAGAAAGAGAGTGTGTGAGAGAGAGGGAGTGAGAGAGGGGGGGGGGGAGAGAGAAATAGAGAATGCGAGAAGAGAGAAGAGAGAGAGAAAAAACTGAGTGCGATAGATTGAGAGAGAGAGAGAAAGAAAGAAAGAAAATGCCTAAATGCAATTGAAAACGGAAGTTGTATCAACTTGAAGTATTTAGTAAAATAAATCACACGTTATCAGTAGCATATTAAGCACATTTTAAATTGCGTATCTTGTTAATTCCGCCTAGCATAGAACAAAGATGGCATAGAATTATGACCAGCGTCATATTTCATATTCAGTAACTAGCAGCAAATGCCACATGGAATAGTTCTCACTATTTCAAGATATTCCAATTGCAAAAGACTGCCGCTCTCCTTTTCTTCTCTCTTCCTCTTTCTTCTTTAATGCGCTTCCATACAAATTTGTCGCATACAACTCTTTCACTTATTGACATCCTCTGTTTCCTTCTTCAATTCTACATACAATCTCTCTCTCTCTCTCTCTCTCTCTCAGTGGCGGATCCAGGGGGGGCCGGGCCCCCCTAGGTCCGCCGATAAAAAAATGTAAACTATATTTTTATTGTTTCTATGGCAATTTCGATGTGAAAATAGACCCTATGTTAGTAATGGAGTTGGTTAGGGGGAGCTGAGGGGGGGGGGGGGGTAAGACAGGGTATATATTCATTGTTTCTACAGCAATTTCGATTGTAAATATATTAGTAATGGAGGTGGTTAGGGGGGGCCGGGGGGTACGACAGGGAACTCAGTTCCAATATCTCGATTTTTTTCTAGGATATACTAGGAGCACTGTATAGTGGAAGGGGTCCAAAACAATGTTGACCGTTTGATTAGCTCTCAATTTTTACTTGAACCAATGCCTAACCACTGCATTAGAGGAAAAAAGGGTGTAAGTAAAAAATATGAACTCTGTCCCGTAGCAGTGGTGCAAACAGCCTTGGCTGGAAGGGGCTTAAGCCCCCACCCACCGCCAAAATTAGGTCACTTTTGCAATTCGTCGAGATCCGCGGAGTTTCTTCAGAGGTGAAAAAATTAACCTACTTTTCCAAACAAATGTAGGATTTTAGGTTTTCCTCTGACGGGTATGAGCGGGGGGGGGGATAAGGTACGGGGATACACTCACTCTATGAGCCGAACGCAGTAGTGAACAAATTTTGAGCTCCCCCTACAGAAATTTGTCTGGTTGCGTCACATGTTCCGAAGAAAGCAAAAACTGTACACTCTCAAAAAAATTTTGGGCCCCCCTTAAAAATTCCTGGATCCGTCCCTGTTCTCTCTCTCTCTCTAGTTGTCTGCCAATTAACTGGCAGTTCCAAGGTACATATTCCTACTCACATGCTGCATGTCACGCTCTAGAAAGAGCATCGCTGAGCGAGTTAATCCTCATCCCATCACAATAGGCTAAATTTTTTACATCCACACCTTAATGTAGCCTATAGCTTGGGAATAATATGGCTTCTGTGATGGTTTTGCGCTGCCTTCCCCTATTCTTGCTCAGTCATCTCTTCCGACACTTGCAGTTTACAGTTTGTTAATTCTTCATTATCCCGGACACAACGCTAGAATATAATACACAATAATGCACTATTGAGTCAGTAATCAATCCTAATGTAGATCATCATCAAATTATATAATTCTTTTCAAGTCCTTTTTATTACATTGCCTAATTTTGGCAAGTAATACTTCAAATATTTTAGTAGCCTGATCTTCATGCTCTTTTAAAGTAACGACTGAAATCAGATATTATGGTCCATACTGTCACATTTAACGCACTAAAAGTTTCAGAGAATTCAAAAGAGCAACATTAGCGTGTCAATAGTAATATAGTAATATATAAATAGTAATAGAACTCATTCTCAATTAAGTGTTCCGCATGCGATACCTGATGCCTGCAAATTACTGCAAACAAGGGACAGAATGAGTACTACATTGCGTGGGAAGTATGACAAGTATTAGACATTGTAAGATATATTAAACTATTGTACTAAAACAATCGACCCCGCTCTTTAACATGCTTTATATAATGAGATGTGTTCTAAAATTTCTTTACTTCAATAATTAAAATGATACGATTTAGAGTATACAGTAGTGTATTTAGAAAAACTAGGTTTTCATTAGGCAATTGGGCATTATAAATTTTCTATAGGAAAAATTAGGAACCCACTGTGCATGCATATTTAATTCAAACTGATAATATCTCACGTTGACTGCTTACATTGGATTGCTTAAATAAATTATAACCAGGATCTAAAAATTCACAATTAAAATTGTGAGTTTTGAGATCCTGGTTCTTTCGTAGCTGATGATGTCTAACGGCGACTCTGATCAGTATTCCTTAAATCAGACTATGATCAATTAATCTTAAAACTGACTATGATCAGTAAATCTTAAACCTGACTATGATCAGTAAATCTTAAACCTGACTATGATCAGTAAATCCTAAAACTGACTATGATCACTAAATCTTAAACCTGACTATCAGTAAATCCTCAAACTGACTATGAACAAAAAAGCTTAAAACTGACATTGATCAGTAAATCTTAAAACTGAGAATGATCAGTAAACGTTAAAGATGATTATGATAAAAAATCTTACTCTTTTTAGTGATGATTCACTCATCAGCCTAGGTCATGGTCTTTGTCTAGAAGGGTCTGGTCTTGCTCTTGGACTAGAGGGTCTGGTCTTGCTCTTGGACTCGAGGGTTTGGTCTTGCTCTTGGTCTCGATTGGTTTGGTCTTGGTCTCACACTTTTGGTATCGTTTGCAAGTCTGGACTGACAAAACTAAATCGGACATGGGAACTTAGTTAACTGTTAATATAGAGATTAAACTGAGCACTTAACTGAACAATAACTACGAGTTTCGTGTGGCTAGAAAATTGCATTTTTTCTTAGTGACTTTGGATCGATTAATTGACTGTGGATCGATTAATAGATGAAAATGACTGATTCGACAAATTGCCTATGAACTGGTACTATGAACCGATTAATTGACTTTGGACCGATTAATTTTCTATGGACTGATTATGGATTATGAACGGATCAATTTTCTATGAACTGACTAATTGACTACGACAATGATGGACTGATTCGATATCATTGTTAAGCTATAACGAAATGTTTGTATAATTTAGCTTACGTCGCTCAGAACGTAACGGTATTGGTGGAGACAAGTTTGGTCGGATCCACTGAACCTCTTCCATCGGTCCACGGCTGGATAATCTGGATGCAGAGACTCAGTCCTGAGATAGTTTTCCAGCCTCACATCTGGAGCGACTTCAGGGAAGGAATTGGCAGCATCGCTCATAACACGAGCTTCTGGCTGGGATTGGAGAAGATTCATTATCTTACAACTCGGAGTCCCGGAGGTCCTGGATCATGGAGCTTGAGGATTGAGGTTCAGTCTATGGATACCCGCCACTGGTAAGAAGGAAATACCCGCCGTTGATATGAAGGAAATACCCAGGAACGCTAACGCTTTCGGTTAAGGTTGACGTCAGTACTGACTCGAAAGCGATGTCAGTGACGGGCGAGCCCAGGATTCGAACCCTCACATACTGATCCGCGGTCGAGTGTCTTACCGACTTCGCCACTGGCTCCAGCCAGTATAGTTGGTTAAAATGAAAATACTTCGTGTTCTTTGTTTTTCTCCAGATAAATAATATTGCAAATATATAATAATACCCCATGTTCGACATGTGCGCCTCTATAGCAGAGTAAGACTCTAAGTAGATTTAGTTTATTTGCTGCTTCTATGCGACAAGTTTATCCTTGGAACTGTGAGCGACAATCCAATGGAGATTGAAAGCCTGGCTTCCTGCCGATTACGTAGTTGAAAAGCCATTTGCTGTCGCTTGCTACTTAATATTTGTGTTTGAAAGGCATCCAGTTTGAAAAAGTTATCTTAAAAGGTGTCATCGGGTAGAAAATAAAATTTATACTGCGCTTATATAAATTAAATTAGTTTATAATTAAAATAATTACATTTGCACCTATAATTAAATTAATTACTTATTCTCCTAGAGAACTTTGCAGCATTTTTCAACTGCCCGTTCATATATGTGTCTCAGATATGATACATGAGAATGCGACGATCAAAATAAATCCATACTTTCATGATTAATTTATTACAAAATGTCATAAATAACAAATGCAGCGTTTTTGACAATAAATAAATCGTCATCATCTTCTTCTTCTTCCCTTGAATTCTAGTCTAACTAGGGTCGAGATACTTTTCACATATTTTAAAATATTGTAGCATGTTCTGGAGCCAAGGCGCTCGCCAAACGAATGACATTGGCTTGAATCTTACTGCTTTACCGCCTTTTGATACGTGCAGTTCACGGTTGGTCTATTCTTCTGCAACCCATACACAACACGGATATAAAAAGTATACAAAATTGGCGTTTAAATAACATAGACAAATCTTATTCTGGAACATAATTAAATATAGACTCTCTGCTTTTATGCTATTAAGAAGTTCTTCTCACTGTTCAAGTTATTCTACACCAAAGTCAGAAAGGGCATTCGGTTGGTGAACGCTTAGGCTCCAGAAATTGCTACAAAATTTCTAATCCTGACCCTAGTTAAACTGGGATTCAAGGGAAGATGACGATGATGGTGACGACGATGATGATGATGATGATGACCATGATGATGACGATGATGATTTGATGATGCTAATGTTAAGAATGCTGCTGATGATAATAATTTTGATGATGACGGCGACGATGACGATGATGATGATGATGATGATGATTATAATGATGTTCCAGGTATTCTGCAGAATACGGATCATTCTGGCTGGAGAGCGAGTCCGAGTCCTATCGTCTGAACGCCTCGCTCTACTCCGGTGACTCGGGCGATGCCATCGACTACAGCGACCCGGACCTGACGATGAACGGAATGCGGTTCAGCACGGTGGACAGGGACAACGACCTGTGGCTCAACGACAGCTGTGCCACAGCCTACCAGGGCGGCTGGTGGTTCGACAGCTGTGGAGGAATTAACTGCCTGACCTGCTCCACCAGTATGAGCTATCAAGTGCTGGTGGAGCAGAACTATACCACCAGTCCGGCTCTGCTCGCCGCCAGGATGATGATCAAGCAGATGTATTAGAAATTCTAATTGTTTATCAGACCCCAAATATTTCACACACTTTAGAAGCATTGGGAAAGACACATTCTGTAGGTTTGGAACTAAGTACTTGAAAATTTGCTTAACACGTAAACTGCCTTTGCTTTAATTCCTTCTTTTGGACTGGTTTCTGGAATTTGGATTTTACACAGCTTTTGGACGATTTTTCTTGTTGGCTTTGCTTTGGCTCATTTTTATACTTGATTTCATCATTGACTACGATATCACGTTATATATTTATATAATAATAATTATATATACATGTATAAATATATATACTGTATATATAAATTTCCTATATTTATATATGTATATATACATGTATATATATATATATATATATCTTAGCGCACTGCCAACTGGCAGGTCCGTGGTTCCTCTCTCTCTCTCTACAAATATATATATATACATTTGCATAAATGTATACTTTATATTTAAGTAGACTCATATGTGTAGGTATTAAAAATCTACATATTGGCCTACATGTATAAAAATCATGAGCAATGATAATTTACCTACGTAACGCAAGCAATAAAGTGACCATAATATTACAGGTATTGTTTACATTCTGAATTATATATCAAATGATATACATGAGCCCCAAAGCTATTCGTTCATATAATTATGACATCATCCCTGGATGAGGAAACGGACGTTAAACCTTTATTATTATTAATTATAAAAAAGATCTTAAATTCTTATTCGCAAGAGCTCACATGTAAGCGAAAAATATTAAGCCATTGATAGGCCTGAAAGATCCTTTCACATGTGGACATGAAGAAGAAAGGGTAAGACATAGAAAAGTGGAGGCGATATACCATGGACCTGCCAGTAAACAGTGCACTAAGAGAGAGATGCCTAATAGGTTAATTATCTTTTAACTTTACTGATCTGCGATCTGCTGCAAGCTCCTTTCAATTAACTATTCACCATTTTTAATCAATAGTATAATATATTTGTTCATTTCGGACTGGTAAAGCTGAAAAAGATAATGTTAACGTCAGTTTCCACACTCTAATGCGATGTCAGTGACGGGAGAGCCCAGGATTGAACCACACACATACTGATCAGCTGTCGAATATTTTACCGAAATTTCTTCAGAATGAAGCAGGCAATTAATGTCTACATTCATTGGATGAAGTGGGAATTGAGAGGTATGAGAATGGTTAGATTTTTTCTGGCTCCCTTGTAATGCATTTACAGATCTCCTAGTAAATAATATGGGCCACTAGCAGGGAATCGCACGTTAGGAAAAATGAAACCTAGGGGAATTGAGATTTCATGCGTTCCCTCCATACTTTAACCACTTACCACATGAAGAAATAGAGTAGTTTAATTTTAGTAAGGCTTAACTCAAACACAGTGATGAATGTTTATTTGTCTGGAATGTGGTTGGAAGGGTACACTGAACGAAATCAAATAGCGCAAAAGTCATTCTAGACAGAGAGGTGCAGGATAAATACGAGTTCCATGTTCAGGTGTGTTCAGTTAATTATTTATTCAATCAATCAATTAATCATTTAATAAATGCATCAATGAGTGACTGAAATATTGAATAAAGTAATGAGTCCGTGAGAGGTGGTGCTGAATAAATAAGTTAATAATAATAATTCATCGATCAATCAGTTTATGAGTCATTTAATTAAAGTTAAGTATCACTTAATAATTGAATTAAAATAGAAAACCGCTATTTCAATAATTTAATAAACTTTCAGATATTGAATTACTTAATCGATGAATCGGTTATATTTTAATATCACTCCGTCAATTATTAATTTGAAGGGACTCAGAAAGTTTGGGTAGAACTCATTGTCGATTCATTTGAGGAATATTTATACTTCAACTATCGAGCCATTCAATCAATCAATCAATCAGTCCAGCAATCAATCAGTCTACCAATTTGCCATCATTTTAAAGCCATGAACCGTGTAAATGGGAAGAGGAGCTAAATAATACACATTCTAAGGGGGAAAGTTCACTGAAAGAGGTCATAGACAATAATTCACGCTCTCCCTCTTGCTTCTTGTGGGCTTTTTTTTAGACAACGAGGCAATTCGAGTAGCCGCTAGTTTCCGTTTAGGCGCGAAAACTTGCGAGCCTCACATGTGCCCCTGCGGTCATGAAGTCGACGTTTTAGGTCTCCACGGCTTCTCCTGCAAACACAGCTGAGGTAGAATGTCTCACCATCACAATATAAACGACTTTATATGGCGAGCACTTTCAAAAGCAGACATCCCTTCCTCTAAGGGACCAAGTGGGTTGTCCAGCTCAGACGGCAAGCGTCCGGACGGCATGACCTTAGTGCCCTGGTGCAACGGTAAATGTGCCGTATGGGACGTCACGGTCATTGACACTACGGCAAACTCCTACCTTAGCCGGGCGGCGATTCAGCACGTATTGCTTGAATCGTTTTTATCAAACCCCAGGTTCTCTACACTAGGGTAAAAAAGCAATAATAATAATACTAATAATAATATTAATAATTATAACATTAATAATACATGTATGTGGACATGAACTAGAAAAAAAACAAAGGTGAGCTGACACGTTATAAGCCATGGGCCAACCAATCATTGACTGATAAAAAACTATTTTGATTCCATTTTATTGGCCGGTATATGAATTAGCCGATATCTTTATTGATTCATTGATTAATGTATTGACTTAAATATGGCCATTTAATTGATGAGTGATCCACTGATCTAGCGAAGATTGATTGATTGAATTTGAATTCAGGTAGATTTTCGCCTGATTGATTAATTAATTTTTTTAGAGGAGCAAACAAAAAGGAAGAGATAGAAGTACAAACAGACAGAAAGAGGCATAAAAGCTAGCCTACTATTACACCATCTTACGAAATGTATCATCGTTCTTCATAGGATGAATGAAGTTCATAGTTCAACATTCAAACCGAAAACCGCAACAAAGAAATAGAAGAAACCAATTAAAGGTAGAACAAAGCTCAAACATATAGAAACTCAATGTCAAAAGATGCGATTCCAGAATACTCTTCAGAATATTTATAGCGAGGAAGAGAAACATGGCTGAGCGGGTTTCATGTTGATTAAGTTGTCGGGCTGTTGATTGATCCACGACAATAATTCAGGCCTTTTAAGTCACTAGTTTTTCTCGCACTTCCTAGAAGGAAAAGGACTTTAAACAAGGCTTTGCCCAAAGCTTTAATAATGGCGTCATTATTATGCAGAATTGACGTGAATTAATTGTTCGCCTGCTATGGACAAGGAACTTGATTCTCTTTTCCCTATCGCCAGCATTTTTTCGATGTTCGTCGCAAGGCCATAATTTATAGTTTTTAAAGAAATAATCTCTCTGAAAGCGGGGATGCGGATTTCCTGGTCGAATGAAATGCAGATTAAGCTGAAACAATGGTAGAGACGTTGCACTTTGTGAGATGCTGAAAGCCAATGCGGTGCATAAAAGACAAAGCCATTGAGAAATAATCAATATTCACGTCGTATAAATAATAAATAATTTACTTTAATGAAATGATCCTATACATAAAGAATTCTACACATAAACATTCATTGATTAAGCAGAAACGTCTTCACTGAAAGCAAAATCGCAATAAATGATATAGGCCTACGCTAATATTTTAAATAAGAATTTACAGCTGTGGGTATTATACGAGATACATTACAGGTGAATGGGTAAGAATATTGCTGCAGAAATCCTGTAAGCTTTGCAATTCAACATTTAACGTCAGTATAATATTGGCTTCATAGTACTGGTTGTTTTAACCAGTTCGAGGGATGCTTGCTCAATATCTTCCCTATAATTGAAACAGAATTATTGGTAGAATATGCTCTAAAACAAACTTCTACTAACTAGCCATGAGATTCTGTGAAACTGGATTGATTCTGGCCGAGATAGGTACGAAATCAATAATTTAATCACTTAATTTTGAACAAATTCTTATACTTTTAAATTCAATTGTTTAATGCCCTCCTCTACAATTAATTATTCACATATAGTGCATACGATTAAAATAGAAAGACTAACACAATACCAACATGCAGGTCCGAAGGTATCACTAGTTTATTTAAAATCTACTAACTACAATAATGAACTAATTTCCTCAACAATATATATATATATATATATATATATATATATATATATATATATATATATAGAGAGAGAGAGAGAGAGAGAGAGAGAGAAAGAGAGAGAGAGAGAGACAGGGGCAGGCCGAGATTAGGTATGTTAGATGATTTAAAGACCCACTCATATGTGGAAATAAAGAGTAAGGCGGAAGACAGATAAGAGTGGAGGCTTTATATACCATGGACCTGCCAGTAGGCAGTGCACTAAGATATATATATATATGTATATATACATGTATGGCTCATGACTTTATTATTAGCTTTTATGATTTATTATTAGCTGGACTCAAAGGCTACAAATGAGGAAGTTCTGGAGAGAGTTGGCACAGGTAGACAGTTGATAAACATATTAAGAAATATTAAGAAAAGTTGAATAGGACACGTTCTAAGGAAGGAAGGTCTATTAATAGGTCATAGAAAGTAGAATGGAAGGAAAAAGAGGCAGGGGCAGGCCGAGATCTTTTAGCCTCCAAGTAGCTGGATTACAGGAGCACGCCACAACTCCCAGCGTAGGCCTATTTTAGATGATTTAAAGACCCACTCATCAGTGGAAATGAAGAGGAAGGCGGAAGACAGAGAAGAGTGGAGGCGTTATATATCATGGACCTGCCAGTTGGTAGTGCACTAAGAGAGAGAGAGAGAGAGAGAGAGAGAGAGAGAGAGAGAGCTCACTACTCTATGATATGCAGAAACCATATCCTCAGTAAAAAATAAGGGAGGCTGAGAGATTCAATAGAGCTAAGAATAGAGAGAATAGAGAGGGAGGGGTCTGTCTCTAATATGATTAGAGGCAGACTATGACAGGAAATAAAAATACTTTAATAGGGCATTCGTATACGGAGATGAAAATGAAAGGTGACTATAAAATTAGTTGGAATGTCATGGCATGTAACAATTTCACTCAAATATTTTTAATGAACCACCTCTGAACGGCATATGCTCCTCTAAAAGACAGATAATTAAATTTTAGATAAAATGTAATAAATCTTATTTAAATATTAAATAATCGTATTCAGTCAAAATCATAAGCAATACTGAGTAATTCACTGTTTGTCTTTGGCAAAAAGATGATGTACTAGAGAAGCAATAGAAGTTATGAGAGTTTTATGTGAATGTGCATGTACTTTGGAACTTGGGAATGATGTATTCATATGTATTGGAGATTTCGAAAATGCTTTTGAGAAAATAGGCTGGATAATGATGCTAAAGGATTGGAGTTGACTGGAGAGATAGAAGATTGATTTTAAATTTGTACATGAATTGGAAAGCAATAGTCAAAATCCAGCAAGAGTTCAATCAATCAATCAATCAATCAATCAATCAATAAATCAATCAATAGGAATTGTGTTCGTTGAGTTCTCTGAAATAGGAGGAGGAGGGGAGTGTAAGACAGGGATGTTGTATTTCACAACTACTGTTTAATCTATATGGCGTGGCGGTAGGATTGAAGCGATGGAAGATATTGAGGAAGGAATAACTATTGGAGGTAAACTGTTGAAAGATGTGAGGTCTGCGGATGATCGAAGTATTCTCGCTAGTAGTGAAGCAGGATTGCAAAAGGTTTTGGATGGTCTGAATGTCACATCATTGAGATATGGCAAGAAGATTAACATAAAGAAGACAAAGGTTATGAGAGTATGCAAGAGTCACATGGATTTAAACTGTGGCCGCGATCCTGGGGGGGCAGAGGGGGCGATAGCCGCTCGCCAATAATTTTTGCGGGGGGCGAACTAGAAGTTCGCCCCCTAATAATTATTTATCTTATAAAGTTCGCATCCCCCATAATTTGATAGTGAGCCAGTGGCGGTTCTGAGTGGTGGCCTGTGGTGGCCACGCCCCCCCCCAAATGAAGGGCTGGCGACCCCAAAAATAGTCAACAAAAAGATTTTATATTATTTCTGATTACCATAGCACAACAGTGCTGGATCAGGAGCATCAGATGCCATTTAAGACGATGCTTTTTAAGATGCTTGATTAAAGTGTGACGCACTTTAATAACGACCATTGAACAGTGAAGTTAAGGCACACCGTCAGAACCCGACATCAGTGATATCATATCATATTACTTGCGCGCAGACTCGCACTCTGCCCGAGTCCACTCACTGCTTAAAATAGAAGGACTGCTGAGCTAGAACTTAACGTGGTAGACCTTCATCTTGAGCAATGATGAAGGGGGGAGATCTCCATTTTCTGCAAAGGAGCTCATAAACATAACAACAATTAGAGTGCTGTTGTCGCCAACGACAACATCGAGCACTATTGAGACAAATCGAAGCCAGTGTGCAAAAAGATAATCCAAAACTATGAAAATTACAAATCCAAAAAATCAGTCCAAAGATAATGGCTATTAAAGCAAAGGAGGCTTAAGTTCTGTTCGTAACTCATGGTCACTGCGTGGAAAGAGATATGGAAAAGATGGGTCTTCAACTGCCTCATAGGAAATAGCAATTAAAGGCCGATGTTATTCAAACGAAGACTTTCAAAGCGTAGATGGAAGAGAGTGCTAGAGCAGCTGTGCAGAATATGTGTAGGTTGATCAAGTCACTTAATATTTTGAGACACCGTCAGAACAACGAAGCTGTTGTAGTTTCAGTACAAATTGTCTAATTGTTTTACGATGCTGCTTCCATCGAATTATAAAACTGTTTGATTCCCGCAATCAAATCTCCAATCCTCGTTAGACATCCTAACCTTATATAGTTGAGTGCAAAAACTCCCTGTACGAATCTGAAAGTTGTTTAGACGTTAATTTGTTACACCGTAATTGAATTCATATACTGCATATTAAGGTCATCGATCTAAACTTGAAGTCTACCTTAGGTCGACTTTATAAGGCGTGACAAGACAATGAACACGTCTGTTAATACGTAATTAAGGTCTCTCGCTCTCTGGCTGAGAGTCTTTGAGTCGGTAGATTGTTCATTCTACTTTTCATTCAGTTTTGGACTTCATTTGAATGCACCAGAGTCGCTAGATTGTTTTATAAAGTTTTAGCAATACAGCTAAGATATCATTTTCTTTATTTCTAACATATAGGCCTAAAGTACGCAATGACAATAAATATATAGATATTAAGTAGGCTATTTAATGAAAGTTTCGTTCAGTTTATGTTCGTTTTATGTCACGATGTGGGAAAATTGCTAATGTTTTCTTTTAATGCGAATTTAGAAAGTTTAAGTTTACAAATTTCTACGTTAATTGTTTTAGCTATTTGATTAGTATCATTTATAAAACATCATAGTTTGATGTGGCCCGGTACTGCATGGACTCATGATTTTTTGTGCTTATTTAGGCAGATGTGATGATGACGAAGATGATATATTACGGAAAAGATCTATAATTTCAAAAAATTTCCCCTTCGGGGAGGGGGTTTAATAGCGCCTTCCCCGAAAAAAATGCCTTATACGTGCCCCCTAAATTTTCCCTTTCCCACCTCTGGCCACCCCATTTTGCATAAGGCAGAATCGACCCTGTATTGAGCTAATACAGCCACAAATATGAAAGACTTTAATAATTCAAATATTTAATTAATGAACCATTCATAGATAATTATAATGTAACGAAACAGATGTAATATAACTGGTTGAATTAAGCAAACATCTTAGCTTGGTTGTGGAAAGTAGAGAGCTTACTTCTAATAAAATAAAAATGCTTGAAAAGTAATAAATATTGTTCTACCATCATACTACCATGTAATTATTACTTAATTAAACATTGTATTATAATATATTACATATGTATCACAATTGAAATTGCCTCTCACCCAATAATATTTATAGAGGGCGAAAGTATCCTTTCGCCCCTCCCAATAATGACAAACAAGTTGAATATTTTTTTAGTTCGCCCTCAATCCTGAAACCAGATCTCTGCCTCTGGATGTAAATGTTATATATTGAATGATTCGCGATTAGAACAGGTAAGAAGCTCAAGTATTTAGGTCACACCATCACGTATGATGGGAAGTATGAAATAGAAATAAAATGTAGAATAGCACAGGCGTAAGAGGCTTTCGGAAAGAGAAAACAACTACTAAAAGGGCACTGGGAAGAAACACAAAGATAACTTAGATTGTGAAAACATTGGTTTGGTCGACACTTCTGTACGGATGTGAAAAGCGGATATTAAAGAAAAAAGATATCAAGAAGCTAGAGGCATTGGAAATGTGGTTATGGAGAAGGATGGAGAAGAATAGTTGGACTGACAAAATTACAAATGAAGAAGTTCTTGAAAGAGTCGGTACAGATAGACTGTTAATAAATGTGAAACGAAACAGAAAGAAAAGCTAGATAGAACATAATATAATATAAGGGTTGATGGTTTACTAAAGAATTAAATAGAAGAATGTAAAGGAAAGGAGGTAGAGGGAGATCGAGACATGGGACGCTGGATGATCTGATAACAAATTTATATAAAGAGATGAATGGAAAGGCTGAGGATAGCATTGGCTGGAAGAGTTATATCCCATGGACCTGCCATTAGGCAGTGCCCTAGAAGAAGATAAAATGTCACCATTATGATCATCATGATGAAGCTCATTGGCATCATCATCATTATCATCATTATCATCATTATCATCATCATCATTATCATCATTATCATCATCATCATCATTATCATCATTATCATCATCATCATCATTATCATCATTATCATCATTATCATCATTATCATCATTATCATCATTATCGTCATAATCATCATTATCGTCATAATCATCATTATCATCATTATCATCATTATCATCATTATCATCATTATCATCATTATCATCATTATCATCATTATCATCATTATCATCATTATCATCATTATCATCATTATCATTATTATCATCATTATCATCATTATCGTCATTATCGTCATTATCGTCATTATCGTCATTATCGTCATTATCGTCATTATCGTCATTATCGTCATTATCGTCATTATCGTCATTATCATCATTATCATCATCATCATCATTATCATCATTATCATCATCATCATCATCATCATCATCATCGTCGTCGTAGTCATCTGCTTCTTCCTCCTCTTCTTCTTATTCTTCCCTTTAAACCTAGTATAATTTTGGACAGAATTAGAAACTTTTGTAACAAATTCTAGAGCCTAGGCGTTCACCAACCGAATGCCCGTTCTGATGTTGGTTTGGATCTTCGTGCTTTGTCGTCTTTTACGACACGTGCAATCCACAATTGGTCTATCTTCAGCAATTCAGACACAATACGGGTAGTATCTTATTAGATAAAATGTTAATTAATAATAAATGGAAGTTAAATGCAGTAAGATGCAGTAGGGTTGCACAAGCAAACGAGGCATTAGGTAATTAGAAAGAACTTCTATTAGCAAAAGGTCTAAAATGACACAAAGATAAAGATGGTGAAAGCCTTGGTTTGAACCACGCTATTATTTGGATGTAAGACATGAGCCTTAAGGAATGAATATATCAGGAAGTTACAGGCATTGGAAATGTGGATATGGAGAAGAATGGAAAGGACTAACTAGACACCAACGGTCACAGTTCTGGAGAGAGTTGGTACAGATGGACAGTTGATAAATGCATTAAGAAATAGGAAGAAGAGTTGGATAAGACATAATCGGCGGGTGGAAAGTCTACTAAAAGAGGTCATAGAAGGCAGAATGAAATGGAAGGAAATAGAGGCGGAGGCAGGCTGAGATAAGGAATGTTAGATAATTTCAAGATCCACACATATGTGGACATGAAGAGGAAGGCGGAAGACAGAGAAGTAAATTAAAAAGTTTGTAAACACGCATTATAGCGAAATGATCAGCTACGTATCACCTTTAATAACACATGTTTAAACCGTTAGGCAATTTAGATCCTTTTCCGTATAGCCAGTCCAGTCAATGTCCGAGATTTACTCTCAGATCAGCGCGGCTGAGATCCGGATGATAAGAATGGAGGCGTTACATGTCATGGACCTGCCGGTAGGCAGTGCACTAAAAGAGAGGGTGAGAAAGAGAAGTTAGCCTGTAAGCAGTCAATCAACTATCAATAACTGCACTCTCTAGAATTATTCAAATAGAAGGTTCAAGATATTTTTCTTAATCATTTGCTATCATTCTCCATAGGTAGCACTTCATAAATCAGCAAGTTAGTCCCTTCAAAAAATTCCTCTGCTTTCTTCAATTCCTGCTTAGTCGCCTCTTATGACGTTTGCAATTTACTGATGGTTTATTCTTCAGTGTTTTGAACACAATACCATAGATTGAACAGCGTATGAATTAGCTACAAAATGAATCTTACAATTGAATCTCAGACCTTGCTTATATTGCTGAAATAAAATACTGAATAGGCGACTCATTAATATGATTGCGATATATTTGTAGGTGTATATATTTGGGTCCTGAATATCTCTACCTATGCCTTTGCTATCCTGAGTCAGTCTCAGGGACATTTCCAGAAGGTAAGGGACCCGAGCAGTGGTAAGAAACTATGTAGCATTGACTTGCCAAGCTTTACGACGACATCTAAATCATACAAGGCTTGTGTTTTACAGTGTCTCGCCCTTGAAGCAACAGAATGCTTGCACAGTAGCTTCAACAGCTCGACACAAGAGTGCAGCATATACTCTGACGTTCCTCATTGCTTCGATAAGACAAACGAGTGCGTGCAATACGAGGTATGTCTGCAGAAGATTTTTTTTCTCTCTCTCTCTCTCTCTCTCTCTCTCTTTCTCTCTCTTTCTCAGTCATTGCATTGCCTCTTAGTCGGTCTATGACATATATAACTCCTTCATATTTCCAAAGTCTGCTTTTTCTTTCACACACACTTACAATTCGTTATTAATTGTCTAATATCCCATGACTTGGTCTTCTTCCAAATTTTCCCCTTCTGTTTTCCCATTTTTTTTTTTTTTTCTCTTTCTCTCAGAACGAGATCTCTTCTTTCAATTCCTTGTCATAATTATCGGGTAATTACCTGAGTCAACTAGGTTATTAGCTCTGATTTGTTTCTAATTGTGTGAAAATATATGATCTTTCAATTCTTACTCGGTGGTACATTTCGAAAGCTTCCAATGTCTGCTATCTTCCTTTCTTAAAGACAATTATTCACAGCTTTAAGGGAGTGTAGTAAACTAAAGTTTACAAATTTTAGCTTCACGAATTTAATCGAATTTTCTTAGTAGTTCTCTTCTCTTGCCGACTGAAGGCCAATTCTGCTTGCGCATTTAGTTTCCTTTTTTTCGTCTTCAATCTTCTATTATCGTGTTCCATAAATATTTTAAACTCTTTACATGAACGAACATCGTATTATCTTTTGCACGAAGATATTTATTTCTTTACCTTCCTTAATTAAACGCTCTCATCACATTCTTTTTCTTGATATCAGTTTTCATTCCATGTTGTAATAGAGTAATATCCAGGCCGTACATAATTTTCTGTAATCGAGCTTCGCTACTGGCAATCAGATCCTGATAATCAGGGAAGCTTCTGTTATTCAATAATTCACCTCAATTTTTGTATTAATTTAAAAATTTCCCATTACTTCTATGATCTATCATCATTGCTTCTATTTGTATTATAAGTATGAGTGATTATATGATTTAACGTTTTCTTACTCTCAGTCCCATGCTTCCATCTTTCGAAAATTCATGCAGAATTTTGACTTATTATTAATGCAGAGTGTGAAAAATAATTTTATATCTCACAAGTATGCTCGAATTCTTTTCCAAAGAATTTTACATTCTCGATTACGACTATTATTTTATCCGGCTCAAAGGTTTGTCAAAGTCCACAATGTACAATAGAACTTCACTTACCAGCTCTAAGCTGCGATCACGCATGACTTTACTTACCCCAATAGCCTCTCTGTTATCAAAACCTCTTTGAATTCCAAACTGTGATTTATTAACATCATCTTTGAGTAAATGCGTTTGTCTATTATTCTTAATAAAACTTGACTCATGCGATAGTAAACTTATTCTTCTGTAGTGTGAACATTCCATTGTGTTTTCGTATTTGGAAATTGGATTTAATAGCGTGCCCGTAAAAACTTCTGAATATTCACCGATACAATATTCTTTTTGGAGTTTCTTCCTCTTACGTTTAAGAATTCATGAACAGATTTCAAGGATCAGTAGAAATGGAAATAGCAAATGTAATGGTGTAAGAAAGTAGAGGAGAAATGGTAAATGGAACTAGAACATACCAAGGACCAGAAGGTATGTGATTTCAAAAAAAGAGCTAAAAGCTCTGGATCACAACTAAAATTCTGAACAAAGAAGGTGAAAGGAGAAAGTGGCAAAATAGTGAGTCATAATTTGGAAAAAGGATTATTCGCAAGAATAATGAATGAAATTAGAAGAAAAACGTACAATGTAGGGGATCAGTGGTTGAGTAACAAATGTGAATGTGATGATTTAGTATTAAAATGTAAATGTAAATATACATGTAGGCCTAGTAACTAGAATATATAAAGAAGGGCGTTTGAGGATTTGTTGTACAAAATTAAGTCCGCAAACTAGAAACATTAAAGACTAGCAAGGAAGAACATCAAATATGTGTAATTAAAGAGAGAAATAAACTATGCAACAGAAGGATGGCGAGACAATGTGGACTTCTTCTTTTGTGCACTGCCATGTGGCAGATTCAAGGTACATATTCATACCCAAAGTCTGTTTTCTTGCTCCATAAGAGCACGCCTTAGATCAACAATTTAATCCCTTCACAAAGTCTATGCCTTTTCCATACCTGGTATAGCCTATAGCTTGGGAAAATTATGCCTTCTGAGGTGGTTTCCCGTAGCCTTCCTCAATTAGATGGATTAATTACCACTTAATCCTGAGAGAAAATATTTCATATGTGGACTATATTCATGAAAATGCTAAAGAAAGGGTTTGAAAGCGATTCTTGATCGATTAAAATACATTTATCGTATACATTCCACATTCCGAGGTTAGGAATGTTAAATGATATAAAGATCCACGCGTACATGGACATGAAGAGGAAAACGGAAGACATATAGAGAAGCGTTATATTCAATGGACCTGCCAGTAGGCAGTGCACTATGAGATAGATATTGTATAGGCTTACAGGTATATACATACATGTATATATTGCGATGCAGGCCTACACGTATATAAATAGATTTCTTAAAATGTACTAATCCAGTACATATATTTCGATTTTACATATAGGCCTACCTGTATACAAGAGTATTAAATTTCTTCTTTCTACGAGAGACCTATGTCTGAATTTTGTGTGACGATTGACAAAAAGTTCAAATGCTCCTTAAAGACTCGAAGACTCTTGCAAATATCATAAATATTTATGAAGAAAATTGTGAGTACTTCAACGGTTAAGCATCATGCGCCTGATTTTCAAATTTAATCCTCACTAAGTCCTGACTGATGAAGAAAATGTCCAATATTCTAATCGCTGACTGAAAATACAGTGAACGTTATGTTTTGTTTGTTTTAGAGTATGTTTATCAGGCAGCCCTTCGGTATGTCATTTTCTATATTATCTCTATGTAGGCCAACATGTAGATGCAAATTAGATGTGTAAAATGGTATTCAGTTTGAATTCCGCTTAATATTATCATATCAAGCAGCATTTAAACTGAGAAGAATTTTTAATGCTATAAGCAATAATTTAATAGAGCAATTTATAAAAATAGCGTTTCATATTTTGGTGTGTAGGTTACAAGTTGAATTCTCCACATGATAATTCATGTTGCCTTTTAGTCTTAAACAATGACCATTTAGGTCATTTCTATGTTCTACAATCAACCCTTACTTTTAATCGACTTATCGATTAAAGCAGTTAATGTTTTATAGGTTTCTTAACCCCATTGGTTTGAGAAAATTGAGAATTTAATCTATCGGCAATTTTACTTATTAGTAAGAAAGCTACTGCATGACGGAGATATGGCAATGAAGGGACTTTGATTTGCAGAGTTTTAGTAGCTACACCGATTTTGACCATAATTATACCACTTGGCTGGCTACTGGACCCTCACTATCCACTTCATAACAAAAGTAAGAATAGCAGCTACTAGTGGGCTACTGTCCTCCATGACAACATCGAACGCATTAACGCAAATACCTTGTTTTGCATATTGTTGGTCTTGTTAAATATATACGAACTGATTGATTAACTGATTGATTCTACAATTTGTCACGTGTTAAAGGAAATGTTAATATAAGCACTAGTTCTCTATCCTAGCTGTAATACCATTATACAGATGACATTTGAAGTATCATGAACTATCGTTAAATATCCATACACTTAAGATGTTTAGGTACATTTTGTGTTACAGGACCAAATCTTGCTCTCCGGCAGCCTACCATTCAAAGCTCGACATACGGCAACACTCCCAATCACGGTGCGGCTGTTGATGGAAATAAGAATCCAAGCTTCTTTAGTGGTAGTTGTTCTCACACGAACATCATCTCTCCCATACGATCCTGGTGGATGGTTGATCTGACAAATATTACCCGTGTAACTCACGTCAAGATTTCCAATAGAGATGACCCTTGTTAGTATTAATAGTAGTAGATGTAGTATTAGTAGTAGTAGTAGTAGCCTAGTAGTAGTAGTAGTAGTAGTAGTAGTAGTAGTTGTAGTAGTAGTAGTAGTAGTAGTAATAGTAGTAATAATAATAGCAGTAGTAGTAGTAGTTGTAGTAGTAGTAGTAGTAGTAATAGTAGTAATAATAATAGCAGCAGCAGTAGTAGTAGTAGTAGTAGTAGTAGTAGTAGTAGTAGTAGTAGTAGTAGTAGTAGTAGTAGTAATAGTAGTAATAATAATAGCAGTAGTAGTAGTGGTAGTAGTAGTAATTGTAATAATAATAATAATAGTAATAATAATAATAGTAGTAGTAGTAGTAATTGTAATAATAGCAGTAGTTGTAATGGTAACAGTAGTGAAGATAGAAGCAATGATAAGAATAATAATATGTTAAATTTTGACACTCACTCTTCTCATTAACTTGATGAATTTTTAGTTGGTCTTTTACGGTTTTTATTATTTCAGCCCGTTCAGACCATTAGGAAATTTAGTTTCTAGTCTTTTCTGCCACTCTTCCTCTAGTTTTCTTCTGATGCTTGTAGTGTTCGGTTGATCTGTTACCTTTTCTATCCCTATAATTTCCAAGTCCAGAATAGAATGATTCATGCTATTAAAATGTATAGCTATCGGTGCGTTCTCTTTATTTCTAATTGAGGACTTGTGGTTATTTAGTCTGTCTCTTATTCGTCTTCCTGTCTCTCCTACGTACTGAATACCACATTTTCTACAGGTAATTAGATATATGACGTTTTCAGCGATGCACGTCATGTTTTGTTTTATACTGAACTGTTTATTATTTTGTGTGCTTGTGAATGTTTGCGTATTACGTGTATTATATAAGCACATTAAACACTGTGGCTTACCACACTTTCGAAAACTACTATTACCATTGCTCTGTAATTTACTTCTTACTAATATTTGTCTTAAATTTGTGTTTTGTTTGTAGGCTATTATTATTCTGTCCTTCTTGAATTCTGTGTTATTTTGTATTATAGATTTTAGTTTTTGTCCTATTTTGGTACCTAGTGTTGAGAAGTTTACAATTATTGGAATTAGCCTTTGCTCTTTGTTGTTTTGCTCCAGCTGTTTTTTTTGTGTTTTATCGTCTAGATTATAATTATACAAGATTTCACGACGGGCATCCCTCAGCATAGAGTATGAGTAGCCCCTATTTTTTAGACTCTGGAAAAGTATTTTAGTAGCCGTTTCGAAATCTTCTACATTGCTACATATCCTTTTAAAACGTATTAACTGGGATTTAACAATACCCCCAAATGTATGCTTAGGGTGAAAAGAATTTTTATGTAGTAGCTGATGAGTATCCGTTTCTTTGAAATAAACTTTTGTTTTTAATTTATTGTCATATTTAAATACATTCACATCTAAAAAATTATTTGATATATAATTATAATTTAACTTAATTTTAATGCTTGGAATTAGATTATTTAAATAATTTTCGAACCTCATTAAGGAATTTACATCCTCTGGCCATAGAAAAAATATATCATCGATATATCTGCTGTATAGTATTGGTTTTGTTGTATATTCATACAGTGCTTTTGGTCGAATTCAGTTAGGTAAATATTGGCTAATGCAGGGGCAAAGCGCTTGCCCATAGCAGTTCCTTTTATTTGTAAATAATGTCTGCCGTTAAATTCAAAATCGTTATTACGTAAGGAAATTTCTAATAGTTGTATTAGCTGATTATTCGGACGTTTATCATCCGGATAATCAGTGAATATTTTTTCTACACACTGAATGCTTCGATCTATATACATGTTAGTGTATAGAGACGTTATGTCGCCTGTTACGATTAAATAATCTTTATCTACGATATAGTTTTTAATTTTATTTACAAAAGAATATGAATTTTTTATGTAACCTGGGTGATGAATAGATACTGGATGCAGAAAGCTATTAATATATTCGCTGACTCTATAAGTCTCGCTATCTATATCGGATACTATTGGCCTGCCTTCCGGCATTTTGCCTGGTTGAGGCCAAGTGTCTCGTGCCTTATGAATTTTAGGAAGGAGATAAAATGTCCTCTCCTTTACTTGAGTTGGTCCTGTTAAATATTTAAGCTGCTTCTTATTTATATGTTTTGATTTTTTTATTTGTTACAGAATTTCCTCTATTTTCTTCTTACTGTCTAAATATATAGGTCTAGGAATTTCTTTGTAATATTCAACATTTTTCAGTTGTCTTATAGCTCAGTTATATAACGTTGTCTATCTACGATAACAGTAGCGCCCCCTTTATCGGCCGGCTTTATGACTATTTGGTTATTACTTTTCAATTTTTGTATGCTCTTTATTTCTATTTGACTAATGTGGGAAAGTTCGTCTAAGCTAAGATTTTGATTTTTTATTTTATCTAAAAATAATGATTTGTGTCCTATTGAGTATCTATTTTCAAGTATGTCTATGATGTTCTTAGTTCTTCTATTGTTGTCTGTACTGTTACATAATTGTTTAATTGTGTTGAATACAGTACTATTAATTGTGTCCGTTAAGCTCAATATATTACTATTCAGTTCATCAGCTGGGGGAATCCAATCTGATTTCTCAACAAAATTAACCTTCTCCCTAAATTGTTGGTTTTTGAAGTATGATTTTACTTTTAAATCCCTAATTAGTCTATTAGTATTTAAAATAATATTTCTGATGGGCATTTTCTTATTTGTTGGTATATATGATAATCCTTTTTCTAAAATGTACAGTTCTGTGTGTGTGGGTTTGTACTGTGAAAGATTGACTGTTGAGAATGAATTGTCTGAGTGTTTTACTTGATTGATGTTTGATTGATTTGATTTGAATCTAAAAAATCACTATTGATGAGTTTGTTTGTTAGTGAAACTAGGGTGTTACTGTCATACAACCCAACTGGTCTGATGGACGCCTCTTCCAGCGGTTCGATCCAGTTGGGCGCTTTTTCCTTTATATAGCTATTCAACTGTCTGATGGTTTTCTGCTCCGCCTCTCCCATCTCCTTTGTTATCGGTATTCCGATAAAGGCTAAGTCCACATCCATCTTCTTGCCAGCGTTGATTATCCTGTTGACGCACGTGACGCTGTTCCTGTGGAGCCAGGATCTGTTATTAGAGCCGGTCTGTATGAGTAACCTCTTCATTCCCGGTGGTTTTCTCATCTTTTCCATGATTGAGGCCGTGTGTTCCAGATTGGCCCCCATGAAAGCATGAGTTTCCATATTGGCGGGAAGATTGAATAAGCCTCTTACTGCGCTATCGCCTATGACAACGGTGTCGGACCCATCTCGAATTTGGCCAATTTGCCAATTTGCTTTCTTCTGCTCCAGATGAAGTATTGGCCTGTTGTTGACCGGTGGGGTCTCCTCTGATGTGGACGGGGATTCCATAGTATTCTCCACCCCTTTGCACTTCTTCGACAGTCTCTCCTCCAATGGAGAAGACTGTAGACTGATTACTGTTCCAGTTGGCTCCTTGTCGGGGCTCCTGATTGAATTTCTTCGTTTCAGCAGTTGCTTCCCTTTACTCACATTCTCCTGGGTGGTATCACTTTCTACCGCTTCTATCTCCACCTCAGCCAAGGCCGCGAATTGATTATGTAGGATTACCTCAGTGAGGTTTTCACCCGAGGTCGCCTTCCGCGATTTGCTGGGTGATATCCAATGATTGGCCTGAACCTCCGGGAATGAATTTATGATTTTCTTCATTCTCGTCTCCACCATTTTCTTATTCAGCTTCTTACTGGCTTGCCTGAGTGCAATTTCTCTTGCATGATCCACGTCCTGCAAATTCAGCTTTCTGCCAGTCTCCTCTACTTCCTTGAGTTTTCGTGCTAGGTGGTCTTGCACCAACAAAACTATCTGGCTCTTGGTTTCTTCTAACTTCTTCTTCAGTCCTGTGCTGAATGTAGAGTCCATCATTGGTGGGGTAATAGACCTCAAGAGCTCGTCTAAATTCTTTTCCAGGCTCTTCGGAATACTCTCCCAGCAATCCAAATGGTGCTCCAGTTGTACTCTCTGGAACAGCTTTTTCACTAGCTGCTCAAAGTCTTTGTTATTGGTTGGCACTTTGTGCATTCTAGCTCCCTTATCCGTTGCTCCTTTAGGTATTCTTGGCTGTCGGTGTTCACTCTTCTTAGGTTGACGAGGTGCTAATCCTTGTTTATTATATCCTTTAGATTCCGGAGTAGCACAATTGAGGCGTTCTATAGATATTCTAGTCCCCTGATGATGCGTTGGGACTCTGTGAGCGTAATCCATTCTGTAGTTCTTATCACGAAACACTCTAGCTGAGTTACTGGGGTTTAATCCACGCGCTTGAGTAACTTCTGCAAACGTTTTAGCGCTACCTTCTGTGGAACGCTGATTGTTTTCCACCGCTGCTAGACGGGCCTCAATTGCCTCTAATTTTGCAATTACTATTTCCATAGTTATTCCACTAACTTGCTGTACTATCGTTAGATTAATTACGTTTTGTTGATTTACTATCGTTAGATTAATTACGTTTTGTTGATTTTAAACGCAAACTTAATCCTATAATAACTAGAAGTATTATGTTAAAGATATTTTCAACACAAACTCGTATTTTACACTATGCAAACTTTTAATGTATTACCGGTTTCGATGCAATGAACTTCGTCAGATACACATAAAGGTAGTAGTATGGGTAGCAGTAGCAGTAGCAGTAGAAAAGTAGCAGCGTAGCTACTTACAGTAGAAGTTAATTGTCTCAGCAATGCAGCAAGAATTCTAAATAATTCTAATAAAATTTCCTAGTATATTATAAGAGTAATAGATCTTTTGCTGTATAAAAAATAATTAAAAATAAGATTTATTAATATATATTTAAATTGTTACATTGCTTAAATTAGATAAAACTAGTTTCAACACTGTAAATTTTTAAAATTAGTTTGAAGGTTGTTATGAATGTTTAAACTACCGATAGCTGTAAGAGGATAATCCAAAATGTGCAAGTTATTTTGCACATTTGGAGCATATATATATATACAGTATATACATGTATATAAATATATGTGCTGTTTGTTGCTGATGATATATATATATAAATATATATATATATATATATATATATATATATAGTAGTATATTATATATATATATAGTATATTTTATATATATATATATATATATATATATATATATATTTATTCGTTTATTACACGAAATCTGACATGCCGCAGAAAACGTGCACGTGTATAAGAAGCAGAACACAAAAGCAATAAGCAGACCAGAAAGCAATAAACACATGTACACATTGTAAAAAAGACTTAGTATGAGTCTTTTTATAGCATTCTAATGAGAAAGTTCTTATCCATCAAAGGTGAATGCTTAGATGGCAAAGAGAAAGGATGAGCCTCCCCTCACCTAAACCTAAAATTATACGCAAGCGGGGGAAGAAGCCGGTGCAAGACATGCTGTCTGTTGCTGATGATAGTTTTAAGCAAAGTAGTTTGACTACTTTGACAAAATATCGTTCGCAAAATAGTTTCACTACCCAAAAGTTGTTTAAAGAGATGGCCAAGTTTAGCTACATAAAAGTTAGTAACAAGCCCATAACATCTATTGTGACTCCTTACAATACCCCCATTGGAACATTTAAAAGAAAACATATTTTCCTTACATCTGACCTCCTTCTCTTCAGAACAATGTAGTATGCTAATCTGAAATTAATGTTATTGCATACTTATGCTACGTGTTGTATTTAATAAGAAGTGAATGATCATTTTGAGTATATACACTGTTATAAATTAATTTCAGGGGAGAGGTTAAGGGAATTCAACGTGGGCCTAACCAATATCTCTCTTTCTGGATCAGGACCTCTTAACTACTCGCTGTGTGCCTACTATCCCTGTGCCGTACCCAGTTCCGCCACAAAAACAGTGTACTGCAGGACTGATACACTGCCTGGACGATATTTGTTCATTCAGCACGATCACATCTTACAGTATCTGACTCTATGCGAAGTCGAAGTGTACGGCTTACCTGAGTTTTAGTGTTCTCAAAAATTTGAAGAACTCTACGACTAGCTCATCTCAGCTTTAAGTATATATGTAATAAATATGTAATGTATGTAATGTATCTATGTAATAATTATATATATTCATTCAATGATCCGTTTGAACCGGTATTACGAGCTTATGCGCTCAGCTCTTTTTTACTCAATCATTTCTCGATCCTGGAAATTAATTAATTTTTAAAAATTTATTTAGCATATGCGTTAATTCAGGTAACTGCTTTACTTGTAAGGCAGTTTAATGTAGACAGAGCACCCGGCAGGCAGGTTAAAGGACACTCCTCAACGATATGTTTCGTGGTTGAGATTGACCGCAGTCACACAGTGGCGAATCACGAATTCCTCAATGAACTCAATTATTCTTCATCCACCTTGTCCAAGTTGACATCAACTTCCTCTTCGGAGATTTATTCATGAATGCGCTTAAGAAGGATCCTGAATTAGATGGTGCCGCTGGTGCATTTCCTAAGCAGGTTTCCACGATTTGAGCTGTTTTGATGGAGGTTTTACAGCTTTCATGAAAGAGGAAGGGTTTGATTTCCGTGAACCTTCTGCATTTGTTTAACGAATAAAAATTTATTTAGGATGATTTTAATCCTAACAGCCTTAAGTCTCAAATTAAATCTTGATAGGATACATGTAGATCAGCATCTACATGTATGTTAATTTGACAAGTCTACATTTTCTCTCCAACTGGTGTACATAAGTGGCAGGTCCACTGTATATATTCATTTTCACTGTATGCTATCAAGCTACGTAAGGTGCCTTTGATCGAATGATAGGCTAAGTTAATCACTTCACTAAAGGTTATGCCTTATATTCACACTAGAATTTAGCCGATATCTACAGCTCTTCTTCAGTGCACCGCCAAGTGGCAGGTTCAAGGTACATATTCATACTCAAAGTCTTCTTTCTTACTCATTAGATCAACAGGTTAATCCCTTCACAAAGGCTAAGCCTTATCCATACCTTATGAAGCCTATAGCTTGGGAAAAGTATGGTTTCTGAGCTGGTTTCCCCTTTGCCTTTCTCAGTTAGATGGATTAATTACCATTTAATCCTGGGGGAAAATATTACAGGGTGAGGTCGGTCCTCTCTTGCCATCTTTAGCTGCTGCTTTAGTCGCCTCTTACGTACATTCAGCAGATTGTTTGCGGTTGCCATATTCTGAAGTGATCCAACCGCACCCGAGCACAACACTGGGAATAATTTACAGCTATGTCGATATTATCTGATATTAAATTATTTTACCGCGTCAGATGACCAATACCATTCTCCTCAAGGCATCGGTCACTTGGTGAAAGGTTAGAATAACCCCATAAACTTATTGTAATCTTATTTCCGGAAGGCCTATTTGTTTCAACGAGTAATATTTAGAAAACATATGTGAGCACTTACATGCTGACATGTCAGTAAATACAGATACAAAAGTAAATACAGGTACAGGGTTAATTCTGTACTTAATAACTCTCATCACGTTTTCTATCACTTATGCCACCAATGAAGGTAACTAATAGTTGTCGTAACTTGTAGCTAGAGCCTATTCCTTTTACATTTCCTCTTAAAACTCTGCAGACTATGAGTTTCAAATCTTTACAAAGATTGCTAGTAAACAAATAACAATCTCCTGTCTTCCTTTAAACAATTTCTCTAGAGAGATGAATATCATTTCAAAAATTACACTTTAGCCCTTTATTGGGAAATCCTCAAGTCTCATTTTACCCGAGGTTCCAACGAAGCCGTACTAGAATTGAGGTGCACAATTTAATTTCGAGAGAATGGTAGCCTTGAACCTCTCATAACTAATACAGAATCCAAACCCTTAGATATAAGTTTTCGAATAGGTACAATATATATACGGCACAGCTGCTAATGACCTCACTGATGTGTTCAGTGAAGGAAAAATTAGATTCAAGTACAACTCCCAAACATTTATGCAAATTGACTCTGGCTATACCATCCGCAGGTGGTGGTGCATTTCTGAAAGAAAATTAAGACCGGGTAAATCGAAAAGTATATCAAGAGATTTTGCTTTATTTAATTTTAGATTATTATCGTTACACCAATTTTCAATGGTAACACCTAAGTTGTGCTTCAGTGGTGTCAATGCAGTTATATTGAATTACGAGTAAAGTGTCGTCGGCAAATTTTACCATGTCGTTTTGAGAGTGAACAGGTCTTAGATTCGAAGTAGTAGTATAGAAAGACGCCGGACCAACAACGGATCATTGAAGTATATTTATAAAGCGTCGCTCAATGCTAAATGCCACAGTAGCGCTGAGAAGACAGTGAAGGTCATATAGCCTGGTGGACCAGTGGTGTAATGCCACAATCGGTGTATCGACTAGAACTCTGCTATATCATAGGCCTATCTATTATATCATATGGACCCGCCGCCTTTCCTTTTGTTCATGCCTTTTATTGCATTAAAAAATTCCTAATTCATTTCCTCTGAGCCCTTTTCATTACAAGCTACAACATTTTTTTCCTCTAGTTCAAATTATTATAATAATATTATTATTATATTATTATAATAATATTATTATTATGATTATGAATATGATTATTATTATTATTATTATTATTATTATCCACCTGAGGAAGGCAACGGGAAACCATCTCAGAAGCCATATTTTTCCCAAGCTATAGGCTACAAAACCTATGGACAAAGCAGAGACTTGGTGAAGGGATTAACTTGTTGATCTAAGGAGTGCTCATATGGAGCTAGAAAGAGAATTTTGAGTATGAATATGTACCTTTAACCTGCCACTTGGCAGTGCACTGAAGAAGACGTTCAAAATCCTTCCGAACTGGCTTTCCAGCCTAAGCATACAGCTCCTCTACATATTCTCTCTATCATTCTTTAACTTCCTCCAGCTCTGTCTCTAATGCTAATTTTCTTTTCATCACTTACGCCCTCTTCTATCTTACTTCGCTAATTCATCACTTTTTGCACTCCATCAATGAGCTTTCGCTGTATCTGATATTCTTCTAAGCTTACTACTAATATCATACTTCCCTTTCGTTCATAACTTCTTCCATCTTCCATAAGTGCATTTTAGAGAAACATCGAAAGAGAGTTAGAGCTACAGTGCAAGAAAGGGGAAAGCGGGGGAGAGGGAGGATGGAGGAAGAAAGAGCAGACATCCTCATCGATAATTATGCATCTTTGATTTTATTTATTCACCAGATATTAACAAAGAACTCCGTTAAGTCTGTTGCAAGCTCCTGTTGCTTTCGTCGTGGTTCGGGTTTCTTGGTAATGCAATCTGGATTTTTGCGAAATATTCTCTGACAATGGAGTGTCATTGATTTATTCACTAATTCAATTCAGAATACACCGTTAGAATATTGACGTTGTTTTGCATTTGACGCACTGAATCTAAAGTTGCAATTGGATGATAAAGCGAAGAAATAATTCTAATTAATGTCTATTGACCGGATGGAAAAAATAAATTAGTTATTTTATTGAATGTGCTTACATGGTTGTAAATTCTACATTTAAAGTAAAAAGTAGAGAACTATTTACTAATCCTTTAAAAAGTGTAACCAAAATGGAAAATCTTAATAGTAAGTGCAATAAAATCTAACACTATGGTAGCTATAGAGTCAGTCAACAGAAAGGTGTAAAGCTAAGTCTATGCCTAAGTTCCAACCCCAACATCATAAAGCTATAACCAAAAAATAAAAATTTAAGTTTTAACTTAGAAATGCAGCCATCTGCTCTAAAACCTAACTCTAATGTCTAACCTTGCCCCAGCTATATTACTAAAAGCACTAAAATTTTTACAACTGTATGTGTTCATGTATAATTAGAATCAGCAAAGTATGAATCAAGAAGCTAACGCGAAACGTAACAGTTGTTGACACAGCTGCTAATCAATGATAGTTGCTTAGAATGTGCTTGGAAAGCTTTGCAATTTGAGTTCAATAGAAGCAAACGTTCAATGTGAGTTCAGTGGAAACTTTGCAACAAATGATAGACAGGCGAAGCGAATTATATATTAGCAAGCCTCTTAAGAGCAGTCTGAAAATACGAGGTACATCAGATCTAAAGTAATTTGAAGTAGTTAGTGTTATGCGATTTCTAGGTCTAATATTTAACTGCTAACATATTTAACTGTAAATCGGTTTCTTAATAAAGGATCATACATTTAAGTAGAGAGAGGCGTGATATAGTTTAAGGTGGAGTCAAATCTAAAGGCCAAACAAGCTATGAGATGCTGGCAAACTGAAATGATTTTTGCTGAAATAGGTATGGAATCAAGACTTATTTTCATTGATAAATATTAAACATTCTTCTTAAATATATACTTAGGCCTACGTTTGAGTGATATTTAGACATTTTTTATTACATTTAGAGCCAATTGTTCAAAAGCACACGGACAAATTGCCATGTAGGTAATTACCATTACCTTTTTCATGAACCAATGTTATTAAATATGAGTCTTTTTAAACTGTTCTATTAAAGTGAGGATTTATTAATGAAAATTTATTACTACATCCTTCCATCACCGGATCGGTTCAAGCATAAGTTTAGCTTAAATTGCCTTGGCTCTTATTTCTTTGGCTCGTTGGCTCGGCAAAGTTGTAATATAGGATCATCACTATGAAATATGCTAGCCGTTAATATAAAGAATTGTCAGTGTTTATCTAGTTTTTACATTGTGTATTGTTAGTATTTCAGGAAATGTATTCTTTATACGGATCACATTCAAATATTTGTCTCATTATATTTCTTGTGTGGAATTGGTTAGCAATAATACGTCCTGCTCGCTGATCGTAAGCTCTTTCGTGAATCTAAATAATTATATTTTGTGTACGTTATTACCTTGAAGCGCAATATAGGCTATCCAAATTCGAAAAAGAATGTTTCTTTTTCACGTGATATCTGTGTATTTGTCCGTGTGCACCTACGTAGCAGTTTTGAAATAAATTTACTAACTAGTCAATTAATCCTAAGTATTCGATCCTATTTTTACCGCTTACTTCTATTTTGATCATTTAACCGTAATTTCCAGTAGCAACTTTATGAGAATCTGCTGTCTTGTATTCTGCATTAATTGGTGTATTATAATGAGTTGTTGTCTGTGTATGTTTGCATATGATTGTGGGCTGTCAACTAGATAGGATTTATTTATCCTCTTTGATTACCTGTTTGTATGTGCAATTTTGTATTTCGTGCTTTGATGATTATGTCATTAAACATAGTTCTATCTATATTCGATTGTGATATATTCGCAGGTGTATGTTTTTGGATACTGAATATCTCTACCTATGGCTTTGCCATCCTGAGTCAGTCTCAGGGACATTTCCAGAAGGTAAGAGACCCGAGCAGTCGTCAGAATCTATGTAGCAGTGAGTTACCAAGCTTAACGACGACATCTAAATCATACAAGGCTTGTGTTTTACAGTGTCTCGCCCTTGAAGCAGCAGAATGCTTGCACAGTAGCTTCAACAGCTCGACACAAGAGTGCAGCATATACTCTGAGGTTCCTCATTGCTTCGATAAGACTAACGAGTGCGTGCAATACGCGGTAAGTCTGCTGAAAATTTATGGCTCGGTAAACTATTCAGCCAAGCTCAATGATTCCATAATTGTTTAATATTTATTTGACTAAGAATATCTAATCAACATGTACATACCGCAATGTGTATACACTGATGAGATAAAATCATTATATTTTTAAGGACAGTTTCTGAGGTTTTGAAATCAGTTTCCGGTCGTGCACATCAGGAGCTTTTTTCAAGTTATACGCTATATATCTAGTATATAGAAAAGGTACCAAATTAATATGAGATAAAATTGTTGATCGGTGGATTGCTTTTTATGAAGCGCGAAATAGACTTTCAGTAGAATTATGCACCTTAATTGAATCTGCCCAATTCTAGAGATAGAGATGGAGATAAAATAGAGAGAGAGAGAGAGAGAGAGAGAAGGAATGAGTGAGTGTGTGATGGAAAGAGAAACAGGATTTTCGTGTTTCAAGTTTGTATTGAAATGGATGGGTTCGTCTCGAGTCTGTTATGCATTTGATATTATCGCTGGATGAGCTGAATTGAATCTAGTTCTCGAGAAATCTTAGATTTTAATTAAGCCATGCAAGTTAATTAAGCTATCATAATTTTATTTAATACGACTAGATTTGAGCTAAAGAAAACTATCCCCTGCTGATTGTATTAGTACATATAGGTTATTCTTAAAAATGTCGCCAATTAGAGGGTAGGCTTTATTTAGCGTAAATGAATGTGTATAAATATCATTCAATATCGTTATACCGACATTGTATGCTAAAAGGTCATTTTTCCATATCAATAGTTTACTATTTAAAGTTGTTTAATTTTATATAAAGTATCCAAATAAAATTTTTTTCGTAATGCTCCTGAAGTAATTACGATTCCGATTTCCACAAGAGACCTGTATCAGATATGTATATCCTGATATACATGTATATATATACATGTATATATGTACTCTGATATATATATATATATATATATATATATATATATATATATCTACAGTATATATATATATATATATATATATATATATATATATATATACATACATATACATTCTGTGTCTGGGGAGTTATCAAAAGCAAATGACTCATAAAAACTCGAAGACTATTGTAATATCATCATTTGAAATTAAATAGGTCTAGTTCTTAGTATAGTTCTCTAGTATAGTTTCTTCGTATAGTTCTTGGATAGTTAAGTTTCATGACTCATGAGCCCCATTTAAATAAAAGTTCAACATTGCAAGCAGTGGCGGATAAGGAGGGGACCCAAGGGGCCGGTCCCCCTCACTTTAAATCCGCCGATCATATATGTGTCACTGTTCCTTGATCAGCTTAGACTGTTTTTCATTTTTATTGTCAATTTGAAATGTGATGTAGTCTATACTATGGCCACGACTTTATTATCGGGTCATATACCCTCCCTTTAGTTTCTGACATTTAGGGGGTTTGTGTTCAATGTAAACTGAACGCACATGAAACATCGGTACTTTCTTCTGAAGTAATTTTTTAAATAAAATTGTTTGAAAATTATGTTATTTTCTTACGGTGACAAACAAAACAAAAATGAACACTGTCAATAACTGTTTCGTCTCCACCGTATAATTACGGGATCCGCTCCTGATTGCAAGCACACTGATGAAGATAATATCAACAATTTTACTAATTCGTTCAAATAATGCCTTAAACAACTAGCTTTTGCTTTTGTTTTAGAGTATTTATATCAAGCAGCCGCTCGGTATGTCAATTTTATTTTATTTTCTAATTTAGTTGTCAATTAAATGTTATAATGTAGAGTAGATTTTAAATTTTTAATACTATTATGAAAACATTATTCAGCTATTTAAAAGAGGAATTTATATAAATTAGAATTTTATACAAGCGCATGTTGATCTTCTTACATTATGTGCCATACGTAGTCTTTTAAACGTGAAAATGTGCACTTGGATCATTTCCTGGAGCCGTAATCGGAACTATAGTTTAGTCACCTTTTGCTACTAGAAAGCTCATGTTTACAAAATTTTAATCCCGTAGGTTTCGAAAAATCGTGAATTAAACCTACCGGCAATTGCACTTGTTCATAAAAGGCAACTGACGCAGATGCGGCAGTAAGGAGACATGTAGGCCTAGCTATGTGGTAATAATTTCTGTTTTTCACCAATTAACCATTATTATTCTAGATTTGCGTAATTATTGTCCTTATACCGGCTGTGCCCTTCTACCACAAGGCTTCTAGACCTCCTGTAACCAATATTGTGCCAATGTTACAATTTGCATAGAGTGCCCTTTCAAAAAATTCATTGATTGATTGACTAACTTGTCTGTTCTCCAATTAATCGCGTACATGTTAAAGAAGTAATTAAATAAATACTCATTATATTTCTTAGCTTAGACATATCTAAATAACAGCTAACATTTAAAGTATTACGGTGTTAGCTACCGTTACATATCCTTTAACTCCTGATACGGCGGAACTTAGCGCACTTGGTTTAGTTGCATGATAATTATCGAAGTTAAGCACATTGACCTCGATAAGTACTTTGTGGGTGACCACCTTGGAAGACCGAGTGTTCACAGCTTAGGAAGGAAAGAAATCCCAAGGTGAAGGAAGGTTATTCTTAAATCCGCGCCGGGTGAAATTGATGCGCCATCAAAAGGCAAAGATTACTAATAACCATGGAGTGGAAGGAGGAAATGGGCTTTAAACAAGCACCTGTGCTTCCTCACCCAGTGTTCCGTTATGTTATGCTTATATTGAAGTAGTGTATGGTTGCAGGACCAAACCGTGCTCTCCAGAAGCTTACCAGTCAAAGCTCGACATGGACGTCTACATGTATCTCCAGTGTGGCTGTTGATGGAAATAAAAATCCCGTTTTGACTGGTAATAGTTGCACTCACACGAGCATCGTCTCTCCCATACGATCCTGGTGGATGGTTGATCTGACAAATATTATCCGTGTAACTCACGTCGTGATTACCAATAGAGATCTAGTTCGTAAGTATCGCGATTGAAGAAATTTTTTGCAAAATGCTACAATGACTAGCAAACGATTTTGGAAAAAATGGGTAATAGTTTTATTAACTCATATGTTTTGCAAAATGAAGAAATGGGTAACAAGTGTATTAACTGATTAGTAGTAATTAAGTAATTTAGTTACCTAAACGTAGATAGGTCAATGTTTAAACTACTTGAGAGCAGTTGGAAAAAAAGAAGTGGAAAGAAAATGTGACTACTTTGCATTGCTTGCGATGCAGTTCAGCTACTTTTGTTTGTTAAAATACAAACCAGTTTAGTTACTTTAAAGATGTTAAAATACAATGAAACATAACTAATTTTGGTAGTCTGGATACTTAGACTTGATTAGGCAAAATTTTAAGTGCTCTGTCCAAATGCAGTTAATCTTACAGTGGTTAATCGTATAGTTTAATTACTCAAAAATAGCTATCGAATTAGATAAGCTTCCTCTTCATGACTAACTCGCTGCTTTTGCGGCTACTTACAATAGTTAAATTAAAGTTTTTAATCGAACATCTTCACTATGAATCTCTATAAAAGAAATCAGGCACCTTTTTGATCAATGATTTGTCACAAGAAGACCCATTTTTAATTCATATACTACAATTTCACGTCAAATTACTACCATCTCAAATAGTGCTATGAAATCACTTGCTAAGTGCATAATGTGACAAGTTATGATTTGATTGCAATAGCAATATTAAGTACTTAATTGGATTTTAATAATTTTGTTCCGTCTATGCTGAATAATCAGTATAGATCTTCTTCTTAATATGTCCAATTTCCTCTATTCTTTCCTACTTATCATCGTCCTATTGTGTGACTACACTAAGTGTATCTCTGGAATTTAATTCCTAATTTTCAACTGCAATTGTATTAAGACAACTTGAAAATTGAAATTCTGACCTTAAATCTAGATATCTTATTTCCTTTCTCTCCATTTATTGGATCTAATTTTATGTTAATATAAATTTTCAAATAAATTAGTATCTTAGCTATTTTCCAACAATAAATGTAATAGCCAAATTAAATACCGCAATTAGTTGTAAATTAAACTAACTGTGAATTTTATTAAATCAACAATATAAATTGCACTCACTTAATTTTACAGAGATACTATTTTCCGAAAATATTGCATCTTTCTCTATGTTAAGGTAATGTGTTTATCTCCCCATTGTTCTCGTTAATGGCAAGTCCAAGTTAGGCTAATTATTCATACTCAAAGTATAGCCTATATGCTTTCACACTCCATAATGAACGCTCTCTAGATTAATCTCTTCACAAAAGCCTAGGCCGTCCATATCCATACAATATGTAGCTTGTAGCTTTGGATATTACATACTGTATATTCTAAGTTGATTTGCCGTTGCATTCCTCGGTTCCTGCTTAATCGCTCCTTGCTACACTTGCAGTTAACGGATGGTGTATTTTGAAATGTCCCACACACCACCCAACATTATGTTAATGTGAAATTACTAGTTGCCATAAATTAGCATACTGCGATAATATGAAATAAATGTTGTTTTGCTAGTATCAAGAGTTTATACGTTGTTTTCAGCGGAGAGGTTGAGGGAATTCAACGTGGGCCTGACCAATATCTCTCTTTCTGGACCAGGACCTCTTAACTACTCACTGTGTGCCTATTATGCCTGTGCCGTACCCAGTGCCGCTACAAAAACAGTGTACTGCAGAACTGATACACTGCCTGGACGATATTTGTTCATTCAGCACGATCACAGGGTAGATTACCTGACTCTGTGTGAAGTCGAAGTGTACGGCAACCCTGAGTTTTGATTAGATATCGATCCTAAAAAATTTGAAAGAATACTAGGATCAACTCATTTCTACTATATTGTAGGCTATTATTAGTGATTCATTTATTTAGGATTATTGATTTTCATTTCTGCTGTATAGTATTCCATTAATTAATCAAGGAATAAATGGACTAAGAACTAATGCCATGAGTATACTAGTTCTACTCTACATGTAAGTTTAATAATCTGAATGGATAAACTTACCCACAATTGTGTCATATGATACATGTATACATTGTGTGAAGCTAGTAAGAAAGAGCTCTATGTAGTCTGTATTATTTGTGAGAATGCAACTCTGAGGCTGTAAAATGTGTTGCGCATTTCGTGGTTCTTTCACACGCTGTTGATGTTAGACCTTTATTATTGTTATTATTATTATTATTATCATTATTATTATTATTATTATTATTATTTTTTTTTTAAATGCCCTGGGCTGTAAAGGTCCCTGGGCTAAAAAAATAAGATAAAAGAGACTTTATTTAATTAAAAGTTTTTAAAAAGCGATTAAAATAATTCCTCTGCACTCTGGGAAGCCGCTTTAGCCAAAGTGCCACTGAAGCAAACTGCATTGAATCGCTATTATTATTATTATTATTATTATTATTACGTGTATGCTATTTCTTGAACCCGGAAATTGAAAATTAAATTCTCCAAGGTGATTTTAATTAAAACAATTTAGAGAAGCAATCTAATAATGAACAGTAGATCTGCATCATCTATTTAAATTTTACATTGAAACCAGTCGGTATCAGGAATCATTTCGCGTTCCAATTGTGAGTCCAAATCATTAATTTTGATTTGACTCAAAGTCCACAATTAGAAAAGAGGACCTATGTTGGGAACCTGAACTCAACAACTGGCTGTTAGAGCAATATAATTGCTCTGGAATTGACCGGGGATGAGTGGATTTGTAGTTTTTTGAAGCATCTGGTGAACAAAACCACTTTATTAATCTATCTCTCTCTTAGCGCACTGCCTACTGGCAGGTCCATGGTACAAAACGCCTCCACTCTCCTCTGTCTTCCGACTTTCTCTTAATTTCCGCATATGAGTAGGTCTTTAAATCATCTAACATACCTAATCTCGGCCTGCCCCTGCCTCTTTTCCCTTCCATTCTATCTTCAATGACCTCTTTTAATAGACCTTCCCCCCTTAGAATGTGTCCAATCCATCTCTTATTCCTGTTTCTTAATACATTTATCAACTGTCTATCTGTGCCAACTCTCTCCAGGACTTCCTCATTTGTAACCTTTTGAGTCCAGCTAATCCTCTTCATTCTTCTCCAAATCCACATTTCCAATGCCTCCAGTTTTCTAATTAATCAGTCAAAAATAAATCAGTTTTATCGGAGGGCTCTATTATAATGCAAATATTAAATAAAATGAAAATAAATAAATATTATTGTAATTAAATAGCTGGAAGTGGACTTTTACACCTGATTGAACAGAATAAATATTAATTGCTTGAGATCCTACGTTTCTAGGGGGAGTTTGAATAAGTTGAATAGGTGCAAACAAAGTGGCTTACAACAAAGTCTAAGGTTGTCTACTTTGTCTGCGTATTTTTTATTTACTGATCTGTCCGGTTCCTTGCCGAGGAACCGGACGTTAAGTTTTTATTGATTGATTGATTGATTAATCATATGCAAATTATAAAATATAGACATTTACCCTGAACAAGCATACGGCAAATGAACGGAAATTGAGACCCACCGGAGCCACATAGGCCAATATCTCTCTCTCTCTCTCTCTCTTAGTGGACTGCAAACTGGGAGGTCCATGGTGTATAACGCCTCTTCTCTAGGGCAATATATTCCTAATAAATAAATCATATATGTTCGTTATGTGCACCAGAGAAAATTTAGTCAGTTCAAGCATAAAAGTAACTAAGACAGCAGACATGTTACTATTAAGAATATATACTTCTCTCTCAAGAGTTCTTCGAAGCTGCAGGTCCAAGGTACATATTCTGATATATACTCACATATGCTGCTTTTCACGCTCTATAAAGAGCACATCGATAGATTAACGAGTTAATCCCTTGACAAATGGCTATGCCTTATCCACATCTTAATGAAGCCTATAGCTTGGGAATACTATGGCTTCTGAGGTGGTTTCCCGTTGCGTTTCTCAGTTCCATAATGGTTTAACTGCCACTTAATCCTGGGGAGAAATTTTATGATGAGATGGGTCCCCTCCGCCTTCCTCCGATCTTGCCTTAGTCTCCTCTTAAGAACATGTGGCTGCTTGTTTGCGGTTGCCCCATTCTACACTTTCCCAACTACACCCGGGCTCAACACGGGGAATATATACATATAAATGAAAATTATAAACTTAAAACTTAACATAAAAATACGTATAAATTTCAATAATACCATCCTAAAAGGGATAGATTACCCGTGTTATACTTAACCCGTATGAAATTCAGGTACGACTAAAGGAATGTGTAAACATATGATTCAGGGTCAGCTCTTGGCTCTTTATACTATATATTTGCTTAAAGTCCATACACTCTAAGCACCTTTGAAAAGAATTTGGATTTGAAGCATTCACATTTCTAACCTCGGCCTACCTCTGCTTTCTTTCTTTCCATTCTACCTTCTATGACCTCTTTTAGTAGACTATCTCCCCTTAGGATCTCTCCTTTCCAATTCTTCTTCCTATTTCTCATAGTATTAGGAAGATGAATTGGATAATTGAATCTCATGACGTCTGCAGAATTGGACCTGAGGATTTTAACTCGGGGGGGGGGCATTTCTGCCTGCTATACACTAGATATACACTGCATCAGATGATAATACATCAGATGTAATACATCATATGTAATACATCCGATGTAATATATCAGATGCAATACATAAGATGTAATACATCACATGTAATGCATCCTCCTCCTGTTCTTCCTTTAAACAGCACGTACACATTGTCGAGCCTCGTTAATAACCCCATAGACTCATCGTGGTCTTGTTTCTAGTAGGCCTATTCGTTTCGAGTATAAATGGAAAGCTAAACAATTCAATTAGGAATTAATGACTTATCTTGAATATAAAGCAGAGTAATTTTAGTCGTACTTTGCGCGTATTAAAAATTTTAGTATCTTCACACCCTTAATTATCACAACAATAAATACAATACTTAAATTATAATGCAGTCTATTGGCACCCCGACTCTAAGTTAAACTGGGATTAAAGGGAAGATGATGATGATGATGATGAACTTATAATGTAGTATATAAATTTAACGACTGAAATGTACACGATAGATACTGTAGGAGATCATCGTGATGAATTTTGAACGGACACCTCATGTTTATCCTTCGAGCGTAATATCCACTTAGTCATTTAAGCATTTAAAGTTTTAATTCAAAACTTGACAAATTTGAATTGCCTTCTGCCTCTATGCTGCTTTATTCTAGCAGCTAAAATATTAAGTGCAGAATTAATAATAATAATAACACACATTATAGTGAAATGATCAACAACGTTGATATCTATCACTTTTAATATCACATGTTAAATTCGTTAGGTAATATTTTCCGTGTAACCAGTCCTGTGAATGACCAAGATAAAATCTTGGTCTCTTAGATAAGCGCGGCTGGGATTTGAACCCACGGGGGTTCAATTCACCTCATAGTCTGTCATTTTAAAACTTCATGACGTTATCTGCACCTGTAACCATTGCGTTATTGAGACATTCAAGTAATTATAAAGGAATATATACATCGATTAAATTTAGTTGCCCTGTTCATGAAGAACTTTGCAACTTGAAAACTTAATATATACACGTAATATTGAAAGAATTTTTCATTACGATTTAACTTTTATTCGGGAGAATACATGTACATGTACACAGGACCCAGCACGGATCGTGCAGACTGTTGATATACATGTACATGTAAAACCTCTGTGGAATGGATTAGTCGCTTATAATTTGTCTACGGTAAATCGTGATTAAGGCTCGAATTGACTAAAAAATGGAAAACCACTTCAGAGGCCATAATTCAACGATATAACAAATTCTATGTTAATTTGCTATTAGAGGCAGCTGTGCATGATAAAAGTGCTGGAATGATTTTTCTGCTTGATTGAGTGCTTTGTGAACTTGAGTGAAGGTAATCAATAAAAATATATATCTTGGATCTGTTATATATAACAAAGCTAAATAGGAGAGGGGAAGGAGGAAGAATGAAGGAAAGATAAGTGAAAGAGAAGGGATCGAATTGGTATATATTTATAAAAGGGTCTTGATGGTTGAAAGTATTGGTTTGGTAACTGGAGCGATTTACTCATTTGTTTAGATATTTTAGATTTTTAGACATTTATTTTCATGTAGAGAGAAACCTAATTGATAAGCAAAATTGATTACATTTTCACCGACAATAAACAAAGAACTTAGTTGAATCTATAACATGTTATTCATGATACCATTTTCATTGTAATACAATATTGGTTTTTTCCAAATTACTCTTTCAGATTGCAGTGTAACAGATTAATTAAATTCAGAATGAACTGGAATTAGAATTATCATAGACGTTTGTATTGGATGCAATTTAATGTTGCGAATACAAGACAAAGCAGGAGAGCGATATCTATTCTGAATAGGCCCTATCCATTGACAGGATATAAAGAAAAATTAAGTTTGTTCATTGAAAGTAAGTCTAATTGCCATTGCTACACGCATGTATAATGGCGAATCGATTACTGCAGCTAAAAGTTCCACACAGAATGCTAAATTTTAATAACAAATGCATTAGTATGCCTTGATACCCTGAATATTACACCGAGACCATCCTAAAGAATAACGCAAAATTGTTAGACGACTGTGAGCTCCTATAGATTTCTATCGCTGATATATGGCTGATAACGTCTCGTAATGAGTTAGTCCATTAGACTTGAAGACGATTAGTAAACAAATATTATAGTGAAATGTTGAATAGGGCCCATAATGCAGAAATACATGTGTATACTAATGTTATAATTTTAGCTGCAGTATTTAGCTCAATAAATTTAACTGAATGTATCAGAAACAACTCAACCGATGATGACATATAGACACACTGATGTATATCTTGCTGGAATAGGTATGACATTGAGAGTCAATTTTCATAGAGAAATAATAAATACTTTTGCATAGACAATATCTTTTTATGATTTATTTTATTGAATATGTTTTAAAATAATTTAAATATATACCAATAAATAAATACTATATCAAATAAATAAATGTAAGAATACATGTACGCGTACATTTACATCTTCTTCTAAAGCACTGCTTAACGGCAGGTCCATGGCATACAACCCTTAAAACAAATTCAATCCTCAGCCTTCCTTTTCATCCCTATACATGTATAGGAATTTGTTATCATATCATCCAGCAGCCCATGTCTCGGTCTTCTCAAGCTCTCTTCCCTTGCATTCTTCCTTCTATTACATCCTTTAACAATCCCCTTATATTATGTCCTATGCAACTTTTCTTTCTATTTCTTATCACATTTATTAACTGTCTATCTGAACCGATTCTTTCAAGCGCTTCTTCATTAATAATAATATGTCAGTCAAACTAATCTTTTTCCATCTTTCTCGGTAACCACATGCCTCTAGTTTCCTGCTATCCTCTTTCTTTATTGCCCACGTTTCATATTCATGCAGAAGTGTCGCCCAAACCAATGTATTCACATTATTTATCTTAGTATTTTTCCCAATGCCTTTTGTTAGTAGTTCTTTTTTCTTTCCGAAAGCCGCTTTAGCTTGTTCAATTCTGATTTTTTTCGAAGTTTAGCGTCCCACCTGTTCCAACCGAGTATTATTCAATGTAATATTTACATATACATGTACATACATACTTTTACATTTACATATACCCATATGTATATATATACATACACGTATATATATAATTATGTATTAATATAAATATGTAGTAGGATTGCACAAGCAAAAAGGCCTTCGGTAATAGGAAAAAACTTTTTACAAATAGTCTAAAGAAAGACACAATGATAATGATAGTGAAAGCCTTGGTTTGTACCACGCTATTATATGGATGTGAAACATGGACCATAGGGAAGGAATATATTAGGAAACTATAGGCATGTGGATATGTGAAATACCACAAAAACCACATAAATGAAGATATGGAGAAGAATGGAAAGGATTAGCTGGACTCAAGAGGTTGCAAATTCTGGAGAGCGTTGGTACAAATAGACAGTTGATAAATCTATTAAGAAATAGGAAGAAGAGTTCGATAGGACACATTTAAGGGAGAATGTCTATTAAAGAGGTCATGTAAAGCAGAATGGAAGGAAATAGACGCAGAGGCAGGGCGTGATTAGGTATTTTGGATGATTTATAGATCCACTGATATGTGGACATGAAGAGGATGTCGGAAGACAGTGAAGGGTGGAGGCTTTATATGCCATGGACCTGCCAGTAGGCCGTGCACTAAGAGAGAGAATATAAATTGAGGTAAGGCTGCAAGGAAAGAGAAGCAGAGGCTGACCGATATTATGATTATTAGATGGTGTGGACATGAGGAGGAAAATTGCTGACCGAAAATAGTGGAGGCGTTCTATATCATGGGCCTTTCAATTGGTAGTTCATTTAGGGAAATATTGTAGTACAATTGTATATATATATATATATATATATATATATATATATATATATATTATACAATATATATTTTTATTTTATATATATATATATATATATATATGTATAATTTCATTGTAATAATAGAAAATAGTATTCTTTAGAAATAAAATACATTCTAGTAATAACACCTTGCTCTAGGCATAGGCTGAACCGGTGGATTGTTGATAAGTTATTCGCCAGCGGATCAGTAGATGCATGTAGGTGTTATACTACCCAACTGCGCATGTTATGCCACCAGACATGTTATACCAACTCGTCAACAAGCCACTTTTTGGCAAGATATTTAATCTCGGATCAGCAGGTGCCAGGTAAAATTCAGTGCTCTCCCCGTCACTGAAATGCTATTACGCAGGAATCTGAAGGTAAACTTGACGTTAGTCTTATAAATTCCTAAAATTATATTAAACAAATTGGTCCAATATCGGAAACTCTTGTGGGTCCAATTTAGGCAACGATCGACAACTGTACAAAAATAATAATTCTAAATACAAAGATAAACTAGCATTTTTAAAAATAACAATATTTGCTAATAGTGTGCATTGTGATAAAAATGAAATAATATACTAATTTTAGCGAATGTTGCCTACCAGACAGCAGGAGCTTATGAACTAAACCGCAAAAAATACATCAAAGTCTGGTTTTTTCGATTTGAAGTACAGAGGCATGCATGAGTATATTCAATCAATAATGCAATTAGGCTTGTTTACTAAAGACCTTTAGTTAAAGTTATTCTGTAAGGTTATTACTGTCACGGAATTTAATACAGATGGGTGGTCCAATTTTGGAGTCGGTCCAATTTTGGAGTCGGTCCAATTTAAGCAACCTTCTACCAAGTTTTAAAGAAAATACGTTGTGTGGTATTGTCACGAGTTGTGTCAGCGGTTATCAAGTTCTGTTATATTATGAATTCTTTTCTCAGAAGATGTCATTTTAGAGTTGACAGTTATTTGTCTCATATAATTTGTCGTCGTGAAATTTAGCTAGCAATAGGCTGTCCTTTGAGTGTTCGTAAGGTCTCTTGTGAATCAAATAAATAACATTTTTGTGTATTTTAATATTTTCATAGAGCTATAGAGCAATATAAGTTTAAAAATGTTTACGGTTTTGTAAATTGGTTTATCAGTATATTATATCTATGTATGTACATTGTATTTTTTAAATAATTTAACGAACTGGCTGAATAAGTTTTCTCTACGTTTTTTGTAAATATGCAGGTATATATGTTTGGATCCTGAATATCTCTACCTATGGCTGGGCCATTCAGAGTCAGTCTCAGGGACATTTCCTGAAGGTAATGAACCCGAGCAGTGATCAGAATCTATGTAGCATTGACTTACCAAGCTTTACGACGACATCAAACTCATACAAGGCTTGTGTTTTACAGTGTCTCGCCCTTGAAGCAGCAGAATGCTTGCACAGTAGCTTCAACCGCTCGACACAAGAGTGCAGCATATACTCCGAGGTTCCTCATTGCTTCGATAAGACCAACGAGTGCGTACAATACGCGGTAAGTATGCAGAGATATGAAGCCTGCTAACTTAGTCAGTATAGCTGAACTAAATACTCTTATCTGTTAATGATTCATAGTATGAATTCTGGTATAAAAAATTAATCTATAAAGATCTGTGCGTGGATACTGTATAGCTAAATTCATGAAATTTAAAATGGTTGTCTTCGAGGTCATCCAGCCAATCCCGATCGAGGGCTTCAGGAGCTAATTTCTTTAAAGTTACGGACCACATTAAGGTGTAGATAAGGCATGGTTTTGGTGATTTTATGAAATTGTTTATTAGTGGAGTACTCTTTACGGAGTGGAAAAGCAGACCATGAATAAAAATATGGACCTTAGTGAATCTGCCACTTGGCTGAATACTAGATATGAAGATTAAGATGGACAGGGAGACAGTGAGAGAGAGAGAGAGAGATTATCAGTTAAGTATATTTAAAATTTCATTGAATTAAATTTTAATTGGCTCGTCGCTGAGTCTGTTACGTGTTTGATATTATCGCTGAATCAGCAAAAATTATTTGAAAAATCCGTTATGTTCCTCCCGGACTAAGAGGAACCTGTGTTGAAATTGCTATGTCGGGCCATTTAAAGAACTGCATTACGTTCAAGACAAGACGTTACAATCCTATGAAACTTTAAAAATTTCACGAATACTGTCAATTATAATGAAGAAAAAACTAAACTCTGCAGCTGTTGTGTGAGTCAAATGTTCCAAATTAGTCAATGTGTATCGGGCAATTCACTCATTTATGTGGGAAATTTATTTTACTCTTTCTTTGTCAACTAAGGCACTAAACATCTGCTTTTGCTTTTGTTTTAGAGCATATATATCAAGCAGCCGTCTGGTATGTTGCTTACAATGTTGTATCTATTATGTGAAAGTAATAGTTTATAAGTTTAATGCTTTGTTTTTATTTTAATACTTTTTAAAATTATTATACTCTTCTTAGCTTATGTCGCGTTCGTTCAATCATCGTTAAGCAACCTGTGATTTTAACTACGTTCAGAATTAATTAAAATAAACTATTGACATAGTCAACTTAGTATTACAAGTTAATCGCATCATATAAATCATTACCGTAATGTTTTAAATTGTGAAAAATAAACACTGAAATGGTTTCTTAGTGCTATATAGGCTTAGAGGTCAGTAGCTAGGCTTAGATATGCTGGCAGATAGCAATACTAGAACTTATTTAATGTTTAATTTTAACATATAGTTTATTATGCAAAGTCATCTCTATGCCCCACAAGAATTATATGATGAAAAAAACATAATTACAATATGCAATAAGATATAAAAAGGATAAGCTTCATAAAGCCAAAGCATTAGGCCAATAGTAAATGATTCTAGCCAAAATATCAAAATCTAGGAGATATTACAAATACATGTAGATCCAAACAAATAATTTATAGAGATTTTAAGGGAAGGTACGGAGTACACTGTACAAAGTAAACAGAATATAAGCTTTAAAATTCGTTGAAATCAGCATAGCGTATAGTTTTATCTATTCTGCAATGGGCAAGCTTAGTTGAAGCGTAGTTAATATAAATATTAGTTAAAGCTGGTAAAGCTAATGTTAAAATCAGTTACCTCACTCGAAAGCGAATCAGTGACGGGCGAGCCCAGGATTTCAACCCCCCACATCCGCGGTCGAATATCTTACCGACATCGCCACTGGCTCTAGTCAGTTATGTCACACATTCCTAAAGAACAAGTTAATATCAATATTAGTTGTTTATTTTAGCTGCTTTGTTTTTCTGTCATAGATTACTTAGACTAAATTTGAATATTAGGAAACCATATTGTTGAATACCCACTTCGTATTTAAAATATCTAACTCTGTATTTCAGTAGGCCTACATGTATTTTCTTACAGGACCAAACCTAGCACTCCGAAAGAAAGCAAGTCAGAGTTCTACAAGAGTATACGGTCCCAGTGCAGCAGTTGATGGGAATAGGAATTCAAATTTGTACGGCGGCAGTTGTACCCACACTGACACCCTGCCTCCCACAAGATCCTGGTGGATGGTTGACCTGGTAAATGTTACTAGTGTAACTCACGTCGTGATAACCAATAGAGATCAAGTCTGTAAGTATCGGGATAACAGACATTTATGTTGCTGTAGGCTAAACTGATTAGAAAATATTCTTGTCTACATATTCTTCAAGATTTGAAGTCTTAAGGTGTCACTTGTAAATGAACCTCCTTTTTTTTATAAACTTTCAGAATTTACGTATTTAGTAATCATATAGTTTACTATTAGTGTGATTTGTCACATATACAAATGTGGTTTAAAACAGAATTTTGAAAATGCATCATGGACGGTCTTAAATATAGTTTGATATTACTATTCAAAGGAACATTAAAATTTCTAGAAGTGTTTTTTGATGGCAATTTGAAACTCGCTAATTACCTTCATATAATATATGTGGCAAATCTGATTAAATAGTGGAACAATACATAAAAACCAGCAACTACTCAAGAAAACCAAAAACCAGCAGCTCACTTCAAGATATTATACAGCTATACGGTTTCTCGGAATGGATAGTTCATAGGATCAGAATTTTTTGAACAATATGCAGCATTATATTGATATATATATATATATATATATATATATATATATATATATATATATACAGGGTGAGTAAAAAAATGATTACACCTGCAACAAGTTTGAATATCTCAGGCTACTGTTAATATTTTCCAATAAAACTTTAACCAATTACTAAAGGACTAACTTCAGATGAGGTGGCCAATTTTCTTCAATTTTGGAACATATATTAGCCAGTTATGCAAGTTTCAGCGGAGCAACCCCCATTTTTACCTAAAAATGGCGTTTGCTAAAACGGTAAGGGCAGATTGCACTTCATTGACAAGAAGGTAAAGGTAAACTCTCGTATTACGTCAAAACTTTGCTTCCGGATATGTTTGAGGATTGCTATGCTCTTCTACCAAATGGTTTCGTCTTTCAGCAGAATGGTGCTCCTGCTCATGCATCTCGTCATGCACAGGAATAGATCAGCGAGAGAAACCCGGATTGCATTAAGACGAATGAATGGCCTCCAAACTCTCCCGATCAAAATCCTCTGGATTACTATTCCTGGGGAACCATGCTGCATCTCTATCAGAAACACCAGCCGAAGCCTAAAAACAAGACAGAACTGCAGGAAGCGCTATATTCGATCTGGGAGAGAGTACCCCAAGCTGGAATCAACAAGGCTGTCCTAGCGTTCCGAAAGCCACAGCAGTCCTGCGTAGCAGCGGGAGAAAAGCATATCGAATAGTCAGCAATGCTAGCAGACACAACTTGTTCTTTCTGAACCACTACAACGACCCTTTTCAGGGCCAAAATAAAATAAAAATTAAATATAATTTATATTTACAGTAAATTAAAAAATCGGGGTTGCTCTGCTGAAGCTTGCATGACTGGCCGATCTATGTACCAAAGTGGATGAAAATTGGCCACCCCATCAGAAATTAGTCCTTTAGTAATTGGTAAAAGTTTTATTGGAAAATATTAACAATAGCCTGAGATATTGAAACTTTTTGCAGGTGTAATCTTTGTTTTACTCACCCTGTATGTATACACTATATATATATATATATATATATATATATATATATATATATATATATATATATATATATATATATATATACATGCATATATATATTCAATTAATAGCCAAGCTCTATAAAATTACATGAGAATTACGGAAGCCATACCCATCTCTACTGATGAACATGATTGTACTTTATATTAGTTAAGCTAGCATGAAAATATGCATTCTAACCTTCTAAGTACAAGTTAATTTATTCACGATTAGCGTAAATTAGTTAATTATAGCCAAAGCATGGAGTCACCTCGAATTGCACATTGACAAAATAATTTCATTAATAAAGTTGCTTTTGATTAAAACACCTAGAGCGTCAGATATTTCACCTATGCATTTAGCATGCATTTTTATTTTATATACTTTTAGACCTACGTATATGTTTAACTTAAGTTGAGGTTGTTTAGAATAAGTATAACAAGTAATTAGTAACTTAAAATGGTCATCACAAGATTTTAAGGAAAATTAAATTTATATTAAAAAATTATTTTTAAAAAGCATTCTGGATTATCCAAACGTATTTTTTCAATTTCATGAAAATACTTTTATAATCTCTGCTAAAAGTGTTTCCAATTTTCTACTTTTAAAACAGCATTATTTTGAGAATTATATTTTAAAAATTCTTCGTGCATGTCATTGGAATTCATGTAAAAAAGACAACACAAAGTAATTTTACATTGGCCTATTGCCTTCACCAGAGAAACCTATGAAATATTTGTTAAAATTTAATATGTAATCGTATAAATATGGCTTAGTTTGACTGATTAAGAACATGATAGTTTAACAGTTGTACTCCCCAATTTGTTGCGTATTATGCTGACTGTGGAGATAGTGAAGACTTATCTGACAGTCAAGTGGCATGTTCAGGGTACTCAGAGTCGGCTTCCACAGATTTACCACTTCACAAAAGGCTATATCATATATCATACACCTTATGTTTTACCTTTGGCTTGAGAAAATTACCTTCTAAGAAATACTTGTAGCACCTCCACCATATGTGGCTGCATTGCCTCTGAAAAATATATCGCTATATTTGTTTTTTGTGAATACATTGATTTGAAAATTTCAATCTGAACTCTGAAGTTTCAGCATATTGTTTTGGATCTCCGTTTGTGTCCCTCAATATATATATGCTATCATCAATTTGATCAAATTAATATCTTAACAACCCTGCTAAGAAATTAAAATAAGGAATGAAAAATTAATTTAAACATTTTGAATCAAGCTATATAGTTAAATTAATAATTATAATCTATGATTCCATATTAGTATGGAAAAATTTTCGTTGTGAGGATAGCTAAAGTTTATTCGTTGTTTTCAGCGGAGAGGTTGAGGGAATTCAACGTGGGCCTGACCAATATCTCTCTTTCTGGACCAGGACCTCTTAACTACTCACTGTGTGCCTATTATGCCTGTGCCGTACCCAGTGCCGCTACAAAAACAGTGTACTGCAGAACTGATACACTGCCTGGACGATATTTGTTCATTCAGCACGATCATAGGGTAGATTACCTGACTCTATGTGAAGTCGAAGTGTACGGCTTACCTGAGCTTTAGTGACCTCGTCAATATGAAAGAACTCTTGAGTTAACTTTATCTTTCTTCAATTGAGTTCTACTGATGCCCACATAACAGATGGAGTACAAAGACTGGCTTGTACATTGAATCAATGCAGCTATAATCTACTGTATCTAGACCTGCGGATATTTTAATTGTTCAAGAGAGAGGAAGAGAAATATGTTTTTATCGCACAACGTTTCACAGAGTAATAACCTAAATGAACTTGTGACAAAAAATGAAATAAAGATTATCAGAAACTGAATAATAAGTTCATTTAATAGATTCAATGAGTGCATTTAGTACATACGATGATTTTACAGGACTGAAATGATATTATAACCTTATTATTTAAAACAAGATTCATTTTCGGTGGCTTAAATATGAAATACCTAATTGGAATTTAAATTAATTATTTTTTCGAAAGGTTGGTTATACATACTGGAATATTTAGTATAATAGAAGCGATCGAGATGGACCTGTATGATACAAAAATGTATATTGTTCATACTGACGTCTTTTAGCTATCACCCAGCAAGATCTATGCCAGTAAGCCAATTACAATTAGATCTACAAGCCTTTTACAGTTCGAATACAAGCATTTTACAGTCAGAATCAAGCCTAATGCAGGTGATTAAAATGAAAATTTACTCCTTTAAATAATATATGAATAATAATATTATAGGTGGTCAAAGTTCAATCTTATCTATAGGCCTATCTATTTTTCTATTCAGTATCCATCAATTGCGACCAGCAAGTATATCTCCTTTTCTTTAAATTCCTACATTAGCGTATTTTGAACTTTGGCATTTGTACCCTTTTAGAACCGTTTTTGCTTATCGGGTTGAGTTTTGCATAATAGTGATTGATGTTGTCATTAACGTCAGTAGCACCGCAATTGTTATGGGGTTAATGGACTATCCAAAATTCATTTATTTACTTCAAATATTAGTCTTTACAAAATAACAAACCAATAGAAAATAAACTGAGACAGTGAAGAATGGTTTGTGGCGGCCTGAGGAGCCCTAAGGGTATTTAGTAGGACACCAACAGCTTAGCGTTTACATCGTATAACGTAACTAATTGAGAAATATATTTAATTAATTATGAACAACAACATTTATGATATGAAACTAACGTGAAAACTATTAATCAATGTCAAATTCAGTAAATTACGGGTATACTAACGTTCCTATTAAAATTCTACTTGCAACAGCGAATGGATAAGTTTGTAACTAAATGTGCAGTTTCCTTATCATTGTTTCCTTATAATCATCAGCTTCTATGGGGTAAATGCCAATACAATTGTCAATTTCAGGAACTTTCAGGAATATTTGTTAGTTTTTCTTGTATTTAGTTTGTATTTTTTTGTGTAAGTTTTGTTGTTTGTTCACTGCATTGTTTTGGGACAAACGACTATCAGCTGCAGCGTCGTTATGTGAACGGGGACTTAATGACTATGATAGAATTACCTACGGAAATATGTTGTGGTGATAATTATTCGCGTCAATTCTCCATAGACAATGATTCAATGGTAACGCCATAGCTACTCAACTAGTAAACAAAACTACAAATAACATTATTATTATAAATATTTATTATTATTATTATTTTATTATTATTAGTTATACTATTTTTAGCTTATAAGTAAACAAATAGACTAATAGCAATATTATTTTTCCATTTTTGATGAAAATCGGCAATCTCTGCTGACTGCATGTCCAGCTTCCTCATGATTTTTTAGCTTCCAATAATTAATCCTTCCGCAATCCCAGTTTATCAATCTACTTTGACATTGCCAGGCCTGGGGCCAGGGTAATAGGTGGGGGAGGGGAGCTTTGCCTCCATAAATTTTTAGCCCTCATTTTAAAAATCGAGAATTGCATATTTAAGTATGTCAGGATATCATGGTCCTGGTTTGTGGCATGTATGCTATGCATGCGTGTCAGTATCATGTAAACTGGTTTATGATATTATGAATGAACTTGGATTCTGTACGATAGCATTACGAGATAATTACACGTCGTTGCTTTGTGAATTGATATGATTTGATTGATGCTTTGTATTGCTTTACCTGATTGGTGGAGGGTTTCCCGCCTGGTGGGGTCCTCCTGGTGTTAAGTGAATTTATATTCACTCTCTGATTGACTGACGGCTGTGACGGTTCTATGTTTGCGTTATACAATTTAGATAGATGAATTTTATTATCTTTGTCAATTTAAAGGTATTGTAGATTTATTATGTTTATTGAATACTACGCTACATTTCAAAACCTGATATAGTAATAGATACATATATTTAATATTGGCACCCGAGCCGTTCAGTTTATTCAGGGAGGCTTCGCTGTTGGAACTATGCCAGGTATATTTATTAATTGAATATAGAGATAATATTGTGTGTATCCAAATGTTGTAAAGTTACTAAGTAAAGACCGTGAGTTTGAGATAAGCTCTGTGATAAGGAACGGTGTGTATAAGGCCTTGTTGTGTATCCCTAAGTCCACTGTTAATCAACCGGGTGGTTGTCACCTTGTTTAGCCCCTGGGTTAAGAGGTAGTGCCCTCTGTCTTAGGAAGTGGTTTAGGAGGAGTTTAGTGCTCTTGAGAGAGCAAAGGCATTTTGTGGCTATAAAATTGCTGCAAGTTTGTTAGAATTGTGATGTAATTGAAATTAAGGCATCAACCGTTCAGAGCAAGGCATTTTGTATAAAGAAGCTATATAAGAGGAGAAGTAGCGCCTAGTAGCGTAGTTCTGTAGAAAAGACTATTTATAAGAGACTGTCTGTTAAAAGGGTAGAAATACACCTAATCCCAAAAACCCTGGATACACATAATATTGTACCTGGTGTAGGTACAGAGGGAAGTTTGAGGTTATAGATATCCTATTTAATATTTCATACATGGTTGAGTAACCTATATTTAAAATTGTGTGATTATTAATAGATATCTGTGTGTTAGTATTTTGACTCTATTAGTAGGAGAGTACTGTAAGTGTAAACCTAGTTATAAGAGTATATTTTAGATAAGTTGTAACCGCAAGTACACCAAGAGCTTTGCGAACTGAATACGAGAACATTTTTATTATTATTTTCATTTTATATTTTTTTATTATTATTATCTTTGAACTATTATTATTCATTATTATTTAATATTTCATTCCTTCTGTTTGTTTAATTGATTAACTTATTAATTCATAGTTATACTTTAGATATTTATTTTGTAGTACTGAAATTTACATGGTTATATCACCATTCATTGTTTTAGCGATTTACACATGTTCATTATTTGTGTTGTTCCTATATATTATTAATAGTTTCTATTAAAACTTGACAAATTGTCTATATTGAAGTTTGCTATTAATTGCTCAGTTATAGTAGACGTCCCTGACATTCTTCTGAATCAAATAATTCTGAACCGTGATCCACTCAAAATAAAGCAGAAATACGAATTCTGAGTGTTTAGGTCACAGCTACAACAAGGTATACCTATTTCGAGACACTATTATAGTCCCGTACCGTGACAAAGTATATTTAAAATTCTATAACGAAAAAATTAACTTTTTTGTATATTAACAGGCTCGGTCTCCCTTAATTTCGACTAGCTTCCAAGACTCGTGAAATTCGTGGAAATCCTTGTGGTAAGACGGTGCAGGTCCTGAAACCTTAATTTCTGACGATAATTTTAAACTAAACGTTTTAGCAATTTCCTGCTTCACAAAGGGCGATAAAATGGTAATCGCTCTAGTGTCATATTTCCAAGGTCATATTCTGGCTCACAAGCTGATTTTCACACTCCATAAAGAGTACATCATCGATTAACGAGTTAATCTCTTCACAAAAGCTATACCTTATCCGCACCTTAATGTAGCATAAAGCTTGGGAATGATATCATTTCTGAAGTAGTTTGCCGTGGTCTTCATCAGTTTCTGCTTAGTCGCCTCTTACGAAAATTGCAGTTTACGGTTGTTGTTTTCCTCAATGTCCGGAACATAAGAAGGGAAAATAGTAATACGACATATTAAGCTTTGGATTGCAAATTGGAAGATGATTGGTCAAAAAGCAGAGGATACCAAATTTGAAAGAACCCACAGGGAAATTTATGATAAAACAAGTATAAGAAAGCGTAGGGACAAATCTTGATTAGAGCGCATGACCCTTACCCTGAAGAGCATCGGACAATACTACAGGCAGTTACACGTATCAGTAAGTTAGAGTTACTCGTACATACGTATGTAGGTCAATGCTTTGTGTCCCTTAGCCTATGCGTAGTGAAAATTCTTTGCATGCTTAAGTATTTCTACAACGTATAACATTCTCATGACTCTCATCCAGCCAATAATAAAGGTATCCATAGTAGCTATTCTGCTATGCGTAATAGTTACCATAAGGACTTCAAAACATTTTACCATTTCCTATCTTCTAATAAGAAAGAATCACATTGAAAGTGATAATTTTGTGCTTTTAAAATCAAACTTCTAGAATTGGCAATGCAAAAGCAGCATTTATTTTGCTACAAACCGTTATCAATTTTTGTTGGGGCTGATATTTATCTATCCTCAGAGTGGAAATTTCAAAGAAACAAGAAATTTTCTCGGCTTCAGAGTTTTGACTATTATTCAAACAGATGTGTCGCGAAACGCTCGGCTTGTGCGTGCACACTTCCCATATCTTTGGGGTCATAGCTTGGTCTAGGACGCCGGCATTGCTCAGCTCCCTCCAACATTAAATGTTTTGTTGGTTAGGGCCTCCCCATCCACCCACTGAGCTAATGGGGACCTCCGGCGCGCTATGGTAGTGGTATGCCCTTTGGATATCTGGGTCAGTGGCTTGTGTGTTCCCTATTATTGAAAGGCCTAGGAACTCGACAAATTGTAAATGTCCGCTTTCTACTACTGCGCCGAGATCGTCACGACTAAAAGTGGGAATGTTTTTGTCTCCCGCCTGTGCTAGGGCTATGGCCGCTGCCCTATTGGTGGGTTCGTGGGCATTCAGGGCTCATGCCCGGTCGTCACGGCCTGAATCGGGGGTATGTCCCGCGTTCGACATCGAGGAGGTTTGGGACACTGGCCTTCTATTTGTGTTTTGTTCGGCCATCTCCCCTAATTTGTTGTAAAGTGTAAAGGCGTAGAATTTATTTGATTAGTTGATTAGTAATGATTGGTAATTGAATATGGTGATTGGAATTTGTCAACGAAAAATACAAGTCTAACCTAACCCTACAGTTAATGAGTGTGGAGCGTGGTCTGAGACCACACTGGTACAAACTAATAATAAGTAAGTGATAGTATTCTTCCCTATTTTTTTCCCTATCTAACCCTATTTAGTATTTAATGAGATTCTGTTCACCTCAATAGCGAGACAAAACCTGCCGGCAACTCCTGGAGTCCTAATTCATCCTATATTAGCGAGACAAAACCCGCCTGCAACTCTTGGAATCCTTGGTCATCCAATATCGGGACCAAAACCCGCCTATTGGGCAATTGTGTACTTCTTTCTCCCTACCCTAATGCCTAATTTTGGGAAAGTACCGCTAGCTCCAAATTGTACGCCCTCTATAACTATATATATATATATATATATATATATATATATATATATATATATATGAATACATATATATATATATATATATATAATATATATATATATATATATATATATATATATATATATATCACTCTATAAGGGGTACTTTTTGATGTCCCACCCTGCCAAATTTTACAGCATAATTCTGTCGTGTCTGTATAGTGCTCGGATTGGCGCCTTCCGATCGGCAACGGCTAGCAAGTCGCCGCCCAGAAATTGGCCGCTTGTCACAAAAATACGATATCCCTACTAATAGCGCTGGGGCGCCCTATCCACTGGGTTCCCCAGCACAACCCCCCTTCTGTAACACTGCCTGTTTTAAAACAAAGGTCTTTACACAATGGGACCCCTTCCCGCTTTACCACTTCTCGGCACAATCAATGCCACTGTGTTTTAAAGTCGTAAGGCCGCCGATGACTACTCGACACTCTTAATCGTGTTTCAAAGCTTTATAGCAACTACTCTACTTCTCCACACAATGAATTGTGCTTTAAAGTGGTCAGTAATAATATTCAATCACAATCAACTGCGTCTGAATATTATTCCTACGTGATAAGTGGCTCCAATCACAATCAACTGCGTCCGGACCACGGTTACCACGAAGTAACCCAGGCGATTTTACATGGAGAACCACAGCTTTTTATACTAAATTTTAACATGGGATAACTACACGGCCAATCACGTAACGTCTATATCTTCGATTTCTATCACCCCATTCCATTGGTTGAAGGTGTGGCCTAAATTACGTTATATTTAAACTGTGTTACCATCCTTGGTATTTTCTTATACCACCACCTAGTTTTTGCTCTTTTCTAATTAAACCTATTGTATGATCTAGCGCGAAAATATACCGTAGCGATAACGTCGTTCTCTCACTTCAATTGTCGCAACTAATCATCTTTATTTCCCATCAATTCTACAAACCTTATCGAAATATACACAAATCTAGATAAAACCGTTTATAACCTCCTATAGCGCTCAACTGACTTTTCCCAAAATTTGATATAACGTCTTTCTACTTTAATATAAGCCAACTACGTATATAATAGTGTATTCAACCAATGATATCTAATGTTACAAGAATCGCTAACGAATTAGAGTTTTTCTTTGGTCCCTAGTTAAACTTTATCTCTAATATTGATGTTCATGTTTATTTTTATACTTTGGAAAAATCCCTAGACTGGTGCTACGTTAATACTAGTGCTATACTGGTTTACGGAAGTGTACGAATTTATACTGGTTCGAGCTTAATACAACAAGCGTAGTCAAAGCGACAGTCCAATTTCGCTACAAGGTGATTGAAACGCTTGATTGAGTGCCAAAAGGGTGAATCCTTAAATGATTGTGGCCCATTATAAATGACTATATGGAATAAAGTATTGGCATGAGTAGAGCGCTTAATAATTAAAACGTTCATTCATTTAGTGAGACAATAGAAGTGTTCAGAAAATCGATTACAACTCAATGAAACTTCTGTACGAGTGACTCTAAGGTCAATCGGTATTTAATTTAACATACTGCATGTAAACGTCAAAGTAGGAATGTCAGCTCGAATCCAGAGAGAAATAATTAATCAGCAAATTAATGTGCAATTTCATAGATAGGTCACAAAAGCATATTATGACCATATTATCGAGAATAACATCGAGGGCATCAATAAGCAAATAGGCTCAAAATATTGATCGCACTTGTTCAATTCACTAGGATATCTCGTTGGATATTGTTCTGCTGAATCTTTCAGTTGTTCCCATGCTATCTCGGGAGATTGTATTTGACTCTCTTCTTCTAGGCAAAACTTTTATTGAAGGCACAGGAATCGAGTTCGAACCGGTATGAAGAGATGTTTACTGAATGGCCTCGGTAATGCAACATTGTTCGTCACTGCTATCTGGCATTTTTGTTATATACATGTACACTGTATATAGCAAACTATACATGTATATTTCCTAGTCACTGTATATTAACAGAAACTATGAAAGAGTGATCGAATATTTTGGCGGATATTTGAAACTGAAATGATTGCAATATAAAACTGGCTATTAAATTAAACTAGTTTTTACAGAAAAGAGACTTGAATTGCACGTTTTATGCAGATTGTAGGATTTCGCTATATCTGTATAAATTTAAGTGGCCTACAGAAATTAAATAATATCCCGATAAAGTGAGCACAAAGTTAACGAAGAGCGTATCTGTGAAGTAAATGTTGGCAGGTGTCAGAAAGAAGGCTACAAACATATCTGGGAACCTTTCCACTAGAATACGATAGACAGATGCTTAAGCAGTTTAGCAATTAGCCTATTTTAGTTTACGTGAATTCATCTAGAAGCTATAATGTTAGGCCTATAGTATAATCGGACAGTGAAATATTATCGTAACGCAAATAAAACAGAATCATTGGAAGTATCACGAACATATGCACAAAAGGAGTATGAAATACAGGCTTGGTGACGCACTTCTTGCTGGAATTGGTATGAAATTGTTAATCTTATTTAGATTAGCTGACTAGTGATCAATTTTCATTCCCAAACTTCTCCATATGCTACATATTCATTAATTTTAACGTGAAATAATGAAGGACCTCGTTATGGATATGGTACATTTAGTACCAGGTCAATATACAGTTGAAATCTGTTGCAATGGTACTTTCTCATGTGATCGAATGCGGGAGTTAACTTTCGAGTGAAGTTTCAGAAATCCCTTAAAAAGATTGATTAAAGATCTTTGATTCGGCTGTGATGCTAAGCGCTGGCCATTATTTAATAAAGGTATAATGATGAAAATTAAACCAAACTGCGCGCATCTCATGTAAGTTTTCTAGAGCATAATCTACATGTAAAAATGTATATAATTTGCTTCCCAAAGACAGAGTTTCTTTGATTGTTTAGATTAGCTTGCTTGTCCCCGTAGACTCTCCACAAGACGTAAAACATCGCTTTATGAATCCCTAAAGCAGAATTCCCTTGCTATATGTTATTCCTTTGATCTAAAATTTAGTCTCTGAACATTATACGGTATGATTTATTTGCTTCATATTTATGAAACAATGAAGTTATTATGCAATCTTTTAAGATGCTTCAAATCATAAAGATGATATCTTAACGTCATAAAAGCTATTTTTTATGAGTATTTGTCGTAAGTACAACTGTACAAGTTCTAATAAGAAATCAGACAAATTTTAATGAATTAAAATATTTTTTGCATTGGACCAACTTGTGCATCTAATTTAGTTGCATGTAGGCCCATCATGTGATCTATGTTTGTTTATTCAACAAGTTTGGATCGTTTCCATTTCAATCAAACTCTCATTGAGAATTATGAAGCTCTACTTTACTAGTTCATTGTTAGTATTCAGTTAGTTTATTATTACTTTGCTAGTTAGTTCATTGGTTAGTCATTTTATGGAATATTGAACGAATTTTAGCAAATTAATATCTGATGGGGTTGTTGATATTAAAATATCGATAAAGTCTTATTTATCAATTGCAATTTTGATCGCTTCTCCATTTTCATTTTTCTTCGCCGGACAACATTGAAAATAAACATGGCGTAACTTAGTAGAAAATGTTGCGATATTAATTATATCTTATTTAGTGAAAAAGTTCCAAACTCTCCTAAATCTAAAAATTTTGTGAACATTTCTCGTACAATAATAATAACATTAATAAAGGTTTGATGTTCGTTTCCTCATCCAAAGATAGTGTCAGGAGCGTTCCTAGAGCACAAATCATTGCAGATAAATTCATTCATACTCATCTTATTCATATTCATTCATATTCATACCGCCTATCAGTAGATGCGGGTTCAAATCCTGGGCTCGCCCGTCACTGACATCGCTTTCGAGTGAGGAGACTGACGTTAACCTTAGCTTTACCAGCTTTTACTTTATCTCCAAAAGACATACGCTGAGGAGAAGTAATATTCCAACGATATCAGTCAAATCAACAAAAGATGGCCAGTCTTTCATTTAAATCCTAAAAAAGCAATGCATTCTAATTAACTAACATCGGAATATGTATGATTCTAATAACATGCAGGCATTCTTATTTGGATTCTAAGAATTCCCGCGTATGGTTATGAGAAGTCAAATCAATCTCAAGCCCGATTTCGCATGGTACCAGACTCTGGCAACAGCCTGGCTGTATGTAGCACCGATCTCTCGACAAACCTTACAGTGTCAACTCAATCCCACAAGAGTTGCCTTTTACACTGCATTGCGAACGATGGATTAGCATGCTTACATGTCAGCTTTAACAACTCGACTCGCCAGTGCAGCATATTTACTGAAGTTCCTCACTGTTTCGCTAATTTTGCCGATTGTATACAATACGAGGTATCCGTTTTCTAATTTCGTACGTAAATAACTCTTTGTGGGTTCGACGTCAAGGTCAGAAGCCTGAAAAGCTTCTCTTCAAGGAGTCAGGCTTTCCCTTGAAGCGTAGTACCCTGAGACCCGACCATCGCCCTAGTTGGTCGATCCTTTGGATCGACCAACTGCTTTGGTTGGTCGATCCTTTGGATCGACCAACTAAAGCAGCAGTCAGACTAGACTGAGTGACGATCCAAAGGGGTTGGACCTTGCTCTAAACAGTCCTGTTAATCCATATACCAGAGCGACCCATGCTCCAAACAGTACTGTTAATCCATATACCAGAGCGACCCTTGCTCCAAACAGTTCAGTTAATTCATATACCAGAACTATCCTTGTTCCAAACAGTCCTGTTAATCCATATAACAGAGCGACCCTTTCTCCAAACAGTCCTGTTAATCCATTTAACAGAGCCCTACTCCAAGTGATTTCCCACAGCCCACGGTCAAGCCAGGCATACCAATGAGCAGTCTCAACCAACCAACAACACACCAGTAAAAAGAACTGTACGTTAGATACTATCCGTAAGTAATTTAATTTGTTTGGTTGTGATAAATCTATAGCATGTTACCCTTATTGCGAACGTATTATATTACAGAAACGGTTGATAACTGCAATGTTGTTCCTGTTCAAAGGCACCTCGATTGAGTATTTTAAATGCTTATCTATCCGACAATCGAAGTAAAAAATGTTCGTAAAGCTAATGCTAACGTCAGTTTTCTCATTCGAAAGCTATGTCAGTGACAGGCGAGCCCAGGATTTTAACCCCACAAATAGTTTCGCAGTCGAATATCTAACCGATATTGCCAAGTAGAAGGTCTAGCAAATCATAAGGCAATTACTGTTGTTTTAGAGAATTCTAGAATGCTAAAAGGCTAAAGTAATCTAAATCAAATATATCTACATGTAGATCTTGAACTGAATGAAAAAATAAGTAATTCATTAAAATAGAAATTGCTACATCTCTAAATTCTAATAACTGAAAGTTTACGAAGGTATGAAATCTCTTGGAATATACTGTAGAAGCCTTTATCTTTAGCTGTGTTCTTAAATTACCAATCTGAGTATTAAACTGATGCATAGCAGTATCCGTAATAATATTTTTTTGTTTCAGAGTTGCGATATCGAACAGCCAACCGGTATGTCATTAGATAGCAGCTTATATGCCTTTATAAACAATAACTTACAGTATATGCTACAATTAAATTACTAGTAGAACTTTCCGTCTTATTTGTTACTAGTGTTTTTTTAATTTTGTCACTCTCACTCTCAGTTCATCTCTCCGTTCTGCCAAATATTTTGCCCCTTTGACAGGTCCAAAATAATTTCCTATATTATACATTTACATTTAGGCTACTAAGCAGTATTATCTAGACCAAATAAATGATCGCGTTACGATGGCTTTACTCAAGCATACCATAATATAAAGGTATAACTTTTAAATCTTCCACTTTGACGCCTCTTGAATACAGTCATATCTGGGCCATTCTGCAGTTATTAGGATTTATCAATGCTCAGGCACTTTAATTTTCTATTACTGCATTGTAAATTGTTTATAGTGAGGTGCACTAATTTACGCATTTATGCTTTTAAAAACTAATATTAACGTCAGTTTCCTCACTTGAAAGCGATGTCAGTGACGGGCGAGATCAGGATTTCGAACCCCGCACATACTGATCCATGGTCGAATATCTTACCGACATCGCCACTAGCTTCAGCCGATGCCACAATTGCGCCAATGCCATTTGGCATTGAGATCACTATAATATGTTGCATTGAGATCACTTATTCTTTGACTTGTATAACTTTGTGATAATTGATCGAAAACATGGAAATATATGGCGCTTCTCGTGGATGCTTAAGGAAAAAAGGTAGTGTATCATTTTTAAATACTTATACCAGCAGTTGAGAATAGTCGCAACCCTTTACTAGAAAGCGCTTTTTTTTGCAATGAACGACCATAAAAAATGCAACAAAGAGTAGGAGTTATTGGATTTTTAAAAATCTGATAATTTTAAATATAGTTTGTGTTTATACTTTTTAAGAAAAAGAAGGAGAATGTTGGCTATCGAAATTTTCGCTTTGTTTCAAAGCTTTCATTTCGATTAGATCCTAATCATGGATTCAGATTCGAATTCGAATGAAATTTGGGACTGGATTTAGCGCACTGGGTTAAGCCTGCGCTCTCAACAACGAAGTTATGCTTCGTCAGGCTAGATTGTTACTTGGATTGGCGACCACAAGTGACGGAAATTCTTAATTCCGCGCCGGCTGCAATCGATGCCCTTATAACGCAACGATTTCGAATATTCGTGATTGAAGTAGGAAATATCAAAAGCTACCAATACATCAAACAAACAAAGAAATGATCACACTCATCTGACGTAACTATAAAGAATATAATAATGAAAAATGGGTAGTCTATATATAATGCTCTATATGTTGTACGTAACACATGTATCACGTCAGGTCCAAACATTGCACTAAATATGTCAACACGTCAAAGTTCAACATTTAGCCCATGGACCTCAAGTAGAGCTGTTGATGGAAATAAAGATCCAGTGGTGGGCGACGGCTACTGTTCCCACACTAATCTAGTGGGTACTATCAAGTCCTGGTGGATGGTGGACCTCATGAACGTTACCAGTGTGACTCACGTCAAGATCTCAAACAGAGTTGATGTCCGTGAGTACAAGGATACTAAAATATATTCTATCTCTCTTTGTCTTAGTGCACTTTCTACTGGCAGGTTCATGGTAGGGACCATCTATATAACGCCTTCATTCTTCTCTGTCTTCCGCTTTCCTCTTCATTTCCACATATGAGTGTATCTTTAAATCATCTAACATACCTAATCTCGGCCTGCCCCTGCCTCTTTTTCCTTTCATTCTACCTTCTATGATCTCTCTTAATAGACCTTCCCCTTACAATGTGTCCTATCCAACTCTTCTTTCCATTTCTTTATACATTTATCAACTGTCGATCTGTACCAACTCTCTCCAGAACTTCTATCAATCCTGACCAATTTTTGAACGCCGGTTCGGCTTTCATCTAGAACGTTACTTCTCTTCAGTACCTGCTTTTTAGACTGGTCTGGCTGAATTTATCTGTAGTGATGTGAGCAATGTGGACGTCCCTTACATCAAATTTGGAAGGGAAACGATTGCCACTATTGTTAATATTATTATTATTATCACTATGTATTAATATTATTGTCCGTGTTGTGTCCGGGTTGCTGAAGAATTGACCATCAGTGGACTGCACGTGTCGTAAAGGACACTAAAGCAATAAGATCCACACAAACGTCAGAAAGGGCATTCCGTTGGTGAGCGCCTGGGCTCCAGAATTTGCTACTAAAGTTTCTTAAATGAATGGTAAAGAAGGCCTATACCGTCTATGCGTATACTAAGGCGTATACCGTCCCAAGTTAAACGGAGATTCATGAGAAAATGATGACGATGATTGGTATTATTATTACTTTTACTAAAATCTGATATACCTCTAGGCGTAATCTCATTGAACTAGCCTCCTCAAGTAAGTATATTCGCATTTTCCGTGGAATCATTGAATAGACGTGTATGTCTGATACCTATTATTTTAAAGTACATCTGCTTTTATATTTTACAAAGGAATTCCGTTATATAACTTCAGAATTTCCTTTACCCAGGCTACTAGTTCGTTTTCCGTTGATGTTATCAAGGACCTTCCTAACATCAACTGCAGTGTTAGCTAATCCATTCAAATGCAGTTTACAAAAATCAATCATCTGCAGAGAAGAAATATAGCAATAAAAGCTGACTGCCATAGTATTTTAAATACTGAACTTTAAATAATCTTCAAACAGATTGTGAAATTTTGTGAAAATATATTCCAAACTTGTAACCCTTCCGTAATAGGAAAGATATTTTAACAAAAAGTTTACTGAAATCTACAAGATAAAGATTGTGAAACCTTAGTATGAACCACGCTATTGTATAGATATGAACATGGACCGTAATGAAGGAAGATATTAGGAAACTAGAGGCATTAGAAAATGTGGATATCGATAATAATTGAAAGGATTAGTTGGATTCAAAAGGTTACTAATGAGAAAGTTCTGAAGAGAGTTGGTACAGATAGACAGTCGATAAATGCATTAAGAACTAGGAAGATGAGCTGGATAGGGCACATTCTAAAGTCTACTAACAAAGTCTACTAGAGGAAGTCATAGAAATCTGAATGGAAGGAAACAGAAGCAGCTAGAGGCTTACCGAGAGTAGGTATGTTAGATGATTTAAAGAGCCACTCATATGTGGAAATGAAGAATATCACGAAAAACAGAGAAAAGTTGAGGTGTTGTATTCAATGGACCTGCCTGTAAGCATTGCACCGAGAGAGAAAGAGCGAGAGAGAGAGATACACTTCTATAAGTGTATACAAGCATGGTCTATAGTAGATGTACGTCTGACTGATAAGTAAGACGCAACTATTTCGAATCTCAATTGAACCTTCTGTGATTTTATTCCTATTTTTGTGTGTAAACAGGGGCTTACCCTCTCTCTATCAATGGCTTTTATCCCTTCTCTTTTCTTATTGCTAATAACTTATACCTACAATATATGAACATGTCTAATTAATATTAGACCCGTCTTTGCTGCGACCCAGTCAGTGAAAAATTCAAGATTTCGAAGATTTACTTTCTCTAAAACACAACTTATAATTATTTAATATAGTGCCCAATTATCGGTGAAATTCTATGTACTTTATATATTTTCAGCGGACAGGTTGAGAGAATTCAACGTGGGCCTAACCAATATCTCTCTTTCTGGATCAGGACCTCTTAACTACTCGCTGTGTGCCTACTATGCCTGTGCCATACCCAGTGCCGCTACAAAAACAGTGTACTGCAGGACTGATACACTGCCTGGACAATATTTGTTTATTCAGTACGATCACAGGGTAGATTTTCTGACTCTGTGTGAAGTCGAAGTGTACGCCAAACCTCTACAATAGAGTTGAGAAAGCTAAAAGAACTTTGAAAACCACGTAGACGTGTTGGTATTGGACTGCACTATTATGAGGCTGCGCTACGAGATAACGTCATGCTTCGTTCCTACTATATCTATGACAATTTAGCCAGACGGGCCTGTCATGTTGAACCGATAATATTCTAGCGGCTAATAGTGCACCACAAACGTATGCTATTACCCTAAGTCAGGATTTGTTTTAGTTATAGTTACAGACGATTACGATTTTCTAATACGATATGTTGAAATCATCTATTCAACTGGATTCAATCGGAAGCTTCGGTGGTTAAGTTGTGTAGATGCTAAGCTTTAGATCATGGGTTCGGGGATTAATCCTGGATCGAGTCACTTTTACTTTTTAAACTTTAACTCAATTTTCTTAGTTTCATAGGAAAAGGGTTAGGGTTAGGGTGAGTGGTATGGGTTAAGGTTACGGATAGTTTTTTTAGGAATAATTGATTAGGAATAATTAGTTAGGAATAAAACCCTGCCAGGAGGGGTAATAGCACAAACCATTGGTTGCGTTTTTAACGGCAAGTGAGAATATCTGTATATAGGCTATTACGATCAGGAAGTAAGCAATAGAAATTCTCAAGTGCTTACATCTCTTTACCCAGAAAGTATTACTTAGTCTGCATATCGGTGTTGCAGTGATATTCTCTACGTCTGTAGTAATTGAAGTTAATTACGTCTAAATTTCGCTGAAATGTAGATTTTAAGAGTATATGTGCATGTTGCTAGAGCTCATAGGAAAGTGCCTTTTTTACGAACGGGACGGTTTCAATGACAGAGCGTCCAGAACTTAGCGCGTTCAGAGCGTCCTGACTATCTCAATTTAGGACTTTAGAAGTAAGAATTACGGAATGCATAGTTTGGTAACTTTACAATTAATTTTAATTGCAATTACTCATTTTAAATTACAGATAAATTATTGAATTGAACGTGCGTTCGTGGTCAACAGCACATAGACTTTTTACTGTATAGGTTGAACGTTTAAACAATAAGCCATACTGCAATATAGCGGTACATTATACATTGTAGTTCGGATTCGCTGAACCATTGATGGATATCTCCATTTAATAATGACTTCAGTGATTGTAATTACTCTACACATACATTCTAGTGGATCTTTAAGTCATCTAACAGTTATAATTTCGGTATACCTCTGCTTCTCTTTTCTTCCATTCTACCTTCTATGACCTCGTTTAATAAACTCCGCCCAACTAAGAATGTGTCCCACCCACCTCTGCGTTCTCTGTTTCCTATTTCTTATTGCATTTAACAACTGTCTATCAACTCGCTCCAGGACTACTTCATTTGTAACATTCAAGTAAAGATAAAATTTTCCATTCTTCTCCAGTCTTCTCCAGTCATCTCCAGTCTTCTCCAGTCTTCTCCAGTCTTCTCCAGTCTTCTCCAGTCTTCTCCAGTCTTCTCCAGTCTTCTCCAGTCTTCTCCAGTCTTCTCCAGTCTTCTCCAGTCTTCTCCAGTCTTCTCCATATCAATATTTTTTATAGGGAACAACTTACCTTAGCAATATTTTACCATAATCTTATATTGTAGCCTATGCAGGTTTTCTGAAAGAGTAACCCAAAAACTTTCGTCATTTCCATCGTCATTTCTATTTTGTGGGCATAGTAAGGATCGGTTAATTAGTGGAGTATTGAATTAATTAAACTTGGCCGCATTAGTTAATTAAACTTAGCCGCGTTAGTTAATTAAAATTGTCGCATTAGCGAATAGCGCATTCATATGTGACATGCAATAAGTATGTATGGTTAATAAGAGATCCAGCAACACTGCTAGATGTCACAGCAGCAGCTATATCTGTGTAATTTAGTTCAACTTACTAGCGTTAACTTTAGCTTCCTATCATATTTGCTGTGATATATATCGTGGGCCGGTCATGGAACTGGAGTTATTTGTCATGGACCTGCCATGAACCTGGAGTTATTTGTCATGGGTTTGCCATGAAACTGGAGTTATTTGTCATGGATTTGCCATGGAATTGGAGTTATTTGTCATGGACATGGAGTTATTTATCATGGGCTTGCCATGGACATGAAGTTATTTGTCATGGACCTACCATGGTCAATCTTGAAAAAATTGACTTTTCATTTTTTCAAAAATTCTGAAAATATGAGAGAGATCGTATTTGTTAAGATTGAGTTATTGACAGCGATCTCCACTTTTTGCTTTGTCAGCATTTGAAACCCAATTGATAAAATATTTCTATACTAGAGAATACTAAAATAAAATAGACTTTAGTTAACCGCATTTAATTAAGATCACTAAAACTATTTACCCTTTCCTCATTTACACAGTGCAGCCTAAATCATCTTGAATTTTTTTCAAGGATTTCAATTTTTGCAATATTGATGATGGACTAGATCTATTAATATAATTTATACCTAATAGTATATCTAAAATTATAACTACTGTTATACCTAATTTTATACCTAATATTATTATTCATGTTATACTTAATATCAATTATAGTTAAAATTATAGGCCTGCCTAGTATCAATTCGGCCTCCTCGAATATCAACATACCGACAACAAGTCGCTCTTTAGATTCAGGACTTACTCAAATATATATATATATATATATATATATATATATATATATATATATATATATATATATCTTAGGGCATTGCCTACTGGCAGGTCCATGGTACATAGCGCCTCCACTCCTCTTCGAATATCACCACACCGACAAGTCGGTCTTTAGATTCAGGAATTACTAAAATAACTATAGATCTTTTTTGAGTAAATATGATTAGTTCCCTTGTTGTGTCCGTGCCACCGATGATTAAACTAACCGTAAACTGCACGTGTCGTAAGAGGCGAGTGTGCAATAACTGCTCAAGGCAAAGGGAAACCACCTCAAAAGCCATACTTTTTCCAAACTACAGGCTGCAATAAGGTGTAATTAAGGTATAGGCCTTGAATGGATTACCCGTTAATCAGTGGAGTGCTCTCTATTGAGCGTGACAGCAGGATGTGAGTAGGAATATGTACGTCGAACCTGCCACGTGTGCAGAACACTTGAAAGAGAGAGAAAGAGAGAAACGATTCTATATTTAAAGAGAATTTTCTGCTATATAAGGATATAAAACTATCTGGAAGACTTGTGAATATATGTAACCGGAAGATTAGCAACAGAGCTTCTAAAATACCTAACATGTTTTGACACATCAAAATGCGTTCTTGCTTAAATGCATCATAAGTATCTAATTAATTTTTGTCACAAATTCCGTCTACACTGTGAGTCAAAAAAAAAACATGTGCGCACTCTCTCGCCCATAACTTTGGTATTAGTGAACCGATTTCAAAACTTCTTGCATATATATAATCAGGATAACATTTGCAATAAGTTAACGTTAAGTGATTCTGTTAATTATTATTTTTGCGTTGAAGCAGTGCTTGAAAATATGCGCGACTGAAAATATTCAGTTTAAGTAAATCAATCGCTACCGAATGTTTACAAATCCAGTGGAATTAACAATGAAACACACGAAACAAACAGTGTTGTAAAACTACTATCAACTGTCAATACATATGCTTAAAATGTCCTCCTTTGACGCACATACAAGCTCGGAGACGCTTGCGCCACTCATCTATTGCGTTGTCGATGACAGATTGCTGCATGTCTTGCCAAACGTCCACCAGGCGTTGCTTCAACTCGTCCACGTTATTTATTTTCTTCTTTTCGGCGTAATTTCTCTAATAAATAATCTAGCCCTCCCAGCATCCAGTTTTTTGTTGAAAATTTGGCAATCAACCAATGTGCGCCATAACCCTTAAGAGGTACAAGTCTTTTATGAGCGCTTTAGCTTCATTAGTAAACATCATTTGAAAATGTCAACAAAAACAGACTATGTTTGTAAAATCGTCTGCTATTGTTTAAAATAAACCGGAAGTGTCACAAAAACTAGATTTAAGAATAATACTTTTCTTCTTCTTTATAATTCTGAAAATATTTTCAAAATCGGTCCACAAGTGTCAAAGTTGTGCACGAAATACTGCGCACATGTTTTTTATGACTCACAGTGTATATAAACGTAATGTAGACATTAAAGAAGTGACAACGAAGCTGCACTGTACTTGATCATAACCATTAAATTAATGTATGCAAATGTCAAAGTAGATAACGAAGCACCACTTGAACAGCGAACATTCTAATATATTTTCCTGTTTGATATCAAATTTTAGTGTATTTCCCTGTAATAATATTATGTCTTTATTTTAATTTTTCTCTGCTCTTTTCAATTCAGTTGAAAAAATAGTGCCAGAAAAAACTACAACCTCAACTCTCTCTCTCTCTCTCTCTCTCTTTCTCTCCCTCTCTTTCTTAATTTTTTGGTTGACCTGCGAATTAATGATAACTTTGTGTTATGCAATGCAATTTTTAAATGCAGATATATAAAAAATTATCAGTAGAATATATTTAGAAATTAATATTGAACATATATAACTACAAAATTTAATAGTTAAATTCAATACCAGTTTGATAAACCTTCATTATTTTCAATTAGAATAGAAGGCTTATTGACTTAAATTAACCGTTTTGGTCTGCAATCATGTCGAAACCACAAATGTTTGGAATTCTTCAAAAGCCACCTTTTGGACATCAAAGCAATAAATTGTCTAAGAGGTTAGTCATATTGTGTTTACTCTTAGAACAAAATTAATTTGTAATAATAAAAATTAAAACTTGTTATCAAATTTTAGCTTATACACTCTATATGATAAAAATACATGTATGATATTATATAGAATTATTAACAAATATTGGCTGGAACCAGTGGCGACGTCGGTAAGATACTCGACCGCGGATCAGTATGTCGATTCAGGAATCCTGGATTGAATGATCGCAGATCCGTATGTCCGGGGTCTAAAAATCCTGAGCTCGCCCGTCACTGACATCGCTTTCGAGTGAGGAAACTGACGGTAGCCTTTGCTTTAGCTATACCAATAAATTAATAAATCTTATAAAATATGATGCAAATGTTATAAGATATGGTACAACTCGTTTAAGATATGGTACAAATCTTTTAAGATATGATACAAATCTTATAAAATATGCTTCAAATCTTATAAGATATGGTATAAATCTTATAGGTTGTGATAGGCCTACCAATCTTATAAGATATAATTCACATCATATAGAATACGGTGCATATCTGAATCGACATCGCGTTTACTTGAAAAACAAAACGTCCAGGATCCGATTATGTATATTTCCTTCCTGCCAACTTCTCTGAATAAAATCCAATAGTGTTCACAGTAGGCCTAGCCATAGCCAGCAAACGAATGTAAATTAATGGATTTAAGGTACGCATTAATTGTTTTAAGATGGTATTAAGTGGAGTGTGTAAATAAGAGTTGCTCGTTCCTCATATAAGTAAAGTGTATTCTAATTATCATAATGTTATCAAGTAAACACTGTGCAGAATAGTTTGCGAGTAAATTTATATTTGCATTTAATTAATTGACTAACTCGTAATTGTCTCACAGAAGGACACTGATGGCAATTAGTAGGCCTAAGCGGTTTTAAAGTAGAGTAGTAGTGTAGCTTCGAAGAGCAGCTAGCCAAATCTGTTTTCGCACTCATTTCACAACAGGCCATTGGTTATAACTAGGGAAATATATCGCTTCTACTCTTCGCCACCGGCTGGAGTCAGTAGTGAAGTGGCTGGAGCCAGTGGCGAAGTCGGTAAGACACTCGACCACGGATCAGTATGTGCGGGTTCAAATCCTGGGCTCGCTCGTCACTTACATCGCTTTCGATTGAGGAAACTGACGTTAACCTTAGTTTAGCTTTAGATTTTTTACCTTCTGAGGTGGTTTTCATTTCCTTTCTCAATTGTTACTTAGTAGCCTTATATCATACGTGCAGTTAACGGTTGATTTCTTCTGAAGTGCCCCGAATATAGCATTGATTTTTAGATACAGGAAATTGAAATAGAGTTTCCAATATAATGGCAGGCAAGATTATAGATAACATGTATTGGTAGAAATTCCAAATTATCGAAATAACGTGAAATTATGTGAAATAACGTTGAATATTGGCAGAAAGAGTATATTGAACAAATTCTTAATGTTTCAATTTTTCGTAGTAGCACCAAGTTACTAATAAAATTACCAACGGAGAAGCATGAAAAAGACAACAACCAAACAGCGAACGAGTGAGATTACAACAAGAAACAAAAGCACCAATTAGCCAAAAAGTGTGAATTCAAAACAGATCGTTATTTTACTAGTAGCTCTTGTACCCTTTGAATACCAAATTAATTGATTGCAATGCAGATTTTTACGAGTAGCTCTTGTACCGCTAGACAGTGTAGGCCCTACTGCACTTAAGTGCGATAGTAATTGATGAACAACTAATGAATTTACATCAGCATCTAGCAAGAATGACAAAGATAAAAACCCATTACGCGTAGTGTTGTACATGTAATTTCAGAATAAAGTAAATAGCTTTTAGTAGTTCATTTATTTATATGAGATAACAAATATTGTACATGCACTGGCTCGCAAATGGTTTATGGCATATAATTAATTGGCTTATATTCTATAACATACAGTTTATACCATATAGTTAACAACATATGATTTATAGGCCATAATGCGCATATGCCAACAATTCATATATAAAATTGATAGTTAATAGACTAGCGGCATTATAATAGAGCGTTTAAAAATACTAGCTATAAAAGCCATAAAGTCATAAAGCCGATGTTAACGTCAGTTTCATCTCTCGAAAGCGATGTCAGTGACGAGAGAGCCCAGAATTTGAACCCCGAGCACACTGATCCGCGGAAAGAGTCTTACAAATGTAAGAGTCTGCACTGTAATAATGTAAACAGAACCTGCCATTTTAAATAATTTGCTTCGACTGACACTCATTGCTATATTTTGAAATGTATGCTTCTCGCTTTCTTTGTAATTTTAAAAGAAAAATATCGTTACTATCGCTTGCCACTTTTATTAGGTTCTTCGTTGTCCTGGACGGGTTTATGTTGTACTATCCTGAAATAGAGAAGAAAGAATTCGCTAAAAGATCAAACGTCGTCAGCATTCATCCAAAGGTTTGCTTGTCCAATAATCAAAGAAAATATTTCATTAATGTACCGGTTGGATGGCCGAATGGATAGCACGCTTGCCTGAGAATTAAGAGGCCTTCTGTCCGAATCACAGCCGTACCGTCTTTGACAGTGTCAATTGTTATACAGAAACAGACTTAAACTTAGATTTAGCCTTTTAATATTCACTTTAACAAATAAATGTGGCACGTGCTCTATAACACGAATAGGCTGGAATTGAGGAAGTCAAAGAAAAACTAAGTAGTTTTTCGTACAACATAAAGGCTACATCAAAGTTTGATTAAAGCAAACCTGGATTAAAACAATCCTTTGCGAGCTTTTTTTATTTGTGCTCAACGTAACTCTCTCTAAAGAGCTTCCCAGTAAGCAGCAAGTTGAAATTTCCGCGGTGAATCTATAAACTGGTAGAACTTCGCTCTCTAAAGAGATTCACTTTAGCATGAGTGAAACTCATTTACCATCTTATATACCTAAGCTCCTTGTTCCTTTGTTATGTCCTTTTATTATCTTTACGCTATTGAGACGCTACAACAGAGCGACGGTTCACATACAGAAATTGATTGATATTGTTGTTTCAGGGAGTTGTACCATTGGGAGGTTGTGCCATTCAGCCCGTGTCATTACCTCTATATCCATTCTGCATTAGAATTAAAAACGAGGAAACAACGGTAGATACCTTCTCAGACTAGAAATTAGTGTCGTGTTGCTGTTCACACTGATTTAATAAACAAAGGCTTTATAAAGATTAACGTTTGCACTAGATAGGATCATCTCGTTGATCGATGGAGTGCTCTTGAGTCAGTTTGAAGTCAAACTATGAATATGCTTTTCATTTGAATTACATTACCTTTTGAAAATTAGATACACGCCTAGAGAGAGAAAGAAAGAGAAAGTAAAAACGAGAGAGAAAGAGAGAGAGAGTGTGTGTGTGTGTGTGTTTGAAAGAGACAAAGAGAGATATAGACAAAGAAAAAGTGAAAGAGAGGAAGACAGATAATTGCTATAGGTTTTTAACTCACTGAAGTCCCCGAGTTACGTCGATGTCGACCAACCATTAACGTAGAAACCGTTGAGGAAGTCAATGGGAGATCACATTAAAAGCCTCAGTTTTCCCGACCTAATTGTTGTGTATCAAAGTTTAAGTAAGTCCTTAGCTAGGTACTAACTAGAGAGAACTAACTAACTAAAGAGAATTGTACGAGATTAGTCACGATCATGATCGTGACTCTTCACGATCATGATCGTGACGAGCCACTGCCATGATCGTGACTCTTCACGATCATGATCGTGACGAGCCACAGTCATGATCGTGACGAGCCACAGTCATGATCGTGACGAGCCACAGTCATGATCGTGACGAGCCACAGTCATGATCGTGACGAGCCACGATCGCGATCGCGAAGCTGGCTTAGCCTTTGTGATGAGACCACTTATCTATCGAATCTTGTCGATATACAGTGTAGTGTTCCTTAGACAGCGTGCAAGTAATAAGAGTAGACATATGTACATTGGACCTGCCAATTGGTTAAACACAGGAAAGGGATTAAGTGTGTGAGAGATAGAGGGAGAGAGAGAAAGGAAGAGCGTAAGAGAGAAATAGTATTAATTGTATGAATTTTCCAGGCAAACTTGACCTTAGCGACTATTAAATGTTTCCTTATCCTACAGGTGGTGAGAGTACATTTATTTATTATGTAATTCTTAATTGTTCCCACAACTGTAAAACTTCATATTGCGAGTTTAGTCCATTATTAATTTAATCAAACAACTATGAATAAAAGATATGCCCTTCGCCGCCTTCCACTTTGGCGTCAATGAAATTACCTCATAGCTAGGAACCGTGCGGTAAATTCTTACACAGTAGCTTGATTGATTGATTGATTTTTTGATTGATTAATTGATTGATTGATTGATCGATTAATACTTGAAGTGCGGTTTTGACTGAATAAAAGATTACATACACATTATTGTGAAATGATAATATCAATCACCTCATTCTATTGCCACAAGTTTATGTGCTGGCGTATTTCATATTGTCTTGTTTTCAGAGTGAATTCCTATTGGCTGCAGAAAGCGCGTCTGAAAGAGAAAAGTGGATTACAGCCTTATCCGAGTCTAGCAGAATGTTCGTACTTTACTTTATATTACATTACGTTTAAAATCTCAATCACTGGCACAATGACACTATCAGCAACTGTGCAAACTGAATGAGAGTAACATATTAGGCGCCCCTGCATGTGAAGGTTAAATTATTTTCCTAAACCAGATTATAAAAGTGAAGAGGATAAAAATCTCTGAATCATATATTGATAATTTACTATAATATTAATAATATAATATTTTATATCATATAATATAATATAACATAATATAATACAATGTAATGTAAGTAATATAATATAATATAATATAATATAATATAATATAATATTTTATAATATTTTATAATATTTTATAATATTTTATAATATTTTATAATATTTTATAATATTTTATAATATTTTATAATATTTATTAATATTTTATAATATAGTGGTGTGTGATGTACTGTAATGTACTGTAATGTAATGTAATAAAATAGAATAGAATAGAATAACATTAGAATAGGATTTAAATGAATAGAATTGACTGGAAATCAATAGAATAGAATAGAATAGAATGGAATAGAATAAAGCTGATAAAGCTAAGGTTAACGTCAGTTTCCTCGCTCGAAAGCGATGTCAGTGACGGTCGAGCCCAGGTTTTGAACCCGCACCTACTGATCCGCGGTCGAGTACCTAGAATAGAATAGAATAGAATAGAATAGAATATAAAATATAATCCAATGTAATACAATGCAATGCAATGCATATCAGTGACAGATTAGCTTAGGATGCTAACTCTATGCCTCTTTATTAGCAGAGGGATATCTGATCAATCAAGTCTCAATAGCGCTGTGGTTAGAGGTGTCAGGTAACGTTATGAAATTTTCAAGGACAGATCCTGAGGTGAATTGAACTCTCATGGGTTCGATTATTGACCGCGCTGATCATAGAGTGAAATCTCGGGCATTCATAGGACTGGATAAACTGTTAAACATAAAATGGACTAAATTTCCTGTTTAAACATATGATATTAAAAGCGATAGATATCAACATGGTTGATAATTTTCGTATAATGCGTGTTGTCCTACTCATTTGAACAGTTTATGGTAAGATAAGGTTATCGATAAGGTTACTGTACTGTTCACCTATAATCTACAAGTTGCAATGACATGGACGACTGAGTCACTAGAACGTCTGTTGTTGTGTGTTCATAGCACTTATATAAACGCTCAGATAGGGGATGCTATGATCAGAAAGCTTGAGCAGACTGGCGTACAAACAGCCATGGAAAAACAAGAATTCATAGGTTTGCATTGTTGTAGTAGCATATTTACATGAAACATACTACGAAATTCAATCAATCAATCAATCAACCAATATATATATATATATATCAAATCAATATATCATCAGTCAATCAATAGAGCAATAAAGCAATCAATATAGCTATCAATGCATCAATTAAACAATCAGTAATCTATAAATCAATAAATCAATTAGGATTTAAAGTCTTATTCCTCGCCATATGGCAACGTCAGGGACGTCTCTTACAGACTCAAAACAAACAGATATTCATTATCAAGTCCTTGTCTAATTTGCTATTTATTGATTTGTCTCTATATTTTTCTCTCGCTTCCTAATAACTGAGGTTTTCTTACAGAGAACCCTGCAGTTTCAGAACAGGGCTTATGAACCTTCAGTGACACCGGATTTTGTTATTAAATGTATTGCTTACTGAACAGAAATTTTAATTTAGGACTCTCTTTTCATCATATGTGATAGGGGGACGTCCCTGACATCATCTTTATATCAGGAAACGGACGTTAAACCATTATTATTATTATTAAGCGATAGCGCCAACAAAGAGCCCACTCTGCATTTCTATATTCCAAATGTTTAACTCTAGAGAAATGACAATACACAAATATAGAACAATTTAGTTTGATATTTGTTCAGTACGCGATTACTATTGATGTTTTTTATCTGTCCATCAAAATATCTGAATATGCTTCTGTCTGTTTCACTCATAATTATGTTAATTCAATACTTAATTGTGTATGCGATTACTTTTTAAATGACATTGCTGTATTTTTTAGATAAATTCAGGAAAGAAGAAGAAATATCACAGACACACAAACAAAGAGCAGATGTCAGTAGATCTGTTTTGCCATTCTTATTAATAATTTAATTTCATTATTATGACTTACTTAGATAATTAATTATATGGATCAACTCTTTATTCGTCAACACTTGACAGGAAGAATAGTAACAGAACGACATAAACTTAAAAAGTATGATAAAAATAAACCACCACCAAATTTCACAGAGTTACAGTTAGCCTAATTGGATCAAAACACTCACTTCATACATTCAATTATTGAGCGTAGGCCTATATTTTCCTCCTTATCCGCCATCATCGGATAGGAGGAAAATAGAAAACAAAACAAAAATCCAGTAATACTAATAGTAAAACAAAAAGTCAACATTGTAAATAAGAGTAGGCAAATCAACATATATTTGGAAAAATTAGCCACACCGACTTGAAAAAGACTTATATACGAAGTGCATAGTTTGACAGTAAGATAACTTATTTGATAACATAGTAGAGTAACTAAAAGGCAAATTAAATGTCTTGCACAGATTGCCAAAGTTAGCGATAATATACCTAATTGTAAAATGCACACCATTAATATTATATAATTAATTGCAATATGAACACTATTACTGGGTAACATGCAGTTCTTTCTTAAAAAGTTTATTTCTAACTTTACCCTAATATGTCTGAAATCTAATTTTCCTAGACCAGCCATAATAGGTTATAATAGTATATATTTGTATATAAATAAAATAAACTATGATAATTATTACCAACATCAGAATGGGCATTCGGTTGATGAGCCCTTAGGCTACAGAATTTGCTACAAGCTTTCCCGACCCCAGTTAAACTGGGATTCAAGGGAAGATGATGATGTTGATGATGAATTGTGATAATTATTAGGATTTAATTAATAATTATCCTTATAGTGTATAAAAATTATGTTAGCAGTGACTATATGAAGGCTCTTATTAAGTGGTATGTTTTAACTATGACGCATATTTTATTGCTTTCTGAATTTAACTTTTTATTTGTTTTCTATTCTATGCATGTTACTAAATTCTCAGCGGTATATCATATTTTCTATTATAATCGAATATATAAATATATATATATATATATATATATATATATATATATATATATACATGTATATATACAGACTGCGTCAAAAAAATTGACCCCCACAGAAAATTTTCTATAACTTTGTTATCTGATGTGTCTGTCATATAAATCTTAGCAATAATACAAGGTCCAATTGCACACATATGCTGAAAATGTGATGGAAATATATGCATCAAAATTTGAGTTACAGATCTTTTTGCGCCATGCCCCAACCTTTTATAGATTCTCCTAGAGAAAATATTCTATAACTTTGGTATCTGATGTCTCCTTATCACATAAATTGAGGCGATTATTCGCGGTCCAATTCTCAATGTATGCTAAAAAATTTAAGGAAATATATGAACCAAATTTCGAGTTACAGATCATTTTGCGCCATGCTCCTATCTCTTATAGATACTCTAAGCAGTTTACCACTATAAGTCACTATATGTTGCGGATATAAATACTTCATGAGCAAGATTACGGGATGAAAAGAATAAAGCAAGCCTATCCGCTGATAGGATGGTCCTTGTCAACTGTATTTGTCGGAATATTGCAGAGAGAGAGAGAGCAACTGATAGAAAAGCGGGCAGTGGCTGGCCAAAAAATGCCAGAATTCGTGCTAATATTGCTGCTGTTGAGGAACTAATTGGTTCTCAGGAAGGAGAGCCTGGAACAAGTCGTAATACACGTCAGATATCTCAAGTACTAGGGGTTTCTGCCGCATCAATTCGCATGATTGCTACTACCAACACAATGAATCAATGAAGGGCTCTAATCAGGAGTATTCGGTGACAAACTGCTTGGAGAACCTATAAGAGGTAGGGGCATGGCGCAAAAAGATCTGTAACTCAAATTGTGGTACATATATTTCTACTAATTTTTCAGAATATGTGTAGAATTGGACCATGTATTATCGCTAAAATTTTGCATTAAAAAGAGACATCAAATACCAAAGTTATAGATAATTTTCTGTAGGGGGTCAAGTTTTTTTGACGCAGTCTGTATATATCTACTGTATATATATATATACTGTATATATACTGTATATATATATATATATATATATATATATATATATATATATATATATATAATTTATTTATATAATACAGTTATACAATTGATATGGATGGGTATTAATACAGTTTTAGGTTTAAGAGATCGTACGTCATACCGCAAATGTTGCGGCATTTCCTTCTTAGTTTTGTTTTTGTCGTTTTCGATATTTTTTTCTTTCTCTCCATTTTTAATAATGGGTTATTAGTTATCGCTGCAATTAAATAGCATAACTATTAAAGCCGGCGCGTATTTAAAAATAAACTTTCAACATTCAGGGCTCTATTTATCCAGAGTTGTCCACATTCGGTCAAACAAAAATGGTCGCCCATCCAAGTACTTATCGAGCCCGACGTAAGTAACTCCGCTTTATCGGTTCACGTGCTAATTCAAGTGAACCTGAGTAAACCCAGCCCCGGTTTTATTATCTGTGATAGAGTACATATGGGAGTGATTGGGAATCTGCCAATTGTTGGCATTAAAGTTAGTGTTATCTGTAGATTTCTGACTTCAAATCGGCGATTTGTGTAAATCTCTTACATTTTACTCAAAATATTCGCGAAATATAATTTTAGTTTTGATTAGCTTTAAAGTTACTACTAATCTAGCACTAAATTGAAAATTATTCGCCAAAAGAACAGAAAATCAAATTACTATTTGATTCTGATTATATATTGTTGGCTTTAGGATCTTTGTCGGATAAATGAAGAGTTGGAAAAGGAAAAGAAGAAAGCTCAGGCGATGGTCGCAGCGGTAGAGCAGGAGTATGATCTTGTGAAAGAGTCTGTATCAAGAATATAAATATCTAAATTCGGCGTAATTAATATATTATATATATATATATACATATATATATATATATATATATATATATATATATATGTATATATATATATATATACATGTATAAGTATATATATATACATGTATATATATATACATGTATATGTATATATATATATACATGTATATATATATATATATATATACATGTATATGTATATATATCTATATATATATACATATATATATATATCTATATATATATATATACATGTGTATATATATATATATATATATATATATATATATATATATAGAACAACTAATGCAGAGACCAACTGCAAACTGCACTTGTCGTATGAGGCGACTTAGCAAGAACTTAGAAAGCATAGAAAAAACATTGCAGAATTCACAATTTCCTACAGCTCTAGCAACATTGAGATGTAAATAATCTTTCGCTGACTGAATTAATGTGATGATCAAAGGAGTATTCTTTAGGAAGCGCTAAGGTAGAATATAAGTAGGAATAGGTATCTTAGACCAACCATTTGGCAGAACACTAGATAGAGAGAGAAAGAGAGAGAGCGAAAGTGAAGGAGAGAAAGATTACAGAAGATATTTTATTATGAAATAGAATAGCTGATGCTTATGATTTTTAGATTTCAAATTTGTTCGTGGCCAGAGATTTGGATACACAGATTATGCCAGTGATTTCATTATCAGAGGAAGACTGACAGAGATGGACCTGCTGAATTTATAACCCTCGGTCCACTGCTAATTAAGCAACTGTTAATTTACTCAGCCATACAATCGAATGACTCATTTGTATTCAATGAAGGACCATATAGTGTTTATTGATAGAGTATACTATAATAATCCAAATACTAACCGGGCTCTACGAAGCTTAACTTTGTTTACCGACGCTCACCTTAACTGACTGCGCTAAATCCCACCCCCCTAATTTTATGATTTTAGAGAATTAAAACAAACATCAGAAGCTCTGGAGTCAATGGAGGACTCAAAGGAGGAACTTCACCTAGCGACAGAAAAACTAAAAAAAGATCTTCAGGTAACCCTTACGTTTAAACAATATTTTGTTTTAATATTTTCAAAACAGTGGAATCACTATAACAAAAAAATAAAACATACATTACAGTGAAATGATCAACTATGTTGATATCTATCACTTTTATACCACGTGTTTAAATCGTTAGACAATATTGTCCATATTCTTTATAACCAGTCCAGTAAATGTCCTAGAATTTACTCTTAGATCAGTACGGCTGGGATTCGAAACCACAAGGGTTCGGTTCACTTCTCGATCTGTCGTGTGCAACGTAATGACGATACCACTAAGCTTACTGAGACTTTCAATATAACAATCTCTGGCTCTGAGATATGACACCTCCAAGATGATATTCTGTCAAAATCTAATTAATAAATAAATAATGATTAAAAGCTGGTAAAGCTAAGGTTAACGTCAGTTTCCTCACTTGAAAGCGATGTCAGTGACGGGCGAGCCCAGGATCTGAACCCAGCACCTACGGATCTGCGGTCGAGCATCCTACCGACTTCGCCACTGGCTCCAGCCAGTGGCGAAGTATTTATTATTAATATGTATATGTATTAATATGTATTAATATGTATTAATACTATTTAATGACTTCGCCACTGGCTGGAGCCAGTGGCGAAGTCATTAAATAGTAAAATAATAAATTAGTGATGGGTATAAAATGTTAGTTATACCGAACGTGTTCTAAAGTGCGGTGAACCAGGAGTAGAGGCAGTTCTCGGAAGCTCTTTTTTATTACAGATTAGTTTACGGTTTAAAATTGCCTCTACTACGAAATAAAAAACTAGTCTATGGAGAGATCATTCAGCATGGAAGTAGATTCGCCAGATTAGATATCTTTGAGCTGTCATATCTCGGAACCCGAGATTGTTATATTTCGTTAATTCAACACAAATATATCATTGTTTTGAATTAAGTCGATTTTTTATTTCACGAATGACGCGCAAATCCTCAGGCCGAGGATGCTTGAAAAAATGATCCTATGACGCTACCGGTAATCTGATTTAGCATCAGGAGGTGATTGGTCAGTGGCGGAACCAGGGGGGGGCCCAGGGGGCCCGGCCCCCCCCCTTAGGTCCGACGATAAAAATTTTAAAACTATATTTTCATTGTTTCCATGGCAATTTCGATGTTTAAATATGTTAGCAATGGCAGTGGTTCGGGGGGGGGGGGGCCGGGAGAGGGAAAGACATGGTATATTTTCATTGTTTCTATGGCAATTTCGATGTGGAAACATGTTAGTAATGGCAGTGGTAAGGGGGGGGGCCCGGGGGGAAGGTAAGACAGGGTATATTTTCATTGTTTCTATGGCAATTTCGATGTTTAAATATGTTAGTAATGACAGTGCTAAGGGGGGAGGGGGCCGGGGGATGGTAAGACAGGGAATATTTTCATTGTTTCTATGGCAATTTCGATGTGTAAATATGTTAATAATGACAGTGGTAAGGGGGGGCCCGGGGGAGGGTAATACAGGGTATATTTTCATTGTTTCTGTTGCAATTTCGATGTGTAAACATGTTAGTAATGGCAGTGGTTAGGGGGGGCCGTGGGGGGAGGGGGCGTACGACAGGGAACGCAGTTCCAATAGCTCGATTTTTCTAGGACATACTAGGAGCCCTGTATAATGGAAGGGGCCCGAAAAATGTTGACCGTTTCACTAGCTCTCAATTTTCACTTGAACCAATGCATAACCAATGCATTGGAGGACAACATTTTCCCCTGACTTTAGTACGGGTATGAGCGGGGGGAGGGTAAGGTACGGAAATGCACTCACTCTACACTCTATGAGCCGAAAGCTGTAGTGAACAAATTTTGAGCCCTCCCACAGAAATTTGTCTGGTTGCGTCACATGTCCCGAAGAAGGCGGGGAGTAAGCAAAAAAATGCATACTCTCAAAAAAAAATTTCGGGCCCCCCCCTTAAAAAAATTCCTAGATCCGCCCCTGTGATTGGTCAAGTCTGATCTCAAATTAATTGTCTATTAATTCAATAATTGTTTTACATTTCACTCTTTTACTGCCAATTTTAATGAAGTCTTCGCATATTATATCGTATTTCAACACTAAAATTTCATTCTGCTATTTAGCGCCTTAAAGTTAGGCTTAACGTCTGTGACCGTACGCAATTCAAGCGATAGTGCCAGAAATTGGGGTTCGAACCGATAGCCTTCTGCGCATCAAGCGAACATGCTATCTATTTGGTCATCAAACCGGTTATAAATTTAAACATACACTTAACAGATCAACCATTGGAAAGTTTCATGTCATCATAGGCATATCGGGTAAAGATAAAACATAAACACTATAGAAACCAATAATACAATATATAATGGGCCTTTTTGATACTTTACTGAAATTAAGCCTTCAACTTTAAGACGCTAAACTTAATGTCTACAAAACTGGTTCTTGCGTGATTGCTGGCTGTCAACTAGATAGGGTCTACATACCCTCTTTGATGACCTTGTGCATGTATGTATACTCGTATGTGTACTTCAACAAACATATTTCTATGGCTGAAATTTATCAACACGGAACGATGAATGAATGACAAGTTGAGAATTATAAAATGAATTTAAATCTTATTAACAATTTTATGAACAATTTTTATCAGACTGTTAAACGGCTTCTCGTTTTATTAAATAAAACTGTAAACGCTTTATTGCCTGTTAATTGAACAACTGATTAGACCATGATTAGACTTAGATAATGACATTTTAATGATTGATAAAATTACCAATCTGCTCCTTGTTGTCAAATAAATTCTTTTTAGACCCTAGAATTTGAAAAGAGAGAAATAGAGAAAAATCTTCAAAAAGAAAAGCAGACTGCAGAGGGATTGCATCGTCAGAATTCTAATCTTGCACAAACGTATGAAGGCATGATTCGAAAATTAAATGAGATAAATAGTTCCATGGAAGCTGTAAATCTCGATAAAGAAGCTGCAGAAAAAAGGTGCGTATTGAAATTGTGCCTCTCTAAAAACTGTTCAATAAAGTACTGTGTTGCTTTAGCTCTACATAAAAGTAGTAACTTTTAACATGGTTATTCCAGTGTTTGCAGTTTGATGTGGCCCCTGCTTGTATGTTATTTATACTTAGGGCTTATTTCTGAGAGCATCAAAATTACTGGCCTTAACAAATCGCTCTCTCTCTCCTCTCTCCCCTCTCTTTCCCTCTCTCTCTCTGTCTCTCTCTGTCTCTCTCTCTGTCTCTCTCTCTCTCTCTTTCTATCTGTCTCTCTTTCTCTCTACTTCTTACTGCGTAAGTTGTCACTATTTGTAAGCTATGGAGTATTGGCATGTATGACTGTTTTATGTAAATGCTACTAATCTAAATTACACCAGATATCTCTCTCCAACTCTCTCTCTCTTAGTGCACTGCCTAACGACAGGTTCATGGCATATAGCTCTTCCAACCAATTCTATCATCATCCTTCCTTTTCATCTATAGATTCGACTTTGTTATCTAATCATCTAACAGCACCTCGGTCTCTTTTCACTCGCACTCATCGAATACAATGTCATGTTACGGTAATTAAATCTTTTATAACATTGTTACGAAATTTTTACGATATTCGAGCTGGTCGAGTGTAACTTAGGTCAATTCATGGACACCTTTATATATAGCACCATATAGTGGAAACATTATAATATATATATATATATATATATATATATATATATATATATATATATATATACTATCTAGGAGTCCATGGTCAATTAGAACAACGCGTGCCTTTAGGTCCGCCAATTGAACGACAGCTTGTATCATCAAGTCTTTCCGGAAAAATTCTTTTTAGCTCCATTTAAGGCTAAGTTTATTAATAGTGAGCACCGCTTATTTCAACTAGTATTACGAGCTTCCGCGATTTTCTACAAACTGCGAACCTCGAAATTTGTAATCGAGAAGATGTGATTCAAATCTTTGTTCGTGCAATGAAAACGGTTTTCAATCCAAGTAGAAGATAAAGAGAGAATAATATATCATATTTAAACAAATTTATTTTTAAAAAAAACAACAAAATATTGCGTAGACTTAAGGAACATGAAGATGCTTGGAGAATTTTGAGAGCCGAAAAAGACACGTTCTATGATCATGCCAACAAATTAGCTGCTTCTTTAAAGGTAATTCATTCTCACTGGGAAACATAACTATTAATATTCTTTTACAAGATAGCTAATGTACTAGTTTAACTGCACGGGCTATACTAGCTAATATACCAGGTGGCTTTGTATACGGTTTAATGTAAATGTTCATAGACTTTGAGAATAAGCAGAGAATACAGCCTATTGTGCCAGGTTAGAATTATGTTTTTTATTTATTCATTTCAACATAACATAAGAGTTCTGAGTCAGAAAGCAAATTACAGCTTGTTTAAGACTCATTCAAAACACTAATAACATTTTAAGATTGAAAGCGAATATGTTGAAAATAACGTGTGCTTAGAAACTAATTCAGACTGCAGTGAATTAGGAGACAAGACTATTTACAAGTCAATTCCTCTTCTAATCAAAGCTGTTCTGCTATTAAACCTCCTTTTCTGTAATTCCCTTTATCTTTGGACTGCTTTTCTGGATTTTAGAATTTGCACAGTTTTTTACCTTCTTTTTGCTCGCCGGCTTGATTTTGTCTCAATAGTGCTCGATGTTGTCATTATTACTGTAACACTCTAATTGCTTTTATGTTACTTATTAAAATACTTAGTAATTGCCATATTAATGACCATCATGTTGAGATCTAATTTCCGATCGAAAGGATGAGGCAATGGAGTATGCTACTTACAGTTCGGTAAGATGAAGTTGTCGAAACGAAGTGTGCATTTGGCATTATACTCTCGAAAATGTGTGAGATTTATTAGCAAACTAACGTAAAAATCTATAAATATATGGACATTATTCTACAATAATTCTCACGTCATTGCGAAATAATGCAATTCTTATTTACAATGCATCTATGTAAAAGGATACACCTTTTCGGATATAACTGTAAAATGTCATTTTAGTATAGTCTTAGTTAACTAGCTCAACGAGAAGTCATACTTTTTATTATAACTTCAGGAATTATCAGAAGAAAAAGAGAGCAAAGAAGCTGAACTGCGGGTAGGGTTCATGATATTGTTTTAGTTTTTTTAAAACATATTTAGCGAACATTATACAAGTGTTATATGTTGTGATATAGATCATAGTAAAGAAATTATAATTTATTCATAATATTACTCGTTTTAAGCAAATCGGAAGCCACTGTTGTATAAACGTAAAGACGGCATTATCGAATTTGAGTACCATGTGACTGCCAACTGGTAGAACCTGCGAATGAGTTAAGTTTGTATATATATATATATTATATATATACATACATATGTATATATTTACGCATACCTGTGTAATATGTATATATATACATATGTATATATATGTATATATATATATATATATATAGTATATATATATAATACATGCATGTACATACATACATGTATATACATATGTTTATATACACATACACATGTATTATATGCATGTACCTACAGTATATATATATATATATATATATATATATATACTGTAGGTACATGCATATAATACATGTGTATGTGTATATAAACATATGTATATACATGTATGTATGTACATGCATGTATATATATATATATATATATATATATATATATATATACTGTAGGTACATGCATATAATACATGTATATACGCATATATAAGTGTATATAAACATATGTATATACATGTATGTATGTACATGCATGTATTATATATATACTATTTATATATATATATACATATATATGTATAATATTATTGATTAATTTATATATATATATATATATATATATATATATATATATATATATATGCTCCCTGACTCGTAAATGTTCCGGATATATTTAATTCAAAAGAAGTTATCAGATTAAAAGGCTGATTGACTCAATTGTCTCTCTTAATAGATTTATCAAATGGTGCCTCCAATGCGCATACTTCTATTCATCGTCAACGTCTCACTCAATACATTAGAGTTTCTATCAACAACCAATTTTATTCCGTCACAAAAACTACACCTTTAACAAATCTATGAACTTGAATCTATAGTGGTTTCTCGTTGCCTTCTTCAACTGTTGCAAATTTTGCAACAGTCCGTATGATAAGAGTAGCTTTTAAAGCTACTCTTATCATACGGACCCTTAGAAACGTTGTTCTCCAGTTGGCGTCCAAAAATGGACAGATTTTTTGTAAATATATTCATAAATAATTGTTCAAATAACTAATTGGACTGCTTGATTGCTTGATTGCTTGATTGATTGATTGACTGACTGACTAACTGACTGAATGAATGAATGATTGATTGATTGATTGATTGATTGATTGATTGATTGACTGACTGACTGACTGATTGGCTCACTGACCGACGGAATGAATGATTGATTGATTGTTTGATGGATCGTTCTATCGATCGATCGATCGATTGATTTATTGATTTATTGATTGATTGATTGATTGATTGACTGATAGGTGGAGATAGCGGCTCGCCTGGAGGCTGAAGGAAGGCTGAGAGAGGCGGAGAAATCTCTGAGTGAACTGGAGAAGCAGATCAAAGGAAGCAAACAGGAGACTGAGGAAGCCAGGGAGGCCATGATGCTCAGCGTCAAGTATCTTAAAAGTATCCTAACTAAATTAAATTCAATGAAAGCCGTAACTAAGTTTAGCGGCTGTTTCTGTGTATTTTCAGAGTGAACCAACGTTCATTTGAGGTAAAATTGAAGTTATGGAATTGGATGATATCCATAAGTTAAATTATCGAATTCTTTGCTTAAATTATGCAATCCAGTGGGCCATCTAAGCTCCAGCGACTTTGTTCACTAGTTGAAGAGGATAAATTCAAAGTACAGACATAAATGCTCGTATCGTTCGAGAAACTAACTTTGAATTCATGTAGAGCCAATGCGCATACTTAATAATTATAATTAAACATGAATGTGATTTTCTTATAGATATCATTATCATCTTCCCTTATATCCCAGGTTAACTAGTGTCGGAATTTAACTAAGGTCGGAGTTTAGCTAGGTTTGGGTGTTTTCTTATTTACTCGCACTCTCTCTTAATGCACTGCCTACTTGCAGGTCCATGGTACATAACGGCTCCATTCATCTCTATCTTCCGTTTGCCTCTTCATGTCCATCTACGATTGGGTCTTTAAATCATCAAACATTCCTTTTGATATACATATAGTTTAAATCTTGAGCCAAATGTGTTCAATGTCCTCATCTTAATAAATTGCTTCACAACTTTGATTTCAGCTAAGCAAGGGGCAGTAAAAATTCACCTATATCATAGAGTATATTTAATTTAAAGTTGTGAAATTAATTATATGGGAAGTATAGTGGCGCAGAAGTAGAAAGCTCGCCCATTGAGCGAGAGGTCGCGAACTCGAGGCGGAGTTGCGGCATAGGTTTTTCTCTTCTGGGGGAGCAATTGTGTTTTTACCCAGTTGTGTACTCCTGGTGGTGTCAGCCGATCTTAAGGTTCTATTTCCTATCTAAACCATAATTGGGAAAAACGGCATGTTCAAAATAAGGGCAGTATAAGATATCGATCATATAAAATTTCAGGACAATAACAAACATTATAGTAATATGATCAATTATGTTTACGTCTACCACTTTTAATTCCACGTGTTTAAACCGTTAGCAATTTAGCCAACCATCCCTGTAACCATCCTTTGAAGGTTCGAGATTTTACTCTCAGATCAGCTCGGCTGAGAATCGAACCCACGAAATTTCACTTCACCTCAGGATCGATCATCTAAAATTTCATGACTTTATCTGGCATCTCTAACCAGTACGCTATTGAGACATGCAACGATTTTCTTTTTGTGTGATAGGATTTTTCGAGAACCTGGCCTTTGAGTCCCTGCTAGAGGCCGATAAGACGGTCATGATAAAGAGGAGCATGCTGGCTCGTAGGGCCGCACTGGATCGACGAGCCAAAACCATCTGCTCGATGTCCTTCAGTAAAGCCAAGCGTCAGGCCATCAGTCCTGGTAAAAGCTAAAGCTGGTAAAGTTAATGTTAATGTCAGTTTCCTCACTCGAAAGCGATGTCAGTGACGGGTGAGCCTAGGATTTGAACCTCGCACATACTGATCCGCGGTCGAGTATCTTACCGACTTCGCCACTGGCTCCAGCCAGGGTCTATAATGGAATCACTTGCAAATATTTACACTGAACCTGATATCTATTGTAACTGTTCTACACGTGTATTATTTTATGTCCAAAAGAATCTTGTTGTGTCAGGAACAGTGAAATTAGAATAGCAGTTAACTACACAAGCCGTAAGAGGCGATTAGCAAGAACTGAGGAAAGTAACGAGACATCACCTCAGAAGCCATTTATTTCTCAAGCTACATTCTACCTAATGTACATGTATGGATATAGACTTTATGAAGAGATTAACTTGTTTATCTATGGAGCGCTCTCTAGGGAGTGTGAAAGCATGCAGGCTGAGTATGGTTGTATACCTTGGACCTGCTACTTGATAGAACTATAGAGAGAGAGAGAGAGAGAGAAAGAGAGAGATGTCTATAATAATATTCACTAAGATAGCCGGCAGCAATTTAAGGTACCGCTATACCGCTATATCTGCTGCATTTGGCCTAATACTTGGAAGTTCACGCAATACGTAAACATCCATTCCACTAATACCCCTCTTTGGACTGAATTCCCAGACTTTGGTTTGCACCGTTTTTGAACTCCACACTCTGCTCATTGGATTGAATTTGATACCATAGTGCTCAATGTTGTCATGGACGACCGTAGCACTCTAATTCTGTTGTTGTTATTGTTCAGATAAAACGGATGAAAATAAATGTTTGCCTGAATGATTATTTTTTCTTTTAACTGATAGCATGACTTTTAATCCCCTCAGCTCTTATCTATGATACGACGAAATATGCTTCAGATTCATTACAACTCAACAACATGTAAATGATACCAGCAAAGGAAACCTTGTAACCCTCTGAGTCCAGCTAATTAAACTAGCTTGGGCCTCGAAACATCAGTACACTGTACTGTTACTGATTATATTGCTTCAGAGGTGATGTTTCTATGACTTCATCTGCAGTCGACTTACAGGATTATGACTAAATACATCATAATAATCGACCAATAAATAAAGAAATAATAAATGTATTAATTTTCAAAAGCATTACATTTGTTCTTTAAAATATTATCTTGTTCTAATTTCAGTATTAAGTTTCAAGTATAATTTTATGTACTGTATAAATCTAGTATGCCTTCGGTTATGAAACTTATTATTTAATACATATTCTCCGAACCTACATCGGACTGACTGACTGACTGATTAGCTAACTGACTGGCAAACAGACTGATTTATTGACAGACTGACTGACTTATTGATTTTTTGATTGATTTGCTGACTGTCGGCCTACTGAGTATGGTTGGTTGATCGATGCTGAACTGCTGACAGACCTTCAATTAATTAAATAATAGATAGATGGATGGATTGATTCATTTGCTATCTAATTGATTTATTGTGTAACTTTAGTCGTCTATCTAATTGATTTATTTGGTAATTTTAGGCGTCCCTCTAATTGATTTATTGGGTAATTTTGACGTCCCTGACCTCATCCTTGTATGATGAAATGAACGTTAAGCCTATATTATTATTTTATTTATTTTTTAAAAATTTTAAATACTTTTTATATTACGCATCGATTGCTGTCTTTATACATGATTGTTTTTATATACAGTAATGTTGCCACCTGGAGACTATAACGAAGATAACAATCTAATCTTTACCAATCATGTCCATCAGTCTGTGGAAGAAGAATTAGCAGACGTAAGTCTTTCACGTGAATCCACTCAAAGAAATGGTCCGAGGCTTGTGCTGAAAAATCCTTCATCCAGACACAGCGTAAACGTTTGTCTAAATGGCAATAATGCTTCATAATGATCAGATGGACTACAGCAGCGTATACAAATACATAACATCATCATCATCATAAGTTCCTTGCGTACTGAAGGGAACATAGGGTGGCAACACTCCTCCATTCATTTCTGTCTTCAGAAACCCTCTCAGCATCTTCCCGTGAAATTTTAAAAGTTTTCATATCTTTGTTAATCGTGATGAACCAGGTACTTCTAGTTCTTTTCTTGGCTTGGCTTCCAATTTATAGCAGACTTTGTAAATCTATCATCAGACATTCTTTTGTACATGACCCAAGAACCTTACACTTCTTTCCGCAACTATATTATCTAATTTTCTTTCTCTAAACCTTTCAAGTACTGTTTCATTTTTTATGTGCTCACAGTAATGAATTTTTAAGATTCGTCTGAGACATTTTGTTCAAAACAGTTAATTTTGTGTTTTATTTTATTAGTACTTTCTCAAGTTTCACACGAATATATCAAGACGGGCTGTGCAATAGTTGACTAACTTAAATACATAACAGACCTAATTCAATGTACAGGTTAGTCCAGAATAAATAAAACTACTTTGAAGGATAATAACTTTGAAAATTTGTATCCAAACGTCCTACTTGATAGATTAAATTAAAGACTATTCTCTTTTCTATTAACATGCTAAATATCTAAGAGAAATTATTACACATGTTTGAGAAATTATCATTGGTCGCCGATATTTAATTTTCATGCTTTTCATGTCATATGATCGCCTGTACGAAAGTAAACCTGCCAGAGTTTATTGAACCGTAGAACTGGCCACCTAACAGACCCCCCCTGATTTGAAACCGATTTGCTAATCGATCGTTTACTATTGTCTTCAGCAATTAATCTATCGTGAACCGATACACGACGTTGAACTTTTGAAACGAGTCGTTGTCCTCCTTTGGGCTGAAATCAGTCACACACTCGTGGACTCGGCTATTGATCAGTGGTTCCAGCGGGTGAAGGCAGTTTTTCGGGCACATTGTGGACACATTGAACATTTGTTCGATTAATTCTCGATTCATTTAGGGCATTGATAGAAACTGCAAAGCGCTTTTTGAAATAGTTATGGCCTAATGCATAATCTTGAATTCTTGATTTTTAGATTTTGAGTTTTCAAAATAGTATATGTAATAGTATCTCTTAGATATTTAGCAAGTTAATAGAAAGGAGAATTGTCTTTAATTTAATTATAAAGTAAGAAGTTTGGCTTAAAATTGTCAAAGTTATTAGCCTTCAAAGTAGTTTCATTTATTCTGGACCACCCTGTACTTATTTAATTTATCCAGTATTCACTTTCTGAAATTTCCATCTATGAATATTTGTGATCAAATTTCAAATAATGCTTCGTAATTTTCGAAGAGACCAAAGGAGCAAAAATCTGTACGTATGCCTAGCAGGAAGAAACTTAAATTTCCTTCTATCATTTATTTGTGACTCAATTTTGTGGCGTACAGCGCATATTAGCATACTGCATTTATATTCCCTTGCTAGATTCTTTTTATTTTGTTAGAGAGGACCAGTTATTCTTTAATAACTATCAATTTGTCACAATTTAAATCATATCTTTATTTCTTGTTGCTGTATGTAAATGATATATATATATATATATATATATATATATATATATATATATATATATATATATATATATATATATATATATATAGTAAATAAATAAAAATAGAAAAATAGCATTTCCAAAAATGAGATGGATAAAGTGGTCTGGTGTAAAGTGATACTTTACGCCCGAAATTTCATGAGTTCTTAATATTTGTCATGTTTTCCATGAAGCGAAAAATGAAATAGGAGATGAAAATTCCATAGAAAAACTTGTGGCAGTGTGATGATGGGTTCTCCGTTTTAGATCCTATACGATACTTGTTGTCTATATGATTAGAGAGGTCTAGCTGCTGCATTGATTGTGGCCTTTAGTCACTGGGATCTTTGCTTCTCGATAATTTTATCTCCATTTAGCGCAACTGTGACGTTTTGCACTGAATTTGCTTTGTACTGATTTTCTGGACTTTGGAATTCGCACCGTTTTTGGACCTTCTTTTTGCTCGCCGACTTGATTTTGTCTCAGTAGTGCTCAATGTTGTCATTAGTGACTGTAGCACTCTAATTGTTGTTATGTTTTTATGTTTGCAAAGAATAAGCCAAAACGGGCAAAGTCAAGTTTTACATCAGTTTCCTGCACGATGGTATGCCAGTGATGGAAGATTAATAACCAATTAAGTGTGACCCAACTATCTACCATAAAGATCTGTGTAGCTGTATTTTCAGTGAGTTCTGTTTATCGCATTACACACCAGTAATCGAAGAGTATACATGCATAGAAGTTAATCCTAGTAATCTCGCCCTATCTCGCGCGATGACTGAAATCTCAATTCAGTAATTTCATTATATCAATGGACGATATCCTATAAAAGTGGCCAATGTTACGGTATCCTAAAGAAGAAGCTAATATTATTTGCTAATCTCCATATTCTTCTTATTTGTCATTCTTAGTAGATCTTTTCCGCTAATCTTATTTGTCGACATAATCCAACAGTAATTAGTGATTTAATTAGTTAAAATGGATTTCAAACCCTCATCTGTTGATCCCCTGTCAAAGCTAAAATCCGGTAAAGCTAATGTTAACGTCTAATTCCTCACTCGAAAGCGATGTCAGTGACGGGCGAACCCGGCCGAGATTTGAACCCCACACATACTGATCAGCGGTCGAATATCTTAGCGACATCGCCACTGGCTCCAGTCAGTCAAGTGATGTACCAACAAGAAACCTGCTCAAAACTACACAATACAATATTATGAAGATTTGGCGTCTGGTTCGTCATCTGAGACCGATGTTAGGAACCAATACCTGATAGCAATTATGCAGAACTTTAGAAAGAGCTTTATAAATATGCGTATACACGCATAGTTATTAGTTATTATTGATTGATGGATTCAGGTGCGTCGATCTTCGTCAAATTAGCGATGATGCAGTTTGCGTCACGAAATTCTCCGGGATAAGCCTAACCGAAAATCCACTTAGGGGGTACCATACAATAGACCTTTCATAATATGCAGTGACACCTTTGAATAGATTATAAACAATGCCAGGTGGGGCAGTGGTGGGGAGTGGGAGGGGTGTGTGTTTATATTGGCGGCAGGCAATGTTTAATACATACGCATTATAGTGTAGTGTCTGATAAGATAGGAATTATATCAATTCCATTCTTAATTCCGACGGACTAAAGATCTTTACGCGGACATCCATCTATTACATTAGTAATAAATGGTAGCGAAGGTTATACTGAATTTGGTTGTAAGTCCACACTAGCTGTGTCAACCTGACTCTCGGTCAACTATTCGACATCCTCCATTTCCCCAGATGCAATGATTGCCATTAGCTAACGCTCTCTTCTTGCAGCAACACGAATTTTTCGGACCTTGAGTATCTCTTTTATTACCATGGTTGCTTCAATTGGGGAATGTGTTTGCGACTACGGATTCCAAAATGTGTAGATTCGCTATAATGCTAACGGAACCTTGAAGATTTTTAGGTGTAATGGCAAGTCTTTCGCGTGAATAATGTTACGGCATAATAAAGATACTGCAGACGATTTGACGATGTATCGCTCTTCCTTTAATCTAAAGGTCGCTCAACTTGACTTTTTAACTTTTATAGCTATCTAAGCTACATGTATAACAATAATCTACAGCTAACACAAAAACTACAAATATTGTTGCCATATGCCACAAACAAAATCGAGACATACATACCATTCCAATCGGATCGCGAAAATAGCACGAAATGAGCCAAATTTTCAAAATGAACTACTCGCCACTTCAATTTTTGTACAATACTAGTCTAACAGTACCCACCCACCTCCATAATACGATATAACAAAACTCAACCCCACCTACCGACCTACATGAGTTATATAATACTTGAATGATCCTTAAGCTGTCTAGGCGCTCCTTCATGCATGTTGCACCCACAGATCTTGAATTCTCTTCCTTACACTCTGAGCACCCCCTCATCTATTCCTGATCAGCTTTTCCTACTTTAAGAACAGTTTCATAAACGGTTGAAAGCTTTTCTCTTCCACTTTTCCTAACCACCAAATATCCAAGACCTAAGACCAACACGTAAACCTCCATTGCGCTAGTTCCCTTTCTTGGACTGACTACCCGGATCTTGGCTCGCAACGTTTATGGACCTCTCACTCTGCTCATCGATTTTTATTTGGTTCGATGTTGTCATGGACAACAGTAGCACTCTAATCGTGTTGTTGTTGTTGAATGCAAGTTTCTTCTTATATCTGGATTGATTTCTTGCTTATTTTGCGCAGTGGTAACATACAAGTCAGTTATTTGAGCGATAAATGAGTGTTTCATTGTTTTGTTTTACAACGAAGTAAGATTTAGGTACATAAACGAAATAGAGGAACGCATCCCTTTTGATTTTATGTTCTAGGATACATTATATGCACGCATTATGTATATATATATAACTCTTAGTATTAAGTTGCATAGCTAAGATAGATAATATAGTCTCGGGTAGGCTAAACCCTCACGTAGGTTTTTTTACTATATAAATGTATAGTACAGTAGTTATAATTTTTTTACTATAGGCAACCTTGAACTAAATAGTATAAAGCTGAAATTTGCAGGATGCGTAGATGATAGTGTCCTAAGTCATCCTATAAAAATCCCCCAAAAACCCTTTGGAGCGTTTTGAGAAAATTCATTTTATATTTTGCTGTCTTGGTGGAGTGTAACTTGTTAAACATAAGATAATTTTTTTGCATACTTCAGCCAAACTTGACAGATATGGTTTGGTTTTGTATGTATACTTTCAGGAAATTAGCTGATTAGTTTCGTGTAATCTACATAATAGCGAAAAACGTTAATGGTCTGGTAGTTATAATTTCTACCATACTAAACCTTGAGCTAAAAAGTATAAAGCCGAAAAATTAGCAGGATACATAAGGGATAGCATTCTAAAGCATTCTATTATGGAGAATTTTGAATGTAATGTGACTAAGTGCGTAATCTGCCATAAAGACTTTGAATCCAATCAGCCCGTCACAGTTACTGAAAAAGGCATAGCATCAATTCGAGCTAGTGCATTGATATATGGAGATGAATGCCTAATTCAGTATTTGGATTCTTCACCAGTAAAGGTTAATGTGCATGCTCAGTGCTGAAAAAATTATACGCGTAAGAGGAGCATTGATAGATTTAAAGAAGCAAAACAGGATAATTCTAGTGAAGAAGATTCTTGTAAAAAAACTAAGTTGAGATCACAATCAAGCGAAGTATTTCAGTATAAAACTCACTGTATTTATTGTGGATTGTTGGCATTGGATAAGAAGAATCCATACAGGTACAAATGTTGCTTTGTTAAGACCCTTACAATCGGCAATAGCATACGTGAAACCTGTGAAATTCGTGGACATGATTCGAGGTCTCAGGAGGTTCTGTCAAGATTACAGTGCTGCAATGATCTCTTTGCAGAAGATGCCCTTTACCACAAGTCTTGTTATGATAATTTCCATCTAGGTAAAGCATCAGCAGCGAATGCCAAGAAATTTTTCACAGACATCATCGTCAAGTACATCAGCTACGACACAACGACGGAATAGCGGTGTTTATGAAGCTAAGCAGGCATCATTTGAGTTAGTGTGCAATTGGTTGGAGAGTCAAACTGAGCGATATTTATACTGTGTGTCAGAGTTAATTGAAAGCTGAAGTCATTCGGATTTTCAGATGACGACATTTACAGCGCGCGCTGGATGAAACGAAAACTTGAAGAACATTATGGCCAACATATAACTTTTGTTGAGCATGAATGAAGGACGTCCTGATGTTGTTTGTCTAACTGGCATGGCTGCATTTATTTTGCATCACCAATGGCAACATGATAAAATATCTGATGATGTTTCTGAAAGTACACAAATTATTACTGCTGCTGGAAAAATTTTGCGGGCTGAATTACGAGAATTTAACTACAGTAAGGACTTTTATCCAGGTGAACAGGAAATTTCTGATGCTGAAGAAGCTAAGAAATTTATACCACCCCTACCGTACTTACTAATGGAAAATCTTGTTAATGATGTTGTCAAACACGTAGCTATATGTAACGCTATTATCCAAGCAGCTCGCCCGAGATCAGCCATTAGTCCCATTTTATTAGGCATTGGTGTGCAAATGGATCATTGCTTTGGTTCAAAATGGTTGGTTGATGAACTGGCAAAACTAGGATTTTCCATTTCCTCTGATGAAATCTATCGCTACAAACAAAGTGTGCTAAATGCCGAACCACGTGAAGTAAATCCTGACAGCATGTAACCAACTTGCTTCACTCAGTGGATTGGTGACAATGTTGATCACAATGTAGCGAGTCTTGATGGCAAAGGTTCTTTTCATGGAATGGGAATTATATCAGTATCCTCAAAATGTGACAAAACTTTTTCAGATATTAGACTCTCAGCAGTAAAGCGCCTTCAGAAAGTGTCTGCCATAGAAGTTGTGAAAACGCACAGATTTTCTATTACAGAATACATGGCGCCTGATCAGAAAGCTCTGTCAATCTTAACAATTAGAGAGATGAGAGAGCTAGAACATTCTCACAGCAGTTGGATCTCATATGGAGTGCAGGTCTGTAATTTTGCAAACCAGAGGGCACTCATCCTAATTGGTCTGGCTATATGCAATGTGTTGCCACAAACATCACAGAAATTCACAATGTGAAGTCTGATATAACACTACTACCTATTGTGGATTTGAGTCCAAGTGACCCTACTTGCATATATTCAACTTTGACATATATTGTGAATCAGGCCAAACAGTTAAATATCTGTACACCCTGTCTTACATTTGATCAACCTCTGTGGCTGAAAGCAGCTGAGATATGCCAAGCTTTGTCACTGAATATTGTATGTCGACTGGGTGGTTTTCATATGCTCATGAACTTCGTTGGAAGCTTAGGAGATGTCATGGAAGGGTCAGGTTTTGCAGCTGCACTTGAACAATGCTATGGTTCCAATACCGTCACCCATATGATGACTGGAAAAGCCATATCAAGGGCATTGAGAGGCTACTTCCTTATAGATTCTGCCGTAAGTGCTATTTTGTTGAAGAAACTGACTACAGATAGCAGTGAATCTCAAGTAAATTATTCAGAAGAAGACTGTGCAGAACTCATTCGCTTGCACAAAGGGCTATAATAAATAGTAGCCTTTACTTATCAAAGAATAATATTAGTATAATGGAAAATGGAAAATAGAGATGAGTGGAGGCGTTATTTACCATGGACCTGGCAGTAGGCAGTGAACTAAGAGAGAGTATTAAATTCTCTATCGATAAAATATTTTTTATCTGATATCTGGATACTAGCCATAGTACTTATTAATTATATACTAAGAATTCATTTATGCCCTACTAAATGTCTAAGCTACTTTTTTAAATCTTCCGCACTATGCTCCTGTTTCATTTGCATGTATACATGAGCAGCCAACCGTGATCTATTGTTTATCATTTATCTCTCACTAGTGTTCTGCCAAGTGGCAGTCCATGATACATGTTCCTACTTGTATGCTGTTTTTCACGCTTCATAAAGAGCACTCCATCGATCAACGAGTTAACCTCTCCACAAAGGGCTTTGCCTTGTCTACACCTTAATTTAGCTTATATATTGGGAATAATTTAGCTTCTGAGGTGGTTTCCCATTGCCTTCCTTGTTCTGACTCAGTCGCCTCGTACTACCCACGCAGTCTGCTGTTTGGTCTATTCTTCTGCATCACGGACACAGCACAGGATCCCGGACACAACGCGAGATTACTATATATATATATATATATATATATATATATATATATATATATATTAAGTAACTCTCGGTAAACTAATATATTTACCAATCCTATATGTTAATGAATTGTCACTCAAGCTACTTGAAAAAGTAATCTAATGAAATATTTTAGTGCAAAAATAATCATGGAAGCACAGAACCGCAATTCAAAGTATTGTTATAGAGAATTTTAATATAAAATCTCAAAGTTGACATGTGTAGAGCTTTTATATTGTTAACTGTTGCACACACTTGTTGTACACACGTATGCACACACACACATTTTATATGTTATATATAATTGGTGCCAATGAAATTATATCTGCTGTGACATTGAAATGAAGGTGAATTTTTTCTACATGTTTACAGATTCTAATTTTGGCTAATTATTTTTGTGGACAATTTATGAGATGCTAATATAAATCTAGCGAAGAAAATGAATCGCAAATGTATGGAAGAGCGAAAGCTCTCCCTATTAGCTGAATTGCAGAAAATAGAGCAGGAATACAGTGCAATCAAAGATGGTCTCAATGGTCTTGTAACCCAGGTTTGTATTGAATTAATATTTTATGAGATTAATTTTTTTTTCAACTTATGTGACATATGAAAACCTTAAGCACTTACTTTATATAATAAATTATTATTGATGTGTTGTGATTCATTTCAGATAGTTTTCTAGTTCAGCTTTTGTTACTAATTTATGTGTTGTTGAGATGCCTTGAACGAGAATTGTTTTAGCCAGAATTTATGCTAAGTTTGTCTTTAGCTTCAATATTGCAGTTGATCATCAGATTGGCAATGTTTAGGATTTATTTTTTGAGCAAATACTTTGTAAGTTGCTTCAAATGAGTGAAACGATTTGTATATAAGAGATGCCAGTGTATTCATGACATCATCTTATGATTAGGAAGTGGGCATTAAACCTCCATAATAAACCAGATATTAAAACTGAAAGATTGTAATATTATTTGCTTATTGTACACAGCAGAACCTTTGTTAGATATGCTCTTGGCCAGTAGTAATACAATATACATAGAATTAATTAGAGTTTTACTTCGCTCTTTAGCATTTTAAGCACATGGCCTCGTGAGAGGTCTGAGATGTACTATCTTTCTTTAGCTTTTTTCAATATTCTGCTAGTATTTCTGTACTGTTATGTCTGTTTTCACCAGTATGTGATATCCTTCTGCTCTGTGATTATGGCTTACCTTTCTCCAGCCTTTTTAAATATATTATTTTCTTCTCTATAATATTTCCTTCTCTATAATATATTATTTTCTTCTCTATAATAGATACATTCAACATGTGCATTTGGGGCTAATGTAATGATTGCATAACAGTGTGAATGGTAACAGCATCGTTATTAAGCATCAGAATAAGATTTAATATTATCATTGTCGTGACCTGTAAATTTAAATACATTTAACGTCAGTATAGTTATCCTTATATGAGGAGACGGATGTTAAACCTTTGTTATTATTATTACCATTACTATTAAATATATGTTGTAGACTCGGCAGAATGTCGGCTCTCTCGTTGCTCAGACTGACCGGAGAACATTCCGGAAGGCTCTAGTCCCCGTCATGCGACAGCTGCAGGAGACGCTCACGACTCTTGTTAGTGTGAGGATGACCATGGCTGACGGCGCAAACTCAGACACGGACCAGGACGATGAGAGTTTGTCCGATGATGGACGAATCACCGTAGCTGATGATGAATCGTTTTTCGGAGGTGCATCAAAACGATTAGAAGTGCCATCTGTGGTTAATATGCAGCAATCTATTAATGCCACTGATAACAAATCTGCCTTCGGTAGTCAGTCCGTGGGATCTACTCTTACTTTGCCTTCAGTTTCACAGCAGCGCCTGGAAGCAGATGCAAGTGTATCTCGTCTTGTTTCTGGAAATTGTACGAGTAGTGTCGAATTTCTTGATCAGAAAGTCAGATTGTGTAGCCCTGATGTAAGAGCTTGTGAATCTATAATGCCTATAGCTGTGTCAAGTTGTAGTTTAGGCAGTTCTAAGGCACAGGCCAATGATGATTTGACTTCAGATACTAAGCCGTATTCGTTGAAAAAGATTGATTTACCTAGTAATAACGAGGAGAATCTTTTGAGTCATGTATGTGAAGGGTTTTCGCATTCAACTCCAAATGAATCTGCGAAGTCAAGTACTGCCGTGAACGAAAAAATGTTTGAAAAAGATTTTTTAAAAATTTCTTTGCTAACGACAAACATTCCTAGAGATATGAATGTAAGGACGATTCCAGTGAATGCAGAAAAATCATCTGTCGCTTCTTCTATACTGGCATATTCAGATCTAAATGTACCAAACCACCCCCGTTTTGCAACCAGCAATTCAAGTTGGTCGGAAGCAGTTGCTGAAAGTCCTGTTCCATTTCTATGCAAAGCCACTGAGCTTAGAGGCAGGGAGAATATAGTGACTGATTGTAATAAAATGGAGTCTTCTGCAGAAGAAATTGCTGCTAGATCTGATTTCAGTACAGTGACAAAGTCTAGTTTGAGATCCATTGACCTTCAGACACAGGCTGACTTAAAGAATGACGGAACTGGTACTGTTGATGCGACAGATAAGAGTGTCAATGCTGAAATGTCAGCATTAAATACTTCTGAAATTGTAGATTTCTGTAATAAATCAGCAAAATTGCCAAATACTGCTGCAGATGGAAGTTGTCTGCAGAAGGTCAGTTGTAACAAGCTTGTTTCACTTCCCATAGTGTTTAGTGCTTCAGACAATAGTAGAAATGAATCGAGTAATGCAAATGATATCTTCTGCTTCAAAGGCTCAAGTATTTCTACGAATTCCATGAACGTTTGCTCAGAAAATACTTCCCTGCATTCAGATGTTTCATTATCTAGTCGAAAGTCAAAGGATACTGTTAACCTAAAACCAGTAAGGAGAGTTCATCAAGCAGAATGTACTAAGACGTCTGCTTCCGAAATTGTGATGGACTGTTTTCAAAATGAGAATTACTCAGTTAAGTGTGCACATAAAGTAGCTAGCAATGATGCTGCTGATACGAATAATGTACGCACACAGGAGTCAACGACGAATATGTCTGCTGCTCCAGTTGCTACTGGTAGTCCGGGCAGCGATGATTCAAATATGCAATCCGTGTATTACAATTGTTCTGAAGCTGTAGCCTGTACGACAAGGGAGATAGACAAGACTTCACGTAGCGTTCCAATGTACTCACTGGCCCCGTCTTCAGCTGATGATGCTATGGTATCATCGATGGAGGATCTGAAAGATGCTGATGTCAGGGCAGAAAGTAGGTCAGAAATCACTTCTGCAGAAAATAAGAAATTTAATTCTACAATCTCGGCTTGCGATGTACTTTATTCCGAAGACTCTGGCTTAGCAACAAGTTTCAACAAGACTGCTTTAAACAAAAGCGTAGCTTCAGATGGTAAGCAGTGCTGCATTAATGATGAACTTATATCAACTGATGTTCTGCTCCAGAGACTGAGCGATAGTGACACTGCTTGGAATCAGGTCACTGATAGTGGTACGGCGAAATATAGTGAGAAATGCTTCGGATATAAAGCTGTATCAGAAAGTTTACCACAATGGGCTGAGTTGAACGAGAGCAGCGGTGATTATCCGAGCGACCCACTTTTTGACAGTGGTAGATTAGTTCTTGAGAAAGTGAAATGTTTATCTGAAGTTGTTGAGGAAGTGAAATGTTCAGCTGAAGGTAAACTTAACAAATTAGATATTCAGCCTGAAACTAAAACTAACATTGCCGTCTTTGTTGCGGAAACCGTGCAGCTTGCTGCTACTGATAAACCAAAGTCACGCAGCGAACAAGAAATTGTGCAGAATCTCGAGAAAAGTTGCAGATTGGAGCTACGAGAACTTAGTTATGAGAGGGGAGTTCTCTCAGTTGGTGAGCAGACTTCTCCGTCGTCGCTACCTCAGTCGTCGCTGCCTCAGTTGTTGCTGCCTCAGTCGTCGCTGCCTCAGTCGTCGCTGCCTCAGTCGTCTCTGCCTCAGTCGTCACAGTCAGCTGTTTCGTTATTGGATGGTGCAAGAACTTCTAACAATTCCGCCGCAGGATTGGTCTGCAGGCCAATTTCTGCACAAGATATTCCTGTGCAGCCTAAGATGACTGTCTCGGATACGTACGGCCTCGGACCTCATGTCGAACGTTGTCCGTTGAAGACCGGCGAGTGGTTTCAGGGTGTCGTGATTGAGATAGTGAGTCCGTGGATGTTCTGGCTTCAAGTCGTCACTAAGAATCAAGTACTCGAGAATCTGCTTCAGCTTATCTCGTGAGTCATATTAGTTTGCTTGCTAGGAATTTGATTTCAAAAATGTAAAAGCCAATAAGTATTTCCATCAGAAGCCTATGGCTACATTAAGGTTTGGCCATTTTGGTGCGGTCAGTTTTAAGGTTTGTGGCGCTCTCTGACTGAGCGAGAAAGCAGATTGTTAGTTAGATTATGTACCTCGGACCTGTCACTATGCAGATTACTAGAGAAAGATTGAGTGAGAAAGAGTTCAGTTATGGCTCTGAAGGGAGCTACTTTGCAAAGTTCTAATGTCATCTATAAAATTATTGTAACTTATATTACTCAGCATGTTGTGTCCAGGTTGTTGAAGAATAGAACAACCGCGGACTACCAGTGGCGACAAAGCACTGAAATCCAAACCAACGACAGAAAGGGCATTCGGTTGTTTGGCACCTAAGCTCCAGAACTGACTGCAAAATGTTTTAGTCCCAACGCTACTTAACTAAACTGAGATTCAAGGGTAGATGATGATGATGAGGATGAATTATTTGATATAATGCTAACTAACTACTAATTATTTGGCATAATTTTTGTATAATTGTGAAAGTAATTTCCATGCTGACAGTACACAATGCTATCATATATGATGTTTGCTCTCTCTTGCTGTTGTTATTGTATTAATTACCTCGTTGAAGGCTTTACATAGTATTGCATTCCACACTCCAAGATACAATGCACTAGTGACTGGTACGAATGTAACACTCGAGCCGCAGAATGTAGTGTGGTCTATAAATAGTATTTAGTATATTTTGAGTTTCTCACAGGACTATACTGTATGTTGATTTAGGTATCACTATAAGAAGCACGGTTCTGGTGGAACAGAGAAGCTGCCGCCTGAGCCACGAGTGGGAATGATTGTATGTGCGAGGTATAGGATGGACAAATGTTGGTATAGGGCTCGCATCATTGAAATCATGCCAGACACACCTGGTATGTCATGCGACATCTTCATTATCTCTGCATTTCTCTTATTCATTGTGTATATGTATGTCGTCATCGTGTGGTGCTTAGGCGCCTGTTTGTGTAGTGTCTGCAAGAGACGTCCCTGACATTGCCATATGGCGAGGAACCAGACGTTAAATTCTTATTGATTGATTAATTGATTGATTTCGGTGGATTCACATTTTATGTAATGAGTACTATCTTTAGGGATATATATGTAAACAGTTCTATTATATTTATAGTCTTCTACAAAAATACTACTCATGTTGTTTGGTATATTTGGAACAGTGCCTTGTATTAGAGCTTATTCTCTACTTAGTGTGCTGCTTAAGATAGTAGTTGTCTTATAACTGACGATAATGTGCTGTGTTAGATAGCAATTGTCGTATGTCAGACAATAATGTGCTGTGTAAGATACAGTTCTCGTATTTCAGATGATTCTTATACCAGATTTCAAATATTCAATGTCCTGATTAGTACTTTAACAGTTTTACCGCTGTAATTTTCGCAACCCTCTATTAACCTGTTGCTAATTTCGCAAGGATCTGCTAAGGAACAAAGGGTCGGCCCGCTGCTAATTCTGACCCATTATATTGTGAAACAATTGATGATAAGATGTTTGAGTCTTTTGAAATATAGTGAATAAATTTGAGAATTTAGATTAAAATATTCTGACTATATAATAACTCCATTGAGTAATGTAATATTGATCATTGTACTGCATTCCTCAGCACTAAGTACTATCGTAACTTAGTAGGCTAGTGTGTTTGTTTCACAGCCTAATAAAGTATTCATTGTAGCCCTGTGATGTGATTACTGTTTGTAAGCATAGTTTATGATAGTTTCTCCTTAAAGCGTTGCTAAATTTCAGATGCAGTCTTTGACTTAATTTTGACTGAATTCCATTTGAAGACTCTGTGGACTCTATATATGAAACTTCGAAAGTTTCTTGTGAGATACCAGTCTTATAAATTATAATTATGGTACATTGGAAATGTAATTTGTAAGTTACTTAATGCACTATCTAAATAAAAATATCGGCAAATGTTTTATTGTGCACAGAGGGTGGAAATACTGGGAAGCATGTGTTGATAAGGTTCATTGATTTTGGAAATTGCGACTTGATGCGCTACAGTCGTCTTCGACCACTGGAAGCAAGATTTGCTGAGTTACCATGTCAGGCATTTCTTGCATCTCTCTCTTGTGTAAGTGGACTTAATTGCCCATGTAATGTTAGCGCTGCAGTGTCTATGTTGTCTGCTAACAGGTTGCTCCTTATATGCCTGGAAGTTGATACCTGTAGGATTAATTGTTTATTTCATTTGATTAATTTGTTAAATATTTTAATAATTATATGCATTATCATACCGAATGATATAAATATAAAATATTGTCAGTAAAACTAGTGCACTTTTGTGCTCTTTTTCATCTTGTAGCATTTTTATTCTAATTTTCTTTATTTTGTTAACTTGGTTAACTTTTCTCTTGATAGTTTCAAATTTTACATTTTACTCTGGAGTAAAGTCTAAAGAGTGTTTTCTTTTTAATATGCTTAATTTAATTGTGGCTATTCACTTTGAGTTTTATTTTGATCTTTCATACTGCTACTAATTTTTGTTTGCTTATGATATCCCTGTTAGAGCACAATATATGTTGCAAATCCATGGCAATAACCGCCCTCTGTTATATCTATGGTTAATTCCATGTCAACTGGTCAAAATTCGGAACATCTTCCCAGGTGACCATCTCTGATTTGCCTGAAATTTACACCATGTGAGGCACAATACGTCTCTAGGCTAGCTTTAAAATTTTAGTTAAGTTGGTTCACCGGTTTTGAAGTTGTGACGATTTTGAAGTGGTGACCCCGCCGTTGGTTGAATTTTGTACGAAAATCAAAATGTGTCAAACATTTTCTCAACTTTGAATGGCCACAACTCTGTTAGTTCTTATCCAATGTGCAAATGTTCTGGAATGCGTTAAGGAGTCATTTCTATATTCCTATGCGTGATCTTCATCTAATTAATTTTGCTTTCATTTTGCCTATTTTACATAGCAAACCACCCCACTTGCACAATGCACATCCTCTCCTACATTTGTTCAGAGTTCATAGAACGTTTTATTATTTTATCTAAATATTAGTTTGTACTTAAATCAGCTATTTAACTTTTGCATAGTTCTTGTTATGTATTCGTTGGCCATTTTAATATTTGATATATTAAGTAATTAATTAAACAGATATTTTGAACATTTATTAGTATTTCAAAAGGACAACAATAATTGTGCAATAGTAGTAGTGGAACTTATTAGTATTGTTTTCCCGTCTTACTTAATGCAGCGTTTCTAATGGCTAATAGATTGATTCTATGTTGAATGAAATCGTATAGTTAGACAACTAAAAAAGTGAATACTAAAGCGTCATCTTTTTCCTATCGCCACAGCATGCCAATCATACTGTTTCGCTATCGGATGACTTACTGTCATTCTGTCTGTTCAGCTAAGTTCATTTACATGTAATGAGAGTAGTATGGATCTTCTTCAGCAGAAAACAAGCCGGTTCTCTTCTAGGTTCACCTATCAATGACCTACTACCTCATTTTTTAATTGCTTGACTGGTGCAGGTAGGTCCAGCCAGTCGTTTGATGCACTGGCAGACAGAACACAAGCACCTATTCGCTGGTCTGGCTCGTGACGAGACATTCACCAAGTTTATCTACGCTCGTGCTGTCACCGACATACACAACGTTTGCGTCGACGGGTCAGCGCAGTGTCCAGCCATCTTTGTTGAGCTGCTTGACTCAAATTCTCCGCAGGAACCTAGCGACGGATTTCAAATGTCTGTCGATCATTTAAAGAATGAAAAGATAGAGCAGTGGTTGACCCAGGGACAGAAATCTCAGGTACCTAATCCAGCTGCCAGGGGTATGGACGTAGCCTACGCACTCGTCGAGGCTGGCTGTGCGATGTGGCTGACGTCAAATCAGAGTATAGTGGACTGGTATCAGGACATCTTGTCGGGCGGCCACGGTTGTGCGGGAAGAGAGACAGATGAAAGCATCGGCCTGTTCACAGCAGTCAGAGATTATCTGCTGCAGCGAGCCGATATCAACGATGGTCAAGAGTGCCTTAGGTCTGGTCAGAAATGTGAAAATAAGATCATAGGTAGTAGAATGATGGGTGAGCAAGATGGCTGTGCCAATGCGTGTCTAGACGTCACACAATGTTCAAAAGGTCTTCACTGCGACATATCACCTGCTTGCAGAGCTGTCAGTTCTTTTGAAAAATCTGGGCTTATCGAAGCCTTGACTAGTAATCAGAATAACTCTGTCTGTGATATTGAAAATGAAGCAAGAGATGGTGGTGGATCAGTAACAGCTGTTGTAAATGGTAGCGGTGATTTCAGAGATTCAGATAAAACGACTGTTTGTGGTAAAGGTGACTATGGACTATCTGCAAACTGTGATGCTATTGATTGTATGGATGTTAGTAAACCAGGTGATGCTAGTAAGCAAGCTTCTGTGTCTACTGATGAAGTAAAGGAGTCGCTTCTAGGTAAAGCTTCTCTGAAATCATCTAGCGATTCAAAGGTTGATAACTGTGTCGTGAAGCAAACACACAATACAGGGCAAGTCGTTCCTTCTACTGAAATTTCTGTCAAATCTGTGGAACCTACCTTAGAAAACACTGAATTCCACACTTCTGGATCGAATTGTGTTGATAATGATCGTGGGCCAATCTATGAAAGAAAGTCCAATTCTACGCCGTGTCGGATTGAAGCTTCTCCGAAGGTTAATGATACTGTGTCTGAAAGTGGAGCGAGGACAGCTGATGTTGTACTTACAGGTGGAGAAAGCATTTCCTGTGTCGGGTATGAAGGTAGACCAAATTCTGCTGATGCTTCAAATATTTTAAGCAATGGTGGTGATAATAGCAAATGTAACGTTGAACGATTGTGGAATGTGAACTCTTCAGTTGAATCAAAAATAGAGCAGCTAAACAAACCAGTTGGCGAATGTAAACTTTCATCAGTTTGCAATGGCATAGCATTAGTTGACAAGGCCAATGTGAATAATGCAAGGCCAGAAAATACATCAAGTGAAGCTGTTTTAATAATAAATACCAGAGAACAGGTTTGCTCCACTTCTGGTGTTGCTCAGAAAAATAGGACAACTTTCATTGATAATACTTCTGCTCAGTTGAATGCCAATGATATAAAAAGTGAATTTTGCCAGAAAACTCTGATTTCTCCCGCGCAAGATGGCCAGATGGAAAATAGTAACGGAAAAAGCGCTAGAGGCGGAGTTTCTCAAGATGAGGAAAATATGTCAAACTGTTCTAAATCTTTGAGACTCAAACATTCGCTTGACTTGAAGTCACCATCAGCGGTGACCCCACTGGTTCTTACTGTGCCTGAGGATAGGAAGTTTCACGTGGCTATCTGTCATGTTGACTCTCCCGGGAGATTCTGGGTGCATCTTGTTAATGACAGCATCTGTCTGCTGGACGAAGTATCAGTTTTGTTGAACGATGGAGAGACACCGAAAACTGAACAGTCAACGAGTGAGACTGACGGTTTTACAGGAAACGGAAATGTAGTAATGAACGCTCAAAGAAGTCAAGACCCTGTTGCGGTTGATGATGGTAGCGTTGAACGTAGAGAGTTGGAACAGAAGTGGAGCGCCGCATGCAGTGCAAGTAAAGGCGCCGAGCTGACAAAGAATGTCGCTCAGTCAAACTGCGATGAAAAAAGTCTCTACAACTCTAACCAACAAGGTCAACAAGACTCGATTAACTCCTCAACTGTGACCACTACTAAATCCACAGCTGAAGACTGCTGTGTTACCTTACAGCCGCTGAGTAAGGAGAGTGAGCGTGCGGGCGTGCTGTGCTGTGCCAGGTCGACGGACGATGACCTCTGGTACCGAGCGGAGATCTTGAGGGTGGAGCAGAGCGCCGGTGACGGCGAGAAGCTCTTCTACGTCTACTATGTCGACTTTGGCAACAACCAGTGGCTACCTCTGTCCCGTGTCATGACACTGCCAAGCATTCTCTCTACTCTTCCGCCAATGGCCGTGTGCTGCAAGCTTGCTGGGGTTGAACCGGCAACCAAGGGTACGGAGAGGAAGGGCTGGGCTGCGGAGGCCACTGAGCTCTTCATCAACCTCACCGGCTCTGTTGACATTCAGCTGATGGTCGGCTTTTTGGACAAGAACCTTCTGCCGGGCACCACTCTCAGGTTTGTCTTTTTTCTTCTTTCTTAGTGCACTGCCTACTGGCAGGTCCATGGTATATAATGCCTCTACTCTTCTCTGTTTTCCGTGCTCCTCTTCTTGTCCACATACGAGTGGATCTTTAAATGATCCATAATACTAGTTTTGATATACCATTATTCGTGGGGGATTCTGCTTATGACGAGGGGGGACCTTATTCCTTCCTCAGCCTATACTAACATTTACTGGGCTGGGGCGTCATTTCCTGAGAAAATAATCCTGTTTACCTAGGTTTGTCTATGTCTCCATATATATGTAAGAAATGGATATTTCTAGAAATTTTGCTTAAAAATGCTTACATATGAATATTATTGGATATTGTTGTTGTTATTTACTATTGTTATTATTATTATTATTATTATTATTATTATTGCTGATATTGTTATTACTAGCATTATTTTCGTGTACCGACCCTAGTTAAACTGGGATTCAAGGAAAGGCCTTTGACAGGATTGATTGGATAACAATGATGAATATCTTGAAAAGAATAGGAGAGACAGAAGACTAATTTTGAACTTGTACATGAATCAAAGAGCAGTAATCAAAATCCAACAAGAATATTAAGAAGAAGGCGAAATAGGACGTGGAGTAAGACAAGGTTGTAGCATTTTGCCGCTGCTGTTTAACATTTACGCTGAGGCAATAATGGAGGAAGCCATGTAAGACATGGAAGAAGGAATAAAAGTAGGAGGGAAATTGTTACAAGATGTACGATTTGCAGATGACCAAGGAATGGTAGCGGGTAGCAAGATTGGACTGCAGAAGATAATGGATATTCTGAATGATACAGCGTTGAGATATTGTATGAAGATTAATATAAAAAAGACGAAGGTTAAGAGAGTGTCCAATAATAAAGGTGAAGTTAATATCACAATAAATGGGACGAAATTGGAACAGGTAAAAAGTTTCAAATATTTGGGTCATACTATAACTGATGACGGGAAATGTAAGGCTGAAATATGCAGTAGGATTGCGCAAGCAAAATCGGCCTTTGGTAATAGAAAAGAACTATTAACAAAAAGTCTGAAGAAAGATACAAAGATAAAGATAGTGAAAAGTTAGTAGACCAGTAGGCAGTGCACTAAGAGAGAGAGATATATAATTTTTATTATTGTTATTATTATTGTTATTATGATATTGGATAGTAATACTTATATTACTTAGAGATGCTCAGATATTTCGTATAGATTGAAATATTAAAAGTACTATTTCCTATGGGCAGGATTTGGATTGGGATGTCTCAAGCAGCTTTTGCATGTTGATATATGCGGTCTAGTTCAAACAACATGAAAACAAAGATGCATGCAGTGAATAATATGCATAAATATGTTTAAATTATTTCTAAATTCATTCACTTTAAATCTATAATTTTGACTCTACGAGTGCTCAATATTGGTTTTGCGTAATTAATGTTTCGTGAGTTTACATTATTTTCTATGGATCAATTATAATTATAGAACATTCTTCGTATTTTCTGCGTTGAAGTATTCTAAATTTTAAACTGCTTAATATTTTTCGCAATTTTTTTCATATGACAACAGAATGTAGAGTCCTAATAAAGTGTAACTGATGTCAATTGAGGTGTAATTGATACTACATATTAGTTACCTCTGCAACATGGTAGGGGATTCACTGGAAACTTGGTGGGGGATTCCCCAGCAAAATGATGGATGATTTCCCTGAAACTTGGTAGAGGATTCCCCAGAAAAATGATAGATGATTTCCCTGCAACTTGGTAGAGGATTCCCTGGAAACATGGTAGGAGATTCCCCACCAACATGGTAGGAGATTCCCCAGCAACATGGCAGTGAATTGTTTTAACGTTGTTTTGCTGGACAGTATATTATATTTCAATGAGGTAACAACTAATTGATGTGGATGTTAATTGATTTAGCCCCACTGTGAGGACACCGCTGGAGCTGTCACTGGTGTGGGGCTGTGAGGAGAGTGAGGATAGCGAGAGAGTTGTCATCATGTCGAGAGAGTTGATCAGGCGTGGCCTTGCCTGTCGTCCCACGGGTCAGTCTTCTTGTCTAGATTTATTTTTTAATTTCAGTATACATCCTATTAGCAGTTCAGTAAGATGACTTTCGTCTGCTGTTTAGAGTTAAACAGTCTTTGCATTATACATACTATAAGCATTTATTGTAATTAGAATTGCTTTGAAATAGTACAGATGCTGTAATTATTCATCTTCAACAGCTTCATATCGTCTGCTTTCATAATACCTGTTAAGTACTGTGGTTGTTGTTACGTAACTGTTTCTAACTTAAGTCTAAATGCAATACTGAAAGAAGTTATGTTATATTTATTAGTAAATTATATTAATATCTTTCATTAGAGAGCTGAATGATTTTTCTGCTTTAATTAAATTCTTTTCAGCTTTTCTTTTCAAATTATGATATACGTTTGTATAATAATTTTAAAGTTCTTTAGTCAATTAACCAGAGGTTTTAGTACTCTTAGATAACTGAGTGGGATATTGTTAATATTGTAATCTGTGAGATAATGTTGATATTGTATTCTATGAGATAAGTAAGTGAGATAATGTTGATATTGTATTCTGTGAGATAAGTGAGTGAGATAATGTTGATATTGTATTCTGTGAGATAAGTGAGTGAGATAATGTTGATATTGTAATCTGTGAGATCATGTAACAATCTCGTCTTCAGATGTGGAGAGAACATCACCAATCAGTTCCAGAAGATAAAATATGTGTAGAAGCGTCAGAAAGTCTTCCGTGTGGGTGCGATGAGGATCGACGAACCTGGTCATGCTTAAATAGATTTAGGACAGGTGTCGGTCGGACAAAGGTTGCAATGAGCCGATGGGGTTACTATAATGGTTCTACAGTATGTGAATGCGGCCTGGAGGAGGAGGACATTGATCATTTGATGAACTGCAACTTGACCGGTGGTGGGGTCACGCGTGAGGATCTCAGAGAGTTTAATGATCGGGCAAGAAATTGTGTCAGACGCTGGATTAATGCTGTATAAGGACACGATATGAAGAAGAAGATTCTGTTGGATAATTTAGTGGGATAATGTTAATACTGTATTTTGTTTCTCGATAGTATTATTTCTGCTTGTGATGCAATTGCTAGACGACTTTATGGAGAGCTGGAATCCCATGGCAGAGGACTATCTGTCCATTAGGAACAGTCTCCAGTTCAACGACGAAGACGCTGGGATTGCTACTGGACAGTACAGTAAGTATTGCGCAGATAGTTTTCATTTAATTCTGGAGCCGTTGGTAATTGAATTCTTTTAGTTTAAATCTGCTCCCTATGACTTATTGTAGAATTCTTCTTGCGCTTTCTTCCATGGTCACGTCTTAGTACGTGCACAGTATAGATTTTATATGTTCTGTAGTAGTGTAAATACTCTTTTTGTTCTGCCAAGTGGCTGGTCCATGATACATATACACACCAAGAGTCTGCTTTCACACTCCATCAAGAGCACTACATAGATCTATAAGTTAATCACTTCACAAAAATCAACGCCTCATTTTGTCTTATGTGGCCTATAGCATGGGAAGCAATATGGCTTCTCCGATGGTTTCCCATTGCCTTCCTCAGTTGTTGCTTAGTCGCTTCAAGATTACCACACGTGCAGTTAACGGTTGGTCTATACTTCAGTGCCCTGGACACAACATGAGAAAGTGTGAACACAATACAGCTAAATTGTTGTATTCAGAATTAAGTATTTTGTTTTTGTACCAGCTGCTAAAGCTATAGACTTTTCTATTCTAAGGAGTTATGCTAAAATATGATTAATTTATAAGTTCCTTAGTAAACACTCGTGTATAAATGTGATGCTATGTATATACTTGATGAGGCAGTGACAAATTTTTGAATGATGTTCAGAAGATGCCGAGTTTAGTTTCAGTGTATAATCAATCAATCAATAAGAATTTAACGTCCGGTTCCTCGCCGCAAGGCAATGTCAGGGACGTCTCTTGCAGATTCTACACAAACAGGCGCAAAAGCACCACACGACGACGACTGAGTACACAGAAACCACAAGAGAAAGCGAGATCAAAACAGTGCAAGTCCAAGATCCAAGGCAAGCGGGTCAAAATTTACCTTCACTTATAAATTCTCTTGAGACTTGAAACTGCTGTTAAACTTGGACCTTTGTGGCTTTAAAACTGTTTGTCTCGTCACCTGAATGTAACTTTGTGGGAAAAATTTCTTTTGTCCTTTTTATTATCTAATTTTATGCCCTCTAATGTCATTGTTGTTGGTTTCATTGTTGCTTGTTTTTAGATTCTAAAGATGAAGAAAGGATTTGTCGCTATTTTGGAACGAAGAAAGGATGCTATCGTGGCGACGACTGTCTGTTTGAGCACGTATCTCCTCGAGGTAGTTTTTCGTTGTTTACTCTTGAGTTTGCTTTCAGCACTGCTAGTTTTAATAATAATGAAGTTTTAATGTCCGTTTCCTCATACAATGATGATGTCAGGGACGTCCCCCCATCACATGTCACTACGAATAGATTCATCCAAAACGATCTGAAAAAATATCTGCTGAAGACGATTCAGTCTTCTGTCAATTACTAAAATTTGCGGTGGGTACAATAACTGTTAGATATCATCGTGGACATGTGCTGTTGCAGATCAGTATGATCGGCAGCGCTGCACGAGGGACAGACGGGAGGTGTTCTGTCCACTGGACCTGGAGATGAGCATCAACATGCCTGAGGCTGGTCTGTGGATGTACGCTCAGGTCAGCAACATCATAGACCCCTCTCTCTTCCACGTCATCCTGCCCTACGGCGTCAGGTCCATCAGAGAACTGCAGAGCAGACCCACGGCTCATCTCAACGGTAAGATTTGACTGGATAAGACTCACTGGCTGGAGCCAGTGGCGAAGTCTGTAAGATGTAGTAAAGTAAGTCAGTGAAGTAAATCAGACCGCGGATCAGTATGTGCAGTGTTCAAACCCTGGGCTCGCCCATCACTGACATCGCTTTCGAGTGAGGAAACTGGCGTTAACCTTAGCTGTGGCTTTTAGAAGCTCTTTAATGTGCTTGATTCGTCTAAAAGGCTGAAGCCAAGTTTAACGTCAGTTTTCTGTTCGATAGCATGTCTGTGACGGGAGAGCACTGGATTTGAACCCTGCACGCACTGATCTTCTGTCCGACAACTTGCCAGCATGCCACCGGCTAGACCATTGTATTGAAGTATACTTTTGTAAGACACTGATATGCAGCTGACATAATGACCTATTTCATCAGTTTGGCTTATCGTTATGTCATGATTGCAAGCTATTTTCGTTTTCTCAGGTTACTTGAGCTCTACCTTTGTGTCTACACGAGTCTGCAATTTCAGCATTCTGTTAAATTACTTAATTACTTTACTCTTCAGTGAAATGAATTGAATTGAATCATGTTCATTGAACTTCAGGTAACACTCAATCTTACACAATAAGTACCTACAGACATTGTAATTGTTCATGACCTGTGATTGTTGATTCTATGTGTAGACGATATCGGCAGCTCTCTGGTCAGGTTTACAGAAGCACTCAAGTAAGAGCCTTGCATTTAATGCATTACATTTACTGTATCTACTAGGCTATATAAGCTGTTATATAGTAAGAGCCTGATATTTAATGCATTACATTTAATGTCTCTACTAGGCTATGCAAGCTGTTATATAGTAAGAGCCTGACATTTAATGCATTACATTTAATGTCTCTACTAGGCTATGTAAGCTGTTATATAGTAAGAGCCTGACATTTAATATCTCTACTGGAATATGCATTACATTTATGTCTCTACTAGATTATGTAAGCAGTTCTTGATCTGCAGATCAAGTCCACCTCGATCTGTAGATACTTTACGGCTCTGTTAAGGGCTAAACTACTGATCAAAAATTTCGGTATTCGCTAATAATTATTTTGTGGTTATTAACTGAAAGGTCACCCGCCAAAACTATATTGCTCAGCCAATGACAGTGCTGTCCTTCAGGCAGATCGGCCAATCAGCTTAACTAATCTGCTATTTATATCTACAGTGTATTATATAGATTTTATACATATATCTACGGTATTCTCATTAAATGTATTGTATTGTATTAGATTGTGCCGTATCAATTCTAACTGTTCACGCAAGCCCACAGCATTGCGTATATATGATATATGCAATGTATTGTGGTTCATTGTATTGTAATGCATTGTATTGTATCGTGTTAGCACACTACTCACACAAGCTGCATAGTAACATGTATTACATGTTACTCACACAAGCTGCACAGTACATTGTATTGTAATATCTTGTAGTTTAATGTATTGTAATATATTGTAGCCAACTGTATTGTAATGTATTGTGTTGTTTCGCATAAGCTCATTATTCCCACAAGCTGCACAGCAACACATATAATTACATTGTATTTTAATGTAATGTTGTCTATTGTATTGAAACATATTGTAGTCTACTGTATTGTAAATTATTGTATTGTAATGTATTGTATTGGATCGTTTTAGCTCATTACTCACACAATCTGCTCAGCAACGTTTATATTTACGTTGTATTGTCACCTAATAAGGTCTATTGTATTGTAATGTATTTTAGTCTATTTTATTGTAATATATTGTAGTCTACTGTAAATTGTAATGTATTATATTGTCTATTGTATTGTAATGCATAGTAGTCTATTGTATTGTAGTCTATTGTAGAGTAATGTATTGTAGTCCATTGTATTGTAGTCCATTGTATTGTAATGCACTGTAGTCTATTGTATTGTAATGTAATGTATTCTATTGTATTGTAGTGTATCGCACTAGCTCTCACTACTCACACAAGCCGCACAGTGACGTGTATATTTACATTGTATTGTGTTATATTGTAATGTAACGTATTTTATTGTATTGTGCTGTATCGCACTAGCTCTCACTACTCGCACAAGCCGCACAGTGACGCAGACCTGATTGCCTACACTGAGGGAGAGATTGTTGTTGCTCGCTTTACTCACGATGAGCGCTGGCATCGTGCCAAGATTGTCGAATGTGACCCTGATGTCAACAAATATAAGGTAAACAGCATTTTATGTATGACATTTTCTTGATAGTAGCTTCGATAGCATGCTACTATCAAGCATCTCCTTTACCATTTAGAATCACCTGTTTCACAGTACGAGAAAAACTTTTCAAGAGTTGGCTGTGCTTATCAACTCTGTCAATTTATTCAGCTGTTGTTAGAGTATCTTAGAAGATACTCTAACAACAGCTGAATAAATTGACATGTTTATTCGCTGTGCAATGTTACCCAGGAGATTTGCGCCAATTTTTTTCAAAACACTAGCTATGCATCCTCATTCTAAAAGCCTTCCGACGCCCCTGTATATTACAGATGCTAATGTGATAGCCTACTATCACTACTAACTGTAGATTCTATTACTAGCTACTGCTTAATTTCGGAGAGAGAGAGAGATAGAGATAGATAAAATATGCCTAGAGGACATCTCTACTCTCTTTCATATTTCATAATTTGGCAGGTCTAACACGAATATATTGTTGATATTGTAGATGCTGTGTGTTGACTGATTCAGTGCTGTGTTGATATTGTAGATGCTGTGTGTTGACTACCACTGTGCTGTGTTGATATTGTAGTTGCTGTGTGTTGATATTGTAGATGCTGTGTGTTGACTACCACTGTGCTGTGTTGATATTGTAGTTGCTGTGTGTTGATATTGTAGATGCTGTGTGTTGACTACCACTGCTACAGCACGGTTGGTGCTGACAGGATCAGACAGATGGAGCCGGCGTTCATGCTCCTCCCATTCCAGGCCATTCAGTGCAGTCTGCCTGTCACTCCTCTCCCAGACATCAACTCTCCTCGCACCAGACAGACTGGCTTACTGTGGTCGTCTAAAGCAAGGTTCTCATCTCACTCCAGCTCATGGTCTATCTTTGACTGACTTGAAATTAATTGTTCTAAGAATACAATATGTGGCTATATATTTTAAATATGTAATTATTATTACATAGTAATTCTTTAATTAATGTATAACATGTAATTAGAGAAAAAAGATTAAAAGAAGATTGAGACTTGGGATTTTGGTTTATTTGATAACTACTTCATATGTTGATATGATGAGCAAGGCAGAGGATAGATGTATGTGGAGGAGTTATATGCCATGTACCTGCCAATAGACAGTGCCCTAAGAAAGAAAGAACATGTAAATACAACATACAATATACAATATGTAGTGACTAGTAATGAAATCAGAAGCTGACTTCATCATCATCATCATCCTCCCTTGAATCCCAGTTTAACCAGGGTCAGGATACAAATTGACAGTCTCAAATCATCTCTGTCCTACACCACACTACCAGTCCCCTATTTGAGACTTTTCCATTCGTTTAAATTTCTGTAGCAATTTCTGGAGCCTAGGCGCTCACCAACCGAATGCTCTTTCTGACGTTGATATGCCCTTTCTGACGTTGGTTGACTTCATGATTTGTTTAAAGTTCATCTGGATGGTAAATAATAATTGATAGTTTGTTGCCTTATGATTTAACGAAAAGTGCTGCGTAATGATACCTTTTGCCATATTTTAAGTGTAATTTTCTCCTAACATTAACAATGTTTGAAATACTTTTGCAGTAGAGTATAATCTTAAATCACATAATAAAATATGCATTGTTTTTCTAGTGAGCTCTTCTGGACAGCTGTTCGTGGAAAAGTTCTTGTTATGCACGTTATCGAAAGGTTTGTACGACTTGGGTGTCTTGTGTGATGTTGGTCAGTGTTGTGCTCAGCTACCCTATTTCTCATCCAATACATAATTTTGGCTGAATTTAGAATCCAGTTTTTGCTAGTTTTGAAAATTTTTGTCAATTTATGCATGATTTGTTAAATTCTTATTTTTTCTATATTAAATGAAAGTAATTATATTGCGGTGTAATTTAATTTCTATTAATTCTTTTTCTTAACGTTTACATTTATCAGGGGATATCATTAGTAGTTCAGACAATGCCGAAGAGAAGAGTCCTGCATGCACTCATTTCATAATATGACTGTTGGTCTTTTTCTTTAACGTAATTTGTTTGTCTGTGTACTTATTCTATTCATTTTAATTATGCTAAAATTTCAGACGAATAAAATGCAGTATTTTGTAACTTATTTACTTGCAGGCTCATAATTATTATTTGCTTTTAAAGCTGAATCGGTTATGTATCGCTAAGTTGTTGAACTGAGGATTCGTAGTTGCAGGATTCGAATCCAGTGTAGTCCCCGTCACTGATATTCTTTCTAGTCGCGAAACTAACGTGCAATTTGAATTTTAAGTTATCGTGAGTGTCTGAGTATGCTGTCTATTTGTTTGTGTTTGTAGAACTGGGCCGCTGGATATATGCGTAGAGCTCTATGACGGAGACCTGAGCCTGTCTGGTTATCTGATAGAACAGGGTTTCGCGCTCAGGGCCGATCCTCGGCCAGAGTCGGGCTCGACTTGTTCTTCTTCTCGCAGTCAAACTCTGGGCAGTTCTGCGGCCAGTCAGTACATCGTTAGACCTGGGTAACAATGCAGTGACTGAGCGTGTGTAGAGCGTAGTGGCTCGTGTGTAAGAATGAGTCAGTACATCGTTAGACCTGGGTAACAGTGCAGTGACTGAGCGTGTGTAGAGCGTACTGGCTCGTGTGTGAGACTGAGTCAGTAAATCGTTAGACCTGGGTAACAGTGCAATGACTGAGCGTGTGTAGAGCCTACTGGCTCGTGTGTGAGACTGAGTCAGTACATCGTTAGACCTGGGTAACAGTGCAGTGACTGAGTGTGTGTAGAGCGTACTGGCTCGTGTGTGAGACTTAGTCAGGACATTGTTAGACTTGGGTAACAGTGCAATGACTGAGCGTGTGTGGCGCGTACTGGCTCGTGTGTAAGAATTATTACATCGTTAGAGTCGTGGCTTCATTAGATCTGGGGTGTTGTATATATGGTTATTGATAGGTGGGGTCTACAGATCAAGAAGTATTAGGACTTTTAAAAGTTAAGCCTCTATTGTGTTTTGTCATTTGCTAGAGAGGATTTTAGTTCTGAATTGCCTAGTGGATTTTTAGAGTAGTGGACTTTGTCTTAACACTGTAAGACCTTGTGAAGTGTTGAGCTTAGTGTAGTGGACTTAGTCATAACACTGTAAGACCTGATGAAATGTTGAGTTTAGTGTAGTGGACTTAGTCTTAACACTGTAAGACCTGGTGAAGTGTTGAGTTATTGAGAACAAGTCATCATCTGGGTAGTGCTTGGTTGAGGTTTCTTATTATGTAGAGATTGTTTGTCTGAAAGATACATGCTACCTCGTCGCCAGTGCTGCTTACGATCTGATAAAATACAAAATAATTAACCGATGGCAAGACTGGCAAGTGTTATTAGCGACCTGTTGTCTTCAGATTCAACTGCAGTCAGATTTAAACCAATTGACGCAGACAATATTCTTTAAATGAACTGCTCTATCAGGTAACTAACTTGACGTGTTTGTCAATGTCAAGTGGATAAAAAAATAAGAAATAATGATAACGATAAGAAAAGGTACTGCTGAATATCTCTTCAGTACTCAATAGTTATACTGGTAGGTCGTTGCTTGCGTAGAACAAGTTTAATGTCCGTTTCGCTATCTGGGAACTCGTGTAGCCGCATCTCATTGTGGCAGCAGTATTGGCCTCTTCGTGGTGTATGCTGCGTTAGAATTAATGACCAATTTTGACGATGACGACATTAAACGATTTACAACATATAGGGATTGATAGGTTACAATGGTCTGGTGATCATTCATCATACACTGCTGAAATGTGTAACATGCGGTGTTGAGGCACTGTTGTGAATTTTTGAGCATTTGATATGGTAGTTTTTACAACATTTGCCATCGACTACCGTGAAATCATTTTTGTCTTTGATGTTTTATTTAAGGTGACCATTTAGTGATTTTCTTTGCGTGTGTTTGCTGCATGTTTAATTAATTGTTTATGGTAACATCTGACATAATAAAAAACGTTAGATCTATCTGCGTGTTATCGGAATGTGTTTTTTGTATGCGTGGACTAAGTGCACATCGTTAGAACTGGCTTACATAGTTGCAATGTGTTCAGCTGCATTTATAGAAGTTGGTGAATCCTGGGATATTCGTCGAACAAAAACTATTACAGTTACTGCTTTTAATTTGAAGAAAAAAGTGTATTTATTTTTTTACTCGACTGTTCAGCGTACACTGTATTAGTTTAAATATCTTTTTTGAGCGGCTTGTGCCAACTGAGAGCTGTTCTTCTAGTGTTCATATGTTAATAGTAAAATGTTGTTGTTGTTCTTGAACATTCAGTTTGTTATGATTGCAGATGGTCAACATCTTCGCTCAACGTTTATGAAAAACATGTATTTGATTTTGCTTGATGACACATTGGATTGATCAGTTAAAGGGCAGTTATTTTACAACACACCCTGCTGTTCTATTTGTTAACTTGTCGCACTCGTTCAACTATCGTTGATGCTGAAACGAGTGTGGCCGAGATTTTTCTATAGATGGAATTGGGTCGACTGGTAGATTCTATTCTGCCGACAATAGGCAGGTTAATAAAGTTAAATATTTCGGCTGAGTGGGGCCTTAGTTGTGTACAATAGACCTATGCTCTGGGGACAGGCAATTCTTCATTCGCAGCTGTTAACATTCGGTCTTCTAAAGTGGTCAACATTCCATGTACTATCTGGGCTCGACGTAGCTTAACTTCTTTAATTGATCAGCAGCGTGACTAAATTCGCTAATTTCGTCCCCTTTTTATTCTATTTACGGTGCTACACTGTGTCTTTTGTAATTGATACTTAAAATTGTTTTTACAATAAAGTCGTAACGAGTTAACCGATGCACATGAAATTTATAGGACTTGACTAGCAGCTAATTCTTCCACGTAGAGAGTAATTTCGTTTGAAGATCTTTAAAAACGAGAAAGTTATAGATTTGCTATTTGAGTGGGGTCAAATAAAAAATTGCTAGTATGCGATTTTTATACAGACATGTTACATACTGCGTAAACGTTCTCTATGAATACAGTAGGGGGGATACATCGCATAATTATATATTTTCTGCTAATGATAGCTTTAAGTGTATGACAAAATTACTGTACTTCTAATGAATGTGTTTCATACAGAGATTCTACCATTTGGCATTTTTAATGTTTGCTAGCATTGTAGTCAGTAGCTTATTCGCCTTGTACACGTAGGCCTAAAGTAGGCCGCATACGATAAAAGTTCGGTAAGTTTGTCAATAATTACTAAGAAATTAAATTTGATATTTGTATGTTTTTGGAAAAATGGTCTGCTGGTCAAGTCTTGCATATTTCAAGCGCTTCTGTCTGCTCAGTATGACTTTATTGTAAAATCAATATGTGATATCAGTTATAAAAGATTCGGTGTATAGTTGTGACCACTGACCAGTGTGTAGACTGTTGGCCTATAATTTAAGTGCTAACTGCACAATTTAATACAATGACCACCCGTTGGTGATATCTATCACTTAATTTACCGCATTTAGAACAACGGTTTTTGTAAATTATTCATTTACCGATCCTGTATATGTAGCCTTTATTGCATCAAAGGATTGTTGATTGATTGATTGTTCTTATCACTCAGATCTTTAGAAACAGTCATTCGTTGGTAATACCTCCACTCATGGTATTCGATATTGTTCAATACCATGAAATTAAACAATGATTTCATTCCACATTGCAAGGCAAAGTTTTGAATTTAATAATTATAATTTAATAATTATAATTTAATAATTATAATTTAATATCGTAAGACTATTATGGTGCTTATCATTTGGTGCTTTGACTGGATTATTGTTATTTCGTTTAAACTTCATCGAAACGAGAATAAACGTTTTACTGTGATGTTGATGGTGAATTGGTTGTGGTCGTCGCTGTTAGCTGTGGCGCTATGAAACCTGCAAGTGTCCTCTTTTCAAATTGGTCTGCTTTGGTTGGTTAATAAGTTGTCCGACTGCGGTCCACTAGGTACAGGTTCAAATCCAGTGCTCGCTCCGTCACTGACATGCTTTTGAGACGGAAAACTGACGCCAAACTTTGCGTAGGTACTCTTCAATTAACTGTAAAGTGTGGTAGTCCATTAAGAATAAATAAATTAAGAATAAATATATGTAATTAATAACTGCCTACATAATCAGATGTACCTATTGCTTTCAATAACGGGTTGAGCAGGTGGCTTATTGGCAATGTTGTTCGACAGCGAATCAGTAGGCGCATGGCTCAAATCCTGTGCTCTTCCCGTCACTAACTTGCTTTTTCGAGCAGATAATTGACGTTAAACTTGGCTTTAACCTTGGCTTCTAACTAATTTAAACACAAAAAGGCATTTAATAACACACATTATCGTGAAACGATCAACTATGTTGATATCTATCACTTTTAATACCACATGTTATATCTGTTAGGCAATTTAGTCCATTTTCCGTGTAGCCAGTCCAGAGAATGTCCGAGAATTTACTCTCAGGTCAACGAACCCACAGGTGAATCGAACCCACGAGGGTTCGATTCACCTCTGGGTCTGTCATTTAAAATTTAATGACGTTATCTACACCCTTAACCATTGCGCTATTGAGACATTCAAAATTTTGAGACATTATTGAGACATTTGCACTATCATGAAACAAGAAAAATATAATATAGGGCCTACCCTGTGTCCAATATACAGCCTCTGCTAGTTTCAAACAACAATAAAACGATTCGAGTGCTACTGGCGTCTAAAGACAATTTTGAAACGACATGGCTAAAAAAACAAGCATATGAACAGAGGCAATGTAGCCAAATTTAAGAACCATGTGCTTTCTTGAGCCAATGATATCATGAGATAAGTTTTCTGTAAAGTGCTATACAATGTGTGCATAAATATAGCAACATTGGACAGACAGGTGTTTCAAATGAATGCGTGTAGCATGCTTATAAGATTCGATAAAGAAGTTGTTCAGGTAATATAACTATCAAGAGCTCGGTATATATCCACTTGTTGAAGCTGCTGCGCACAGGCTTCCTGGCCGATTCTGATTGGTTGACGACACCATTAGTTAGCAAACATCACATGAGAATCATTTTGTAGCTCGTTAACTGAACACCATACTAATAGCGCAAAATTTAATTAAACTTTACAGCATTGAGTTCTATTTTAATTGTTATTCTGACTCAGCTTAATATAACTCTTTCAACACTCAAAACCCTAAATATATATAACTGCTTGTCTAAAAATCTACTTTCATTACGTTGCTTATTCTTGGCAGAATCTATTGGTTTGTTAATAACTGTTGGCAAATAATTGTAAACAATTTGAATGTCAAGTGACTGATAAAATATATTATTGTATGAAATAGATTTTAGACTCTAATATACGATATACTTCGAAAGTTAACTCAGACATTGACATTATACTTATTAAGTTGTCATTTAAATTCATGTTAACCAACACTGGCCCAGGCTTGGACTCATGAATCCTCGAAAGAATGTTAACTCCGGATATACATTCGACGAATCGGGTTTTGCTGTGTTTCTATTTATTTGTATATTTGGCGATAAAATATGTCGGATACATTAGGGGCCGGTAGCGGCCGAAATCTATCGACCGGGGGGAACTCGGGGGCTTCGGCTGGCACTGATGTTGCCTATCCGACCGCGGCCAAGAAGGGCCCTGGGTCCACCTCATCGGACGGCTCTGCTCACATACGTTCTGCCCTTGCAAATCGCGGCGGCTGGAAAAGTCTGATCGTGTTTTTCGTTCTTGCTTTGGCTTGGATCGCCGGATTTAGTTCTCGGCTGTTTGCCGTTATAAGATTTGAGAGTATTATACACGAGTTCGATCCCTGGTATGTACTGTTGTTTATAATATAATTCTGTATAATTTTATGTCCATAAAAATTTCAACGTGGAAAGCATGGGTTAGAAATGAGTGCTACTTTAGTTCTTTGCAATACGGAATAAAATTACAATTACAAAATTTATCTAACCAGCAAAATTTGTAAAGGTCCATTAAACAACGCAGCTCTAAATGCGGAATTGTAAACCATGGCTAAAATGAATAGTTGCGCAACCATATACAATATTGTTGAACATTGATCAGTTGGTAGAATGTCTAAATAGCGTAGGGGTAACGTCATGAAGTTTTAAATGACAAATCCTGAGGTGATTTGAATCCTCGTGGGTTCGAATCCCGGTCGCGCTGATCTGAGAGTAAAATCTCGGGCATTCACTGGACTGGTTATACGGAAAATGGTCTAAATTGTCTAACGGATTAAACATGTGGTTTTAAAAGTGATAGATATCAACATAGTTGCTTATTCACTATAATGCATGTTTACTTGGTTGTTACTTGATCAGTAGACCTGTGCAAATAGGGTTAAGATCCACTTTTCACTTGTCATTGGCATGCTTTTGAGAAAGGAAACTGACTTTAGGTTTTAGCTTCTAGTTTGAGTGCAGATCAGTATCCGTGATTTCTTGATACTGATCACTAGTTTGACCTCTTTATCCTAATAACACAGGTTAAACTTCTCATGTCTTAGACTTTAATGAAATTTTATTCTTATAGTACTGATTAATCAAATTACAATTTTTCACTAAAATCAGGTCAACATATCAAAAAGTAATGCTAGTTAAATTTTGGTTCGATGAGACTGTTTAAGTGGCTGTATCACTTTATTAAAGAGCTGTTCTAATGTAGAAAGATTTTATACTGTTTTCATTCTTTCACTAACGGAATAAGCTTTCTTAATATACGCGTAAATTTGACGGTTCTGATAGATAGATAATTTGATTGATTGATATTTCAGGTTTAACTATCGTGCCACGCATTACATGGTGCAGCATGACTTCTACAAGTTCCTCAACTGGTTTGATGAGCGCGCTTGGTATCCTCTCGGCAGAATTGTTGGGGGAACTGTAAGTCAACTCGTGATTCCATTCATAAACCTAGGTGCTATAGGCGATTTGTTGTACCAGGTGTTCATAGACCTAGATGTTTTAAGTGATTTGTTGAAGTTGTTTAGAACTTCTACTTTGTTGTCTTCATTGAGATGATAATCTTTCTGACGTTCTGTTGATTTGTTGTTATCGCAGTTTATAACTGTACTTTGTTTTATCGCAGTTTATAACTGTACTTTGATGTACTTATGTTGTTGACCAATCTGATCTGTGATTCATCTGTGGTCATTTGTAGTCACTTTTGTTAAGCAAAAATTTTTATTTAATATCTGAATCAGTTGGTCCCTTAAGGTAATAATTGTATTTAATTCTCCTATGATGAATGGTAATTATCAGAGCACAGTGTTTATTGGGTCTTTATTATGTATTCCTATTATCATCTTGAATCTAGAATAATGCCGGGTTGCAGCTAGCAAATCCTATATGTGCTGCAAGTCATAAATTTTAAGTTGATAGATTTTCTTATTAAAGTTTATTTTTGAAGCTCAAATTGTTTATTTACTATACTTAGCAGCAAATGACGAGCAACGTGAAAACAGCTACCACAAAGAAGTCAAACCTGTGTGCAGTATTACGATAAATAATAGCTTGCAACATCAAATGTGGTCTTTAGAATGCTCTTCCACTGCACTAGAAGAGCTTGTGCTCTTCTAATAGTGCAGTATAAGAGCCTGTCCTCATCTGAAACTTTCTGCTGCACTAATTTACTATTTAATATAGATTTAATTTCTGCTGCTCTGCACGCTGGTGGTTGATTGTGCAGGTATATCCCGGTCTGATGCTGGTGGTTGAATGTGCAGGTATATTCTGGTCTGATGCTGGTGGTTGATTGTGCAGGTATATCCCAGTCTGATGCCGGTGGTTGATTGTGCAGGTATATCCCAGTCTGATGCTGGTGGTTGACTGTGCAGGTATATCCTGGTCTGATGCTGGTGGTTGATTGTGCAGGTATATCCCGGTCTGATGCTGACGTCTGGTAGCATTCACTGGCTGCTGCACACACTCCACATTCCTATTCACATTAGAGACATCTGCGTGTTTCTCGCACCGACGTTCAGGTAATGTAGTGGTGGTGGTGACGTTTTCGTTGTTCTCGGAACTATTCTTTCTGCTTTTTTTGACGATGCAATCATCAAAATCTGCGCTGTCTAATACGCACGTTATATTGTTGTGTGATGATGGAAACTGCAAACATTTACAAAAGTAGGATTGAATCATTAAATATTGTCAAGGAATTAAAACAGGCTTTCGATGAATTTTATTTCTATTAATTCCTTGTTGAACAAATGCTAACATAGTTTCTAAGATACTCATATATGTTGTAGAAAAGAATGCAAAAGTAATGTCTAAAATATTCATTTGTGATTGCGGCAAATATGCTTTTGTTGCATTACTACCGACTAGTAAGCAGTGAATTTTAGTTGCTAATAGTTAATTTAAATTTAATAAACTAATTACAAAATTTATAAATTAGTTCTTCAAAAAATCTTAGTTAATACCCTGTATTAAGCTGAGCCTGCATCATCTATAGAAGTATGAATAGTAATATGTGACTTCTGACGAATATTGCAACGGTTATCTCATGAGTTTGACATAGTCCTACAAAATTAAAAATTATGCTGGCGACCATATGGTAAAGCTGGTAAAGCTAATATTAGCGTCAGTATTCTCACTCGAATGCGATGTCAGTGACGGGCGAGCCTAGGAGTTGAAACCCGTACAAGCTGATCTGCGGCCGAATATCTTACTAACATCGACAGTTGCTATGTTAGTATGATGTTCTACCATACAGCGCAGTGGTGATGTATGGGTAGAATATCGACAGGTCTCATCACTTTATATGAAGACTCTCTGAAAAATGTTTGTGATTAGTTCCAAATTTTAGTAGCTCCAAATTTTATTATCTCTCAATGTGACTAGCTCTAAAATTTAAACTCAGGTTTCACCTCTACCTGTAAGAGTAATATTTGTACTGACACTCATGTTGCACAAGTTGTGTTAGGTAAATGACTGTAAAGAAATTATATCTTTAAGTGAACATTTTTTTAACTGGCAAGATATTGTTGCTTAACAGTGGACTGACTGCCCTTGCAACGTATTTTCTAACGAAAGAGATCTGGAACACAGGTGCTGGACTCTTTGCTGCCTGCTTCATCGCTATTGGTCTGTATTCGTTTGATTCATTTCTATCAAATATGCATAATTGTGTGTAATATAATTGCATTGAGGCTGCAGCAGAACTGAATCTTTATAGGCTATAGTGTACAATTGTACTTATGCAGTGGATTAATTAAAGTACAAAGTAGATTTCTATGCTGCTAGTCGCTGTAATTTGCACAACTTTATCAAACAGAGAATTGGCACTACAGAGTCAAATACCCGATATACAGTATTCGATTTTAAATACATGTGTATCTTAAAAACAGTTCTCATGATCGATTTAATTATCATGTGACTGTAAATCACAATATCACATTCCTGAAGCCACTGATTTACAGAAATTTTGCACAACTTACAACATTATACTTTTCCTATGTAATTTTTTGCGCTGATTTCTAATCTGCTTTTGGTTTTGCGCCATCACCCGCAGTTGCTGAGCTATTGAGACTTGTGTCATTTTAAAATTTTACAGAATTACAATTTTTGAACTAATATTTTAGTCATAATATGTATTCTCTATATAATTATATAACTTCAATTTAGTAATATAATATTTTTATATATCTTATATATGTTAGAGAATAAAGTTAAATATTAACTAACTAGAATGGATTTCTAATTTTTATGTAATTTCAACAGTCTAGTAAGAATTAAAATGAGAGAATTTAAAAAGGAAGATATTAGGAAACTGGAGGCATTGGAAATGTGGATTTGGAGAATAATGGAGAGGATTAGCTGGACTCAAAAGGTTACAAATGAGGAAGTCCTGGAGAGAGTTGGCACAGATAGACAGTTGATAAATGTATTAAGAAATAGGAAGAAGAGATGGATAGGACACATTCTAAGGGGGAAGGTCTATTAAAAGTGGTCATAGAAGGTAGAATGAAAGGAAAAAGAGGCAGGGGCAGGCCGAGATTAGGTATGTTAGATGATTTAAAGACCCACTCATATGTGGAAATGAAGAGGAAGGCGGAAGACAGAGAAGAGTGGAGGCGTTATATACCATGGACCTGCCAGTAGGCAGTGCACTAAGAGAGAGAGAGAGAGAGAACTAAAACACCACAATTTTACTTCGCCTGTAATTAATAAATGCAGTACACGCCAATATTAATTATTTTGCTAGTGTGACTTGTTAAGGTATAGTCAGTGTGTACGAGATATTGCGACAGTAGCTTGAGTGTTGTATCGTCCTGAAGAGCCTTGGTGAGCTTCTGAACCTTGACGTTAAGCACAATACCACCTTCCTACCTTCTGTCTCTTGTAAAAATGGCTGCGCTGTCAACGTCAATTTCAGATCGCACTGAAGGATCATTAAAGTCTGCTAGGCGTTGTTTTGTGAACGACCCAGACAAGTTCTGCTACATCTGTAGAGAGTTTGTGCCCATGAAGCACATGAGAAAGATCTCAGTCCATGATCGAGCAGCATATCATCTTTACTTTGGTTGTAAAATGGGCAATCAAGATAAACAGTGGGCTCCACATGTAATTGGTTCTACATGCTCAATATCGCTCGGTAAATGGCTGCGTGGTAGAAGGAAATCTATGCCATTTGCTGTGCCCATGGTGTGGTGTAAGCTTCTTGATCATGTCACTAACTGTTACTTATGTTAAAACAATATAGCTGGCTTCTAGGTCAAGAATCGTGGTGACATCATATATCCTGATATTGTTCAGTCAGGAGACCAGTCCCACTTGGTGAGGGTCTTCCAGTACCTCAACCACCAGTGCCGTATGTTCCTGCAGCTGAGAAAGAACTTGATGTGAATAACGACGGAGACATATATGACTGAGATTGCGTCCAGGATGACAATAGCGATCCTCACCTGATATCGACTGGCAAATGGAATGATATTGTGCGTGAATTGTCTCTGTCAAAATCTCTATCAGAACTACTGGCATCAAGATGGAAGGAATGGAACCTGCTGCAGAAGAGAACCTTTAAGGCTGTGGTTAGTGGTTTTCTGGGAAACCATCGTGTTCCTAACTGCAGAAAATGCGTAAGGAATATGCTGAAGTACTATCGGCTAATGGGATGCAATATGTCACTGAAAATACACTTTTTGGATTCCCATATTGACTTCTTTTCTGGAAACCTCGGAGCTGTTAGAGATGAACATGAATATTAGATTCCATCAGGACATATTGGTCATGGAGTCACGTTACCAAGGTAAATGGAATGCCTCAAAGGTCGCGGACTATAGCTGAACGTTGTATCGTGATGACCTGGATGCAGAACATAAGTGAAAGTCAAACTCTAAGAGATTATAGAAATTATAAGTAGTCCTGTAGACCTATTTATAGGCTGGACTAGGTTTACTTAAGGTTTTTAACTTATCTGAACGTTTTACTAATATTAATGAAAATTTGGTTGTAAATGTTAAAGAATTACATATTAATAAAATGCTTTTTTTTGGTGCGTAGTTGGTAAAATTTCAAACTGAGATACCTCAAAAACTGAGGGTGATAGAGAAAAACGGAAAACAGATTTGGAATCAGCATATAAAACTCTACTAAAGACACCCTGTGCCATTGTTTGTGTGCTCCAAAAAATTTTTTTGTAGACCAGTGAGATTGAATCATCCTCTGGGTCAAATAGCCAGCTTATAATGCACATTCCCGATCTTAATTTTGCTATTTTAATTAAACTTTGTATTGATTTTAGCTATAAAATAACTAACAGCTCACAGTCATCCATAGCTAGAGTTTTAAAATAATAAGTTAACCCTTTCTAAAATCATTTCGCCACAAGAGTCAATGTTGGAATGTTTATATTTGCGGATTGCGTGTTCTCTAACAGTTCCCGGGTATATCAGTCGTTCTGTTGCTGGAAGCTACGACAACGAAGGAATCGCTATCTTTGCCTTGATGTTCACTTATTATCTGTGGGTAGGTATAGTTCTACGTCATACCACATTTCGAAAACTCTGTTGATATGTGTAGTTTATGTGACGTCACATAATGAAAATAATGTATGTATGTGTAGTGTTACGCTATATCACATAAAAAACACAGTGGGTTTGTGTAGTTTTACTTTACATCACATAATGAAAACACCCTGGGTTGAGTAGTTTTATGGCACGCAGTGTTATGTAAATCGTGTTGTTGTTGGAAAGTTATAGTTGAATGCACATGTATGTTTGGTTTGATTTTGTTTTAGATTAAACGATTGAGTGTATTAGCTTTCCTTTATTCAATTTACATGATAAACTCAAAATTAATGAAAAATTTTAAATTAAAAATAATGAAACTAAAGTAAATTAATATGTGATTAGCAACTTCCTACGATGATCATATATAGCTAATCTCTCTCTCCCTCTCTGTGTTCTGCTAATGGTAGGTTCAAGGCACATATTCATAGTCACATGCGGGTTTTGCCCTCTATAACGAGCACTCTACCGATAAACGTGTTAATCCCTTCACAAAGTAACGCTTTATCCACTCCTTAGTGTAGCTTATTGATTGGGAACAATGTCATTTCTGAAGTGGTTTCCCATATAGGTAATATAACTGGAATAAATGACGATACTTGTTTGTGGACTATTTGAGAGTGTGTATATATCATGACTTTGTGACTGTTATATACATATTACACATTATTACATTACATGATATACTGATATACACATATTACACATTATTGTATTAAATGATTTACTGATATACACATGTTAAACATTATTATATTAAATGATATACTGATATACACATATTACACATTATTATATTAAATGATTTATTGATATACACATATTCTCTCTCTCTTAGTGCACTGCCTACTGGCAGGTCCATGGTATATAACGCCTCCACTCCTCTCTATTTTCTGCCTTCCTCTCCATTTCCACTTAGAGGAAGGCGGAAGAGGAGTGGAGGCATGATATACTAATACACATATTACACATTATTATATTATATGATATACTGATATACACATATTGTATGCAGATCAGAGCAGTTAAGAGTGGCTCAGTGTACTGGGGAGCCTGCACTGCTCTGTCCTACTTCTACATGGTCTGTACTAGCCAGTCTCTCCTAGCATCCAACATTAATTACTTGTTTCTGGCTGTTGATGAATTAAAGTCTCAAATTTTACAGCAAGATTCATCATCTAATGCATCATCTCTTGCTGATAAATTTAAATGTATTGCTATTTAAATATATTTAATATGTATATATATATATATATACTTGAGCTGGAGTATAGCCTTAAATTTAAGCACATGTTTTACTTTCATAGAAAACAAGAAAAGAATGTGAAAGAGGTAATGTTTCTAATATAGCTATTTTAAGTTTTCCTCCTTGCAATCGGCTGTACAATACCCTACAGATATTATACCCCTGCAATAGGCTACACAATACCCTACAGATATGCATTAATGACATATTTGTAGGGTATTGTGACCAGTGATTCTTAGATCTGCGCCATCAATAGGCAAAGATTATGGAGGGGAAGGAGGAAATGGGCCTGAAACAAGCATCTTTGCTTCCTGACCCAGTGTGTCATTATGTTATGTTAGTGACAACAATAAGGACGTTAATAAAATTTCTATTTTAAAATGATCTTTTACTATAGAAAATCATTCATTCATTCTGCATGTGGTTATAATTTTAGGTATCGGCGTGGGGTGGCTATGTGTTTATCATCAACCTCATACCTCTACATGTGTTTGTTCTGCTGCTGATGGGTCGCTACTCTCATCGTATATTTGTTGGTACGTAACAGTTCAGTTGTGTGGGGTGTTTTTGTTTCAGTCAGTCCATAGTTACTTGCTCTTGTTGTTGTTTCAGTCAGTCCATAGTTACTTGCTCTTGTTGTTGTTTCAGTCAGTCCATAGTTACTTGCTATTTTATCGCTGGTAAGATCTATCAGCATCAGAATGATAGGAACGTCGTGTAAATTGTTACAGATATTAGAATTTTCTTTGATAAACATTTTCTCATCGCAAACGTTTGGATAAAAATATTTGTAAGTTTTTTTAGATGTACCTATATTATTCGAATGGCAAAATTGATAGCACACATTATTTTGATGTAGTAAATTAGTAATTCCACCGTAAATGTAACGAATAAAGGAGTAGTCTTGTAACAATATCTACTAGTAGATAGTTTGAAGGTCACATTAATTAATGAACATGGTATCGGATTATGACTAGAAATATGGAAGTAACATTGCTAATTGATGGAATTTTAGGAAGAACAACATTTTGTGACACATTTTACACAGATGTACTGCACTGTGAAGTATATATTGTATTTACACAGATGTACTGCACTGTGTAGTATATATTGTATTTACACAGATGTACTGCACTGTGTAGTATATATTGTATTTACACAGATGTACTGCACTGTGAAGTATAAATTGTATTTACACAGATGTACTGCACTGTGAATTATATATTGTATTTACACAGATGTACTGCACTGTGTAGTATATATTGTATTTACACAGATGTACTGCACTGTGTAGTATATATTGTATTTACACACAAGTACTGCACTGTGTAGTATATATTGTATTTACACACAAGTACTGCACTGTGTAGTATGTATTGTATTTACACACAAGTACTGCACTGTGTAGTATGTATTGTATTTACACACAAGTACTGCACTGTGTAGTATGTATTGTATTTACACACAAGTACTGCACTGTGTAGTATGTATTGTATTTACACACAAGTACTGCACTGTGTAGTATGTATTGTATTTACACACAAGTACTGCACTGTGTAGTATGTATTGTATTTACACACAAGTACTGCACTGTGTAGTATGTATTGTATTTGCACTCAATTACTGCACTGTGTAGTATGTATTGTATTTACACACAAGTACTGCACTGTGTAGTATGTATTGTATTTACACACAAGTACTGCACTGTGTAGTATGTATTGTATTTACACACAAGTACTGCACTGTGTAGTATGTATTGTATGTTCAGCATACACGTCGTTCTATATCCTGGGACTGCTGTGCTCCATGCAGATACCATTTGTTGGTATGCAGCCTATTCGCACCAGTGAACACATGGCCTCGGCAGGTAGTATCATTGTCTATTATAAAAGTTCTTTTACGCTTAGTTCCCTCTTCATGCCATGTGACTTTGATACTTCAGTACTTTATTTTACTGTTTGTTTTGAACATGTTGTATTTTTACTTCATAATTCAGGAACTAGTTGGCTGTAATTTGTATCTTACTTGGATGTATTCATCGTTTGATTGAATCTAAGATAAACAAATTAGAAATTGAATCCCTAATGAGTAAAGTTAATGTAAGATAATAAATATAATATTTTATTATTCTCTTTTGATAAATAAAACTGTCAGAACTGGATGCATGTGGCAAAGCCACTGGAAGAGGAAATTTTTAGTGGTTTGAATCATTGAATATGACAACGCAGAGATTTAACGTTGTTATTAAACTATTGTAAGAATTAATGGATAATCATCAATCATTTATAGGACCCGTGATTTTATATATATATATATATATATATATATATATATATATATAAAATTATGATATCTATATCGTATGATACAAATATCATCATAAATTATAATTAATTATCAATCATTCAGAGGACCAATAATTTGATAAGCAACTAGTTTATCTTAAGCGGTTGGAACACATATTTATAATAATTATTACATATAATTGTAATAATACTACAATTTCTAATAATTATTACATATAATTGTATGTAGGTCGTTATAGACTCTCATTTTTCAATACTTTTTATGTAATCATGAGATTCAACATTTACTTGATGTTGTTTGTTGACAGGTGTATTCTGCCTACTGTTTGCTTATGCTGCCATCGTTTACGTCCAGTCGAAGTTGACGAAGGCAGAGTTCCGTCACTTCTTCTTTGCAGCTGTTGTTGTGGCGGCGGGTGTTGTGTTCCTGGCAGTGGTTGGACTCACCTATCTCGGTTAGTGTCTCTCTCTCAGTGCACTTTTTACTGGCAGGTCCATGGTATAAAACGCCTCTACTCTTCTCTGTCTTCCGCCTTCCTCTTTATTTCCACATATGAGTGGGTCTTTAAATCATCTAACATACCTAATCTCGCCTGTCTCTGCCTCTTTTTCCTTCCATTCTACCTTCTATGACCTCTTTTAATAGACTTTCCCCCTTAGGATGTGTCCTATCCAACTCTTCTTCCTATTTCTTAATACTTTTATCAACTGTCTATCTGTGTCTCTATCAACTGCATATATTAGGTATGCATCAGCGTGTGTCTGAAATGTTAGCTATTATATTCTTAATTGATTCAAGTTTTGTAGTGAGCCACTCTTGTAGCATATCGATTTATCCAGTGGTCCACCTGTTGAGTTTATAGGTGCAGTCCTGAATCAAATCCAATGCAGGCTTCTTCACCGTCATACCTTTGTGACAAGAGAATGACTTTTAGCTATGTTCATTATTCTCATCTGATAAAATGTCATTTGTAATTGGCATCGTCTCAGCGGTCATTATTATACTCTGCTTCAATTAATTCAGTTACGATATTGTATTGCATTATGTGTAGCATAGTCTACGTGTATATATTTATGCTGTTGACGATCTAATGTGACAAATTATTGAATTACAAATGTCTTCTGTTAGTGCATGAATCAAAATTGCCTATTCTCTTTTCCTTGCCATATCATCTTTTAAACCAGACGTGAATTTCGTTACCCAGTTGATATGGACAGTTGATATGGTTGATAACTTGATATCCTATCTATCTGATCTTCTATCAATCTATCAACCCTCTCGTAGTCTTTGTACCTCTAGTAAAAACCTTTTCACTGTACCTAATATTAAATCTGTCATGGGCAGATGCTCTTGCAAGTTTTCTGCTCCGACAATATGGAACTCTTTGCCACAAGATCTTCGCTCTTGTAATTGTATTGGTACTTTCCTTGGCAAGCTAAAAACCCATCTCTTCCTGCCATAGGTTTAAATTTTGTGAATTAGTTATTCCGGTAGTGCTTCTGCTGTGTACAATTATATAAATTGATGATATGTGGGTGTGTAGGTTACATATCACCATGAAGCGGTAGATTGATGATATGTGGTGTGTAGGTTACATAGCACCATGGAGCGGTAGATTGATGATATGTGGTGTGTAGGTTACATAGCATCATGGAGCTATAGATTGATGATATGTGGGTGTGTAGGTTACATAGCGCCATGTAGCTATAGATTGATGATATGTGGTGTGTAGGTTACATAGCGCCATGGAGCGGTAGATTCTACTCGCTGTGGGACACGGGCTATGCTAAGATACACATACCCATCATAGCCTCAGTGTCTGAGCATCAGCCGACCACCTGGGTCTCGTTCTTCTTTGATCTCCACATCCTCGTCTGCGTGTTCCCTGCAGGAGCCTGGTTTGTCATCAAGGAGATCAACGATGAAAGAGTGTTTAGTACGTAGACATTCTCTTTCTCTCTCTCTATCTCTTTCTCTCATTCTCTCTAAGTCTGCTAGTAGGTAGCGTTTTTGTACGGCGTGTTGTACACTGTACAGAGTGTTGTACTGTGTCGTACACTGTACAGAGTTGTACTGTGTCGTACACTGTACAGAGTGTTGTACTGCGTGTTGTACACTGTACAGAGTGTTTGCTGTGTCGTACACTGTACAGAGTGTTGTACTGCGTGTTGTACACTGTACAGAGTGTTGTACTGTGGGTTGTACACTGTACAGAGTGTTGTACTGTCGTACATGGAACAGAGTGTTGTACTGTGTTGTACGCTGTACAGTGTGTTGTACTGTGTTGTACACGCTACAGAATGTTGTATTGTGTCGTACACTGTACAGACTGTTGTACTGTTTTGTTCATTGTACAGAGTGTTGTACTGTATTGTACACTGTACAGGGTGTTGTACTGTGCCGTACACTGTACAGAGTGTTGTATTGTGTTGTACTGTGCCATACACTGTACAGAGTGTTGTACAGTGTTGTTTACTATACAGCATGGTGTACTGTGTTGTTTACTATACAGCATGTTGTACTGTGTTGTTTACTATACAGCATGTTGTACTGTGTTGTTTACTATACAGCATATTGTACTATGTTGTTCACTATTCAGCATGTTGTACTGTGTTGTTCACTATTCAACGTGTTGTACTACTTGCAGTTATTCTCTACGCAATCTCCGCTGTCTACTTTGCCGGTGTGATGGTGCGACTCATGCTGACTCTGACCCCAGTCGTCTGCGTGCTGGCTGCGATAGCTTTCTCCAAGGTCTTCAGCATCTATCTGAAGGACGACAGCAAGGGCTCCGGGGTCCAGGGCGAAGAGGACGAGGAGGAGAGAGAGAAGAGCGAGAAGTACTACGATAAGGTATTCTGTGTTCATTGAATTTCAAACGCAACATTTCTGATGATATCCATATCTTAAAATAAAGATACTCGTACGTCTGTAAAGATACTCGTTCGTATGTGATGTTTGGTTTCATAATTAATTTAATTTTTCAATAACTCATTCACTGGATATGTATTTTTAAATACCAATTGTATATAAGTTTAAGGAGAATTGGACGAAGATAAAGACTCTAAGCCTTCGATACTGGGTGTTTAGACATATTTATTATTTATTGATGTCAATGAGGGTGTGTGGTAGAAGCCTAGGCTTGTAGATTTTGTTTGATTTGTGCACAATGAACACATTGCTTGTTACTAAGATGTCGTCTTCTACTCCAGAGCACGTGACTAAGCACAATCATCCCCTTCTTATCCGCATATGTCATAGGTGCAAATATATGTATGTGTCAGAATACACTATTCATCGAGGTCTTTCTTCTCTCTGCGGAATTTAAATTTAAGATTCTAATGGCCCTGTGTGGTGCTCAGACTATCTAGTAATATTTAACTATATTTTTCTGACTCAGATATAAACTGGTAAAGGTGACAGTTTTAGTAATGTTTATGCCTAAAATATTTTTTCAAATTCAATACTGACTAGTTTGTTTAATTTATTTCTCCATCTCGCTCTGGAATGAAATGACCAGGTTGCGGTAAGCTCTGTTAGTAAGTCTCTGAATGGCAGAGGCTCGAGCAGATCTAAGCCCGGTAAGAAAGGAAAGCCTGGCCAATCACAGGCTGCCACGAGTCAGCAGCAGCCAATAGCAGGAGAGCAAGGTAGTCTCACTGATCGCGGAGCTCTATCCAAGGAGGTACTGTCGAATGTTGTGAGCGTGTTCACTCAAAAGCTCTGCTAGTCTGCATTTGAAGTTATTTTCAGCTAGCATTGTTATCGTTAGATCCTGCATTTGTTTACCTAAACCGTGCTATATTGTTAATTTTACTTGAGGTAAGTGCATTTTGCTTTTGCAGAAATTTTCTTGATTGAAATTTGTATTTGATTTCTGTTGAATAAGATTTTTTGGCTGGAACTGACCGCAGTTTTTGTTTCTACTTGTTTTTTAGCCTGTTTTTTTACTTGTTCTTCGTTTACTTTATGAAACAACCACTGTAGTGTTGAACTCATAAAGGAAGTGATTAGCTTTGTTAAGTAGTGTGATTTTCTCATAGAGGCTTCTATAACATACATTATAGGAGTGTATGGTGTTTCTGTTGATTTTTTCGTTCATGAATTAAGTTATTTATTTTTATTTGTCATTCAAGCACTGCATTTACAAATACTGTAGTCCTGTATGTGCACGAGTGTTCTATCTAGAGGCACGTCATTCGTAGTGTTCTATCAATATGAAGATCAAAATTGTTTATGCCTACTCACAGTCTGGTCTTACGTTCAGTTAGAGAACTCCAATGATCAGATTTGATTCTTCTCACAAAGCCTTTAACGTGTATCACTATGACTCATCACTTTCCATAGCTCCTGCTGATTCCTGGCTCACAACACCTGCAGTTTGTACAATACAATGAAGAGTTAGCGTGTTTAACTATGATTCGCCACTTTCCATAGCTCCTGCTGATTCCTGGCACACAACACCTGCAGTACAATACAATGAAGAGTTAACGTGTATCACTATGACTCATCACTTTCCATAGCTCCTGCTGATTCCTGGCTCACAACACCTGCAGTTTGAACAATACAATGAAGAGTTAGCGTGTTTAACTATGATTCGCCACTGTCCATAGCTCCTGCTGATTCCTGGCTCACAACATCTGCAGTACAATACAATGAAGAGTTAACATGTATCACTATGACTCACCACTTTCCATAACTCCTGCTGATTTCTGGCTCACAACACCTGCAGTACAATACAATGAAGAGTTAACGTGTATCACTATGACTCGCCACTTTCTATAGCTCCTGCTGACTCTTGTCTCGCAATACTTGCAGTACAATACAATGAAGAGTTGGCCTCAGGTTTCTCACTTGGAGGTGAGATCTTTGATGTTTCAAGTGGAATACATGACTGGAAACTGTTCTACCCGAGTATAGACCAAACAGATCCACGACAGTGGGATCCACGTCGTGGGATCCACGACAGTGCAGCCGTCTGTTGGCTGTAGGGTGGTAAAGCTTATCGTGGATGTATAAGCAGTGAATTTGTAATTTGTGCAGGAAAGTTGTGATACAGGCACGTGTTGAATACATGCGCAATGTCTAAGATCAAGAGCTAGAAAATGTGGTAATTAGGGGCTATAAAACTGGGTGATTTCCTTCCAATTGATTGGAGGATATTATGGATAATTAGAGATTAGAAACATCGGAGGGTAGATACTGAGAAGGTTTAGATAAGTTGCCCAATGAGCAAGGTATTAGAATAAAGTATTGTGACATTGCAAACGACAAGACGTGTCTCTTGGTGGACAATAACTTTCGACAAAGCTATTGCTGAATACTTCTCAGAAGAGTTGCTAATAGGGCGTAACTGTCGAATATGGTAGAATGATAAAGGGAAGATATGCATTAGGCTACATTTTGTTCTGTATTGTATTTGACTAGTCAGAAACATTTTACCAGAATGCTGCGATGTTCTCGCTTCTCTCCTTGTTTATGTGTAAAGTCTTCCATGCTGTCGTTGCAAATATTTGATATTAGTTCAGAGTCTTTGTTATGAAGCTACAGCTACCTAAATGTTGTTAGACTAATCTCATTAAGTGGTTTTTCTGATTGTATCAATAAGTTTTTCATTGAGTTGGACCATTCTACTCCTCAGTTGTATCTTTGACGTTTCCCATTATATTTATGTTATGCTGTTTTTTATGTTTACGCTGAACATTTGATTTGTTTACTGTTGCTTGTTCCTGTCAAATGTTGAACAAGAAAGAAGTCGATATATTTGATGTTATTTTTGTCAGTTCTGACATTGAGTGGATTAATTTTGTATGATCTTTCAGTGATAGTAATTAAAATGTTAGGAATCGCTTATTGTGATTGATATAAACATAAATTCTTCTACTAATTTTACAGTGATCCGTGACAGTTGTGTGAAGTTTTGTTCAATAACTCGTAACATTCAACCACTTATTGCATGTCCTGTATCTTGTAAACTTCTGTTTTATGAGAAGAAATATTACTTAAGTGTGAGATGAACAAATATAGAATGCTGCATTGGCATAGGTGTGGTTTTTGATGAATATTGAATGAGGGACTGGTCGTAGGCGGTTACTAGTAGCATTGTTTATTGATCTCTCTCTTTTTCTCTATTTCTATATATTGAAGACTTGTCTATGTTGAGTAAATTACTGATAGGATGGTCGAGTGGATAGCAAGCTTGCCTGATAAACCGTAGGCTATCGGTTTGAAACTTTCATTTTCTGTGGAACGTCCTCTGAAAGTTGTTATTGTTATACTCAGTAGACGTCAACCTGCGCTTTTTTATGAGATTATACTATTTACCGTAAAATAGTGACTAGATTTTTAATCCATTTTTAATCATTTTAATGTTGCTATTACAATTAGACGTGAAATGGCGCTTGTCATTACAATTCTCGTTTCAATTGTTTGAAATGTGTTCATTTGTAATGGCAGTATTGCTTGTTTTTCTTTTATTTGTTACCTGCAATGAGTTCGTAAAAGTAGTAGTGTCATTTATGTGTGTAAATAATTGAGCGCTCTGTCTGCAGTGAAATCATATGCTGACGAGCTTTGACTCATTTGTTAAACCATAGTCATTATATATATACTGACATTGCCTATTGCTTAAAAATGCAGTGTACTTGCCCAAAATATTTTGCCTTGTTTATGTCGATTATAATTGTGGACTTTTAATATACTGGTGATTTATCAGTTTGACAAACATTGGTGTACATATATTGCCAGCAGTAATTGTTTGTCGTAAATGTATATTGGTGTAGTATGTGTAACCAGTGTAGGATACTTTCAGATAAAAAAACTAAAGCTAATGTTAACATCAGGATTTGAACCCGCACATACTGATCCGCAGTCGAATAACTTAACGATATCGCCACTGGCTTCAGCCGGTGATGGGTATGATGTGTCTAATAGTTCGCTCGTAGTGGGAGATGGATTTGTACGTCGTGTTGTGTCATTGGTGTGGTTAATTGTATGTGTCGTTAAGAATTTATATGATTTATAATTTGTGTACTTCCTTGAATTCATTGTAACTTCAGTGGTTAATTGTAAGTAAGCTAAATGGTGATCATGTAGGTTAAAGCCAAGTTTAACGTACATTTCTGGTCTCAAAAGCTTATCATTGATGGAGCAAGCACTGGATTTGATCCAGGTACGTACTGATCCAAACAGTCCAGTAACTTCATTTTATGCTACTGTCTTAACCCATCTATAACAACAACTACAACAATAGATCTTTTCGGTAATAGCTATAAATAGAACATCCGGGACCCAAAAATGTAAACAGTGGACAGGAAAACGTAAACACTGCATAGAATACCATTGAAATGGACTAGTTCCTCTTAAAATTTCTAATACAAGCTTTCTTTAGAAATGTTATTTACTTTACAACCTACTATACGAATATTAATTAAAGAATAACTAAACACTTATAGTTTAACTCTGACACCCATTATAACGATATGCATGCATTATAACGAAGTTATAATGTAGACCCATTACATTTACATGAAATATATGTATCAGAATCAACATAAACAAACCAGTGTTAACATGCAACAAAATATGTTTTCAGTTACCGAACTGATCTATTAGAGTGCTACAGTTTCAATGACAACATCAAGCACTATTGAGACGAAATCAAGCTGGTGAGCAAAAAGTAGGTCCAAAAATGGTACAAATTTCAAAATCCAGAAAATTAGTCCAAAGTAATAAATAATAACTACACTTTGGATAGACTGAATTTGCAGTTACCGTGATTGATTATTGCTACATTACTGAATATTATGACGTTACTCTGTGCCAATGCTGCATCGTACTCTCTAACGGTTACTCCTTAATGTAAACTGTTACTAGTATCTTTTTGTTATCTGTTTGTTATCTTATTAGGTCTAAACTTTGGACCGCTTGTCTTGGATCTTCGACTTACACTGTTTTGATCTCGCTTTCTCTTGTGGTCTCTGTATACTCAGTCGTCATCATGTAGTGCTTTGGCGCCTGTTTGTGTAGAGTCTGCAAGAGACGTCCCTGACATTGCCTTATGACGAGGAACCGGACGTTGAATTCTTATTGATTGATTGATTGATTAGGTTGGTAAGCCAACTAAGAGAACCAAGGAGGAGAAGCCTAAGGACGAGGGGGTGGGAATGAACATAAAGAGCATAGTCGTGGTAGCACTGTTGATGATGATCATGCTGTTTGCTGTGCACTGCACGTGGGTCACAAGCAATGCCTACTCCAGTCCCAGCATAGTGCTTGCTTCATACGGCAACGACGGGTATGTCGCACTTGTCTGCGCTGTGCATGTGGGGCTGGGCCTTGCTAACCTTGCTTAATAATGTCTGTATCCAAATGTGGATAAGTATGTGCGGGGTTGAAGTTCTTGACTACCGCATCACTGCTGATATCACTTTTGAGAGATAAAACTGATGTTAATATAGGCTTTACAGTTTCACTTCAATATTTTGTGATAGTAAAATGTTTAATATCTATATACAGAATTTCTTTAAAATTTTATCTCTACTATTAGCTTAAAGTTATTAATAGCCTTTTTAAATTGGAAATAGGAGAGCTGTTTAAAAAGTTAGCCAGATACTTTGACACTACTGCTTGTTTCATTCTGTAAGTGAAGAGTACTGAATGCGCTACTAATGATCCATCTATTACTTGTGTATCGAGATCTATTATTAGCCAGTTCATGATATAATCTAAAAGATATTCCCTTAGATTCTTGATTAAGAAGTCAATGTCAATCATTCTCTAGTAGTCAATTTGGTGGAAAATGTTTGGTTTTCTCTGATGTTCTGATAATAAGATTTTATATTACTTGTTTCATGTAGGACGCGGAACATTCTGGATGATTTTCGAGAGGCGTACTATTGGTTGCGACAGAACACAGACGACAAGGCGAGGGTAATGTCGTGGTGGGACTATGGATATCAGATAGCGGGCATGGGCAATCGTACGACACTAGTGGATAACAATACGTGGAATAACAGTCACATTGCTCTGGTGAGTTGTCTGCATTCGCTCAGTGTATGATGTGCCCTTACATGTCAACTTCTTATATTGCTGCAGTGGTAAAATTGCAAAGTGGGAGTATAGTGAAGTCAAGATTTGAGAAAGCGTTTATTTCAGAATCAAGAAGTTTCTTTCAGTGACAACGCGGCCTTTGATTAGTTGTTGTCTGTTGATTGATAACTCTATATAGATGTTGTTCAATGATAATGTGCGATGTGATTGGCTTTTGTACGCCATCTCGTCCAGGGACCAGTGACGTGATTGGTTGTTGTGTGTAGGTTGGTAAGGCCATGTCATCCAATGAGAGTGCAGCGTATGAGATAATGCAGATGCTGGATGTAGATTATGTGCTGGTGATATTTGGAGGAGTGATCGGGTACTCGGGTGATGATATCAATAAGTTCCTGTGGATGGTGCGTATAGCTGAGGGGGAGCATCCTAAGGACATCAGGGTTAGTAGAGCTCATTCTAGTATTCATTCATTCATAGTATTAATATATTCGCTGAATAATTAATTATAAGCCATGAACAAATATATCTAGGCAATGTAACATTATATTCCATGAAGACTGGCTGCATTTTTGACTAATTTATTAAATGATTGATTATTTTTATTTGTTTGATTAGTTGATTGACTGACTGTCTAATGGATAGTTATTGTTCAGATTGCTTCACCGCACATGGAGGGTTCAGAATTTTGATTAATTGATTGATGGATTAAGTAACTGAAGATTGCTAGATTTATGGATTGATGGTTTAATGTTGGATTTAGATTGCTTCATCCCACAGGGAGAGTTCATTGTATTGATTGACTGGTTTATTGACTGATTAGTTGATTGATTGATTGACTGATTGTTTCATTCACTGATTGATTGATTTACTTATTTATTAATTGATGCGCAGGAGTCTGATTATATTAATTAACCCCACATGAAGAGTTCAGAGTATTGATTGATTGGCTGGTTTATTTGACTGATTAGTTGATTGATTGATTGATTGATTGATGTGCAGGAGTCTGATTACTTCACCCTCAGGGAGAGTTCAGAGTATTGATTGATTGATTGATTAGTTGATTGATTGATTGACTGATGTACAGGAGTCTGATTACTTTACCCCTCAGGGAGAGTTCAGGGTGGATGCTGGTGGCTCCCAGACCCTACTTAACTGTCTCATGTATAAACTCAGCTACTACCGCTTCGGTGAAATGCAGGTCTGTACATTAAGTGTTGCGTACATTGTAAATTGGTTTAGCCCGACTTTCTCATTTCTTTTTATTTCTATTATCCTCCGCTCTCGTACAAAATCTGAATGTAATGGTGACTAACTATTGCTATGTTATATTGCTGAACACAGCTGCATTCTCGTCTTAGGACTTCAGTAGATGTTTATAATTAATTTGGCGACTGATATTGATGCTTTTGGGCACTTAATATATTAGACACAACTTTAGTTTTGTCTAATAAATAGTTATTGAGTATAAAATATTATTCGTTTATATTCTTATAGTTATATATTAAGTTATATATTAATTATTCACTTTAAAATATATTTCATTCAAAATTATTATTCAGATAGTAAGTATTACTCGTATGTATGTGTATTGTTACTATTCAATTACATATTCAATTTCTTATTTATCAATTACCATTCACTTATTAAATATCTATTTGTTTATTTGCACATTGAACGCTGACAGCTTGATTTCCGCACACCCTCTGGCTACGACAGGACGCGTAACGTTGAGATAGGAAACAAGAACTTTAAGCTGGAGCACTTGGAGGAAGCCTACACCACGGAGCATTGGCTCGTGCGTATCTACAGAGTTAAACCTCCAACCAACCGCATCAGCTCTCCGGTTGTTGCAAAAGGACGGCGCAGATCTCCGTCCAAGAAGGTATTTCATCTTTCAAGTAATATTTCATTACACACATTACAGAAATGAGGAATTAACTAGTTCTTTGTATTTTTAGCATTAATTTTTGCTTTATTGGTTACATTTCACAGAATATCTATATAATTACTCTAGAGTTGGTTCACTTCTTAAAATAATTTTAATTATTCATCATTTTTGCTCTATGTACGTTTGTATCTTACAAGTTCTTGAATTTTGCAAGCGGGGGATTGATACATTTAGACGGCTCAAAGTATGTTGTCGCTCGTTTAAGTATTGACATTTGTTTCTGTATTTGTAGACATCTCGTAGAAAGAAGGGAACGATAAAGAACCCTATTACCATCGTTAAAGGAAAGAAGCCAGTGCTAAAATCGAAGAAACTATAAACGATCAACTGCTCATTCTGTAGTAGCGATGTTTAGACGGCTTTGAGCGCGTGAAGTTAGACATGGAGCCGAGTGTTGATACTCTGAATGTTTGTGTTATGTGTGTGCTACAGGTACAGTGTGTCAGACTGTGCATGATGTTTAGCCTGTACTTTGGTATGCTGGTAATTGTTGTGATGAATGTGTGCAGATTATGTAAGTGTATTTTTGCGCTGTAGTTACTTTCAATGTTTTGCTGTATTATTTCATCTGATTGAAGCCTGACTATACAAAATATACAAAAAGGAATGAAAAGTATGCATTTTGTAAACAATGTATGTATTAACTACTGTTGCTTGTGTTTGTGGTATGACTAGTTTTGATTTATTTATAGAATATCAGCTTATCGCTCGTGAAATGCTGTTTTGGAATGTTAACCTTGATATAACTCTATGTAGTGTAGGAATCTGAATTGCACTGCGTTATTTTTTCATGGAAAGATTTACTAAAATATTTCTTATTCTTCAGTCAAATAAACTGTTAGGAAATAACAACAGCTAAGCACCATTGTACACTCACACTTTAAGAATGGTTCTTCGTGATTCTGTCAATATATGATGGCTGAATTGAGCCTGAATACTGATATAGTTTTGGTTGATGTTTTCTGTCAGTAATGCAGGTATATTTTAAATGTATCGATGCTGTAGTACACGTCATGTTAATACTACTTCTGATTGGAGCTGTGTTGTTTTCTACATATGACACGCACTTGCTGTTATCTCACAGGTCTGTCCGATATGGCAATTCCCTACGGTCTAAAAATATTTTCAATTTTGTGTGAAATGCACATACTATTCAAACGATTTTGTTGTTGATTAATTGTAACTTTATTGTTAATTTTTTTCTGAAACGTTTATGTACAATAAAATTTTAACAAAGTTTCTTAATCTGGCTGGTTAAACTAACCAGCATTTGTATATATGGCATGAATTGAATACAGGAAAAATGTTATATTATCCAAATGTTTAGAAATATTACTAATTTATATTGTTCAATTAAATAGATAGCCTTTGTGTGGCTTCTCAATTCTAATCTATACGAGAAAGTTTTTAATCCATTGCTTGCTAGCTGATGAGCTGATGAAAGCTGAGACCTATGTTATTCCGTGTTGTTAGCAACTATCTCCATTCCCATTTTGTATCCGCTACACTGAAGAATAGATCATCTCTTAACTCCGCATATAGTAAGAAGCGATTAAACAATAACTGAAGAAGGCCACACCAAACCACCAAAGAAGCCTTAGCTTTCAAGCTGTAGACTCCGTAAGGTGTGGATTAGGCATGGCGTCTTGTGAAGGGATTAGCTTGTTGATCTATGTAGTTTGAAAACAGACTCTGAGTATGGATTGGTTCCTTGGACCTGGCACTTTGACAGAATGCCAGAGAGAGATCATCACTCTGTGTATGTGGATCAAGAATTAGCATTGCATACTTCCTTCGTGTAAATTGTTGTGGCAGTACAGTTCTATGATACACACTCTCAAGTCTTATATCTGACTCTTCAGAAACCTATATTTAAAAAGGTTCCAGTCAGTGATGCTTTGATTTCTTTTTAATGAACCTTTCGTAACTGAATAAATACTGCACGTTAGGTTATTCCTTGAGATCTTTCATTATCTGGTATTGTCCAGTATAACATAAAGATGTGAATTTTTCTGTGGTGTGAACAGTTCTACGCTGGTCTATAGGGTTACGCATAATAATGATTGAGAAGGATCTCGAGTCTTCAAATCTAGCCCTTGTCACTTTAAAGTTTCCTTCAAATCTAATTGCCGCTGTATGTACCTGTTAGCGAGCTGATATTGGAGTTAGTTGCATTGTGGACCTGGTCTGACTCGATATTTTGTCAAAGATGGAAGCCAACTTGCTGTTAATTTTGTATTGTCTATCAACGAAAGTTTCTGTCAAGAATGGAATTTTTTGTTACAAGATTTTGCTTAAAAACCAACGGTGTGAGCTCTTAAATGATGTATATCATATAAGATCAATATATATATATATATATATCAATGGGTTGTTTGTTTTTTAGTGATTTGTGTTCACTCATACATTTCATACTGGCATAGTGGTACGCCATCTGTTCTACTCAGAAAAATTTTTTGTTTATATTTATGAAAACATTAAGTAATAGATTGTGTAGAACGATAATTTATTAATTCACTGATTGATAACTTGTTCCTTTAGAGCTAAATGATTGTATATCTACTTTTATCACTAGATAGCTCTGATAGCTCTGAGTTTGGATTTGGTAGTTTATCAAATAGTTTTGTAAATGATTTAATTTAACTTGAATGGTTGTAACGACATCATGCTTGTGGCCTCCGTTCAATTATTGTAGTCAGTTCTTTATCCCTACATTAAAGCGATGGCTACAGTGTATGACTGGAGTCAGGTTTATCGTATGTTACACTGCTCAGAGTCATCATCAGCGACGAAATTGAGGCCCTATACGATGACGTCACTACGCTAACAACAGATCACGTGGTTTGGGGGCGGGATTAGCGCAGTCGGTTAAGCTGCGCGTCAGTTGAACGAAGTTAAGCTCCATCGCGCCGGTTAGTACTTTGTGGGCGACCACCTTGGAAGACCGAGTGTTGACAGCTTTGAAAGAAAAAAAATCCCGAGGATGTTGGAAGGTTATTCTTAAATCCGCGTCGGCTGCAATTGATGCGCCAACAAAAGGCAACGATTACTAATAACCATGGAAAGGAATGGAGGAAATGCTGAAAACTACAAAAACAGAAACTAAGAAAGGAAACCATGTAGCACATGCGGTATGTCATGTGTGTAACTAAAGGAACAAAAAAAACACATTAAAAATGGCTGCTGGTAGTGAAGTCTAATAGAACTCACTAGTCGTCACAAACATCTTTTACTTAGCTGAACAAAGTTGTGAAGCTAGAGCCTAGTGCATCGTTATGTTCTACCATAATAGCTGCTATCAGACGGCTCCCGTCAGGGATTCAAACCTTTTATCTCCTACTATGCAAGCTAGTTACCCACTGATTTGGAAAGGTAAGCTATGTGCCTGCTCTGCCTTCCATCCAATACAATTAAAATGCAGAGTGCTCATTGTGGTGTGCGAAATTAAACCAAAATATAATTCTGTTATGATTGTTAGGTCCAATTTTGGTAGCAAAATATTTGATGCGCATTTTAATGATATAGCTTACCACTTGTACCAGTTGTCCATGTGTTTGCAGCTATCTCTAGTGTTCTGTCATTCATACTCGGAGTCTGTTGCCTTCCTCAGTTCCTGCTTAGTTAGTGTGTACATATGGCCGGCGTGTGGCTGCCTAACTATGCACGAATGTATCTGTGTGTTCTCTGCTGTGTCTGTATGTTGATGTTGATTTTTAAGATCTATTGATGGTTTGATCTAGTGATGGTTCCTAAGACATTCTTCTCAAGTCATCGCAGGCTCTGTACTCAGCTCCGGCAGTATAGCATGGAAGTCCACTTCGAAATTGATATTATTAGGGTTTTGGTTTGGAAATTTAGAATTTTTTAGATTTTTGAATTTCAGCTGTAGAATTTATATTAATTAATTTCGAAGTGGACTTTCGTGATGTGTCCCGTTCAATATCCCTAATTGGGCGCTTGGGGTACCAACACTGTTTGTCTGGGTTGCAGACACGGCAATCTTGTTGATCGCGTCTTGTTGACTGTGGCAGTCATTGTGACATACACTCGAACTGGGGTGTATTTACCCTCTTCCCTATTTTACATGTGTTGACTGTGGTGGCCACGCCATAGTACTATTTACAATCTCGGAATATGTAAGTGTCATCCGTAGCCTTTACTCGCCGTTCACTCAAATTTGCGGAACTTATGTAATCTTTTTCCTGTAAAATGTTTGGTCGGATACGAATGTGTATGATGTGATAAATGTAATAAATATATTAAATAAATACTATAGGCTGGTATGAATCACTCTGTAGCTTAAGCTACACCCTCTATGTTATAGGTAAGACCAATGTATGTTATATTATTTCTCAATCAATACATCAAGAAGTTGATTATTTGATGCGATGATTTGATGTTGTCACGTGATCGTGCTGTGAAGTATTCTATGGAAGGTGTAATTATTTTCTACTTTTATTCTGTTGCTGCTCGTATAACGTTGATTGGTCTAATTGTGCGCTCTTGTTTTCTTCTTGTTACGTTGAGCACGTTTTCCTTTGCATTCACTCTCGTATGTTGACTACTACTGTCGTTAATTAATTACTAGCATCTCTACGTTCTGTAGTTGATAAAAATGTTTCCTATCAACGGCACTGGCTCTTTGTGTTCAATAAATCTTTCTCTAGCTGACCGTAAAGTGCCGAATTCCATAAAAGATTTAATAATAGTTATTGTTAGTAGTACTACTGGAGGAATTATTAGGCCTACTGATGTCATCATTGTTTATTAACGTATTAATGGTCTGTAGCGCATAAAAAGTTGCTCGGCTGCAGCTCATTTGTTGCAGGGTTCAATTTCAAAGCTCGTTCCCTAATATTAGGCTTTGGAGACAGGAAACTGACGTTAAACTTCATGGCATCAGCTTCATTAATATTTTATCTAATCCCGAGATTTTCTTTGGATAAAGCAGAACAATACTTTGGAAAGCTGATAGCATGAGCATTTCTGTCACCCTGCTAATTTTTATTACGGCGGGATTCCTCGGCTCATTTAAACTAGACGATCTCGAGTAGCAGTGAGATGAGCAGCTCGTTCTTTCTATTAAATGGATTTAATCAAAGTGCAGCTGTTACACATGCCCGCTGTTTCATCATCAGCACCATATTCCATTGAACCCAGTTTAACTAGGGTCGGGATAAAACTATTTAAACCGCTGTTAAAACCTAAGAATATAAAATATATAATTATCATAATAGATGTTTAACATTCAATTCCTCATCAAAGATGATGTCAATTGAATCTCGAGAAATTTGAAGGAGTGTAGCATAGTGGTAATTGACCACAATTAGTAAATAGCTAGACCGGTGATGCTAATATTTACTAGTTTAAAGTTTTTAATTTATTACCTAGATTTACTAACTGGAAATATTTAATATTTTTAGCTGTTGAACCTGAGGAATTGCACTAGCATAAAAGAAATCTGATGGTGTCGTCTATAGTATCATTTAGAAACTAAAGTGAAGTTTTGCGTCACTTTCCTATCTGTAGTGACTAGACGACCGCTGAATGTAAACCATAGATCTAAAGATTTGTGGAGGTACATCTTAAGTCCAACTTGACTACGTGACAATAGAAGACACTGCTGAGAGCTTGTCATGGACGACCGTGGCGCTGTAGAAGTTGTTAGCGTCATAGGTATCATCAGTCAATATTTTTGTGCCTAATTTTGAAGGAGGAGAGATCTGATAAATACAGCTTACACATAAGTATACTCTACTTATAAGTTATACATAATTATAAAATAATAAAAGTAAATATACACAATATGGAGCGCATTACACTTTAATCGCTTCAAAATTCTTTAATTTTAAGGATAAATTGCTTGAATGATGGGGACGGCGTTAAAAAATAGAATTTTTAAGCAATTAAAGTGTAGTACGCCCCATATTGTGTATAATAAATTGTATTTATTGTTGTATAATTATATTACATTTGTATATAAGAAAGTATAATCCTTCTTATTTAACATTTCTCATATCCCTCGTCCTTCGTGATCATGTACGTCATCAATCAACCAGTTGCAGCTAGCGCGATAAGATGCTTTGAAGTAGGACACCTGGTGTCAACAGTTGAATCATTGAGCATTGTGTTGCCACAACTCTGAGTCAGTTAACAACACATATCTAATATATCATAAACAGAGACAAGTATATCGTTTGTCTTACCATCTAATGATAATGTCGTTAAGGTATTGAACAGTATTGATTACTTGAATAAGTTGATTAGATTTCAACATTAGTTCATATTCTAGTTGATGAATTTTGACAGTTGCCTTTCGATTCATGTAAAAATTTTGAATTATCTTCTCTCTAGTCCACTGCAATTTCTGTCAAAATGTGTAACATCTTCACCCAGTTTACCCTGTCAAAAGCTTTCTTAATGTCTTCAGTTCTTCAATTAGGCATACTTATTTTTTCTGCCGTTATATCAGGTCCTCCTTTATCGTCTTTTATAACAATTTTTCTTCTTTTTTTTCTTTTTTTATATTTAAAGAATTAAAACTGGTCTGCTAAGACCAACCATTAATTCTGTCCTGACAGTCTATTTAACTAAAGATAATCCAATGATTACGTTTAGGTTGCAAAAGTAAATAATTTCAACTTCTTATGAAGTAGTTTTAAAGTATATTACTTATAGAAGGCTTCTGATCTAGTCTAGTGACTAAATTATTAAACTAGTTCGAAGGGCTTAGTCCTCTTCAGCCTGCGGAAACGACGTTGTTGGTTCAGTAGTTGAAGAGCTTGCGGATTGATGTGATGACTGAGTCGGTCTTGATGTCTTGTTACCGAGTTTCTTATTACTTCTACTACCAGGGGTATTTTCAGATCACGATGAATATCATTATTTCTGATGTACCAAGGAGCATTTACAATGTTTCTTAACACCTTATTCTGGAACGTCTGGATAATCTTAGTATTAGATGATTTGATACAGCCCCAAATTTGACATCCATATAGCCAGACTGGCTTCAACACTTGACAGTATATTATAAGTTTATTATGTATCGAGAGTTTAGAATTTCGTCCAATTAGCCAGTAGTGTGCCTATATCTGAGGTTGAGCTCATTTCTTTTCTTCTTAACATGCTCTTTCCAACTCAGCTTATTATCTAGATTCATACCAAGATATTTGGCATTATTTTCCTATGGGACTTCTGTACCATTGATAGAGAGCCTTTTCGGATTCTTTATTCTTTTATTTGTAAAGTTTACGTGAATAGACTTCTGTTCATTTAACTTTATCTTCCAAGATTTAGTCCATTCCAGAAATTTATTACACCCTGCTTGTACTCTGCTGGTGGATGTGGCGAGATCTTTTCCAGTTGTGATTATTGCTGTATCATCTGCAAATGTTGCCAGAGTAACTCCTCTCATAACTGGAATATCGCAAGTGTAGAGCAGGTAGAGGATTGGTCCTATAACACTTCCTTGTGGGACGCCTGCATGTATATCTTTGAGATCAGAATATTCGTTTTCATATTTTACTCTGTATGTTCTATTTGAGACATATGACGTTAAAATCTCGGTATACTGTGGCGGCATCTGCTGCGTGAGTTTATGTACTAAGCCTTCGTGCCAGACCTTATCAAAAGCAGCAGCTACGTCAAGGACTACTGCTGTGCTAACTTCTTTTTTCTCTAGTGCATTCTCAATTATATCAGATATACGATGTACCTGTTCTATTGTAGTATGCTTTTCTTAAAACCGAACTGAAAATCAGGGATTAACTTGCGTTCTTCAATGATCGGTTTCATTCTTTTCAACAGTAGCTTTTCAAAAAACTTTCGATATAACTGGTAGAAGAGAAATAGGCCTGTATGATTTAACATCAGTGGGGGGTTTACATGGCATTGGTATCTTAATTACCTCTGCCACTTTCCAGATATCAAGAATATATCTTAGTCGAAATGCAGCATTAAGTAAGTAAGTCAACATGACTAATCCTTTCCTAGGCAATTCTTTCAAAATAAGTCCAGTTATCAGATCAAAACCTGGAGCCTTCTTTGGACTTAAATTTGTTTTTATCTCATGAGCCAATTCGTTAGGCGTAGTAAATGGAATATTTTCAAATTTGTCATTTGAGATAGAGTGAAGTGAAATATTGCTCTGTATTTGATTTGGTTGAAAAATCTCAAACAGACTTTCTGCAAACAGATCAGCTTTCTGTTCATTGCTTCTGGCCCAGGGTTCAGTTCCCTTCCTGATTGGAGGAATTGAGGCGACAGGTCTTTTAATTTTCTTTGTAGCTTTCCATAGAGTGTAATCGCCATCACGGTTTGGCGTTAGATTACTGAGACATGAATCCATAGACTCTTCCTTTAATTTCTGTATTTCTCTTTTCAAGTTTTGAGTTTTATTGTTTAGAATAGTTTTATCTCCTGGATCTCTAGTTTGCTGCCACCTTCGTCTTGCCTTTCTTTTTTCAGTCACAAGCTGCCTGATTTCAATCGGATAGTTTTTACCTGGAGTAGAGAAAGTTTTTTCTCGAGTATTTCTGAGAGCTGCATTCTGTACAATTCTTACAAATTTCTCAGCTTCTTCTAGGTGCTCTTTTGTTTTTAGAGCAATTTTTAAGTTAATATTGTTTTACAGATCGCATTTGAAACCCATCCACTTTGTAGTTTTATTTATCAATGTAGGTCGAGATTTAATTTTGATTATTTTCTCACTTAGTGTGAGAAGTACTGCAGAGTGGTCAGAGTCGAGATCATAGTTATTATCCGTGTGGAGGAAGTTTGATGAAACTTTCCTGGCGATGAAGAAGTTCAACAGATCAGGAAGTTTATTAGTATCTGTTGGCCAGTAAGTTGGTTTACCTGTTGACTGAAAGTTGCAGCCCAGTTCTTTGATAGCTTTTCTTAGCTTACTACCTTTTTGTAGTTATTCTAGAACCCCAGTCTACATGCTTAGCGTTGAAATCACCTCCAAGAATAAATCTCTCACCGAGTTGTTGCAGAAGTACTTTATATTGTGCTGCTTTAAGGTTATGTCTGGGTGGAATATAGGCAGCGCCTATAATAAAAGTTTGTTTCATTGATATGATAGAAACTAGGGCTAACTGTATTTCTGGCTTTTGCAAATATCCTTCTTCATAAGGATCTATTGAATCCTTAACGGTAACTGTACTGCCTCCTCTCGCCTGATTTTCTGGATGTGTTGTATGATAACATTTGTATCCTCTAATTTTTATCTCTCTTATAAAATGGGTTTCCGTTATTAAGCAGACATCTATTGACTGAGTTTGTAAGAATACCTCCAATTCAGTCTTTTTGTTCAGAATGCTGTTGGAATTCCAGAGTGCTATTCTTAAATTTGTTCTATCCATTATTAGAATTTAAGTTTTTAGTTGGTGAATTTGTCTCAGCCTCTAGTACATTTAGTCTTTCACCAAATTTCTTAAATATCTCAATCTTTCTTCTAATTTAAAATCTGCTGCGCGCTTCACCAGCCAAATTAAGGCCTAAAAGTATATTCTCGTGAAATGATCAACTTTGATGATATCTGTTATTTTTAATACTGCATATGAATGAGTTACATACCGGCTTACTTGGAGATATAAAACAAATTAAAAAGCTTACAGACACGTGATATCTGGGACAATAAATGGAATATTCAGCCTATATTATCTAGGACTTTGAAATTGCTCAATGAAGTTCTATAGCCTGGCGGTGCATTCGTACCGAATTGCGCAGATGTGAAATGTACTTATCTTGCTTTATTAAGTATGTTTACCTATTCCTGCCTTATTATTAGACTACTATAGAAGAGAGTGTCTCAGTTGTTAAATCTAATAAATTCCAAATCTGTTAAATTCCAAATTGCCAATTCGTTGGTAGATCCGCACATATTTAATATCTTCTACAATACACAAATAGTTGGACTTCACGATGTTTTATCATATACTTACATATGACACTAAGCATTGGAATAGCTTTGTGTTTCAAATATATTTCATATTTGACAAATTTCTTAAGTAATTCAATAAAATTAAGACCTAGTCAAGGTCATATTCTTTGTGAAAGAATATATTATATTTTGCATATTCGTAGAAAATTTGTTAGCAGTGTGGAACAGTCACTCTTGAATGCTTCACTGATAGTTTAACATTGTTTCACTCTCAGATACTTGTTTGCAACTGCATTGGTTGCTTGTTGTGTATGTTTTGCACATATTTGTAATTTCTCTCTTTATGCTTTGTCTGTGGATTTATTCACGAATAAATAAATAAATTATACGTGACAATAGGGCCTAATATAGTTATAGACGGTGGTCAGCTATATAAGATGTGTATCATCGTCCCTGACGGCCGTTGTTCTAGTTTTTACAGACTGTTTGATACCCTGTGTTTCTGGGAATTTTTTTATTTTATTTGTTTTAAATGTTTATTTCTATTTGTATTTGCCAGTGATTTGGTGTTGATGCTGAAATAAACACATATCTCTTTCTCTCTCTCTCTCCCTCGCACAGATGCTTGTTTAAGACCCATTTCCTCCTTCCTCTCCATGGTTATTAGTAATCGTTGCCTTTTGATGGCGCATCAATTGCAGCCGGCGCGGATTTAAAAATAACCTTCCATCACCCTGGGATTTTTTCCTTTCTAAGCTTTCACCCACTCAGTCTTCCAAGGTGGTCACCCGCAAAGTACTAAACGAGGTCGATGCTGCTTAACTTCGATAATTGACGCGCAACTAAGCCAAGTGCGCTAATCCTGCCGTTATTTTTTTATTGTTATTTATTTTTAATTAAGAAGGTTATAGTCATATTATAGTCTTATGATGTTGCCATAGCTATTGCTATGTCCTATCTGGTTATACTGTGATTCAAGGGAGAGGATGACTATGATGATATGTTGATTTATAACTGATAGCAGTAACTATCAACAGTTAAGCCTACTTATCAAGAATCTGATAAGTCTACCAAGTGGTTGTTATCTGTTCAACAACAACATTAGCGAAATCATTATGTATTTACAATTCTAAGGAATAGTTCACGTTTACGATATCTGCAACGTTTTTATTGTATTTACGTATTGCTTCTTACTTTGAAGTGCTATTGGCGCTAGACTGCTTTCAGAATCAGAGAATCAAACTGTAGATTATAGTAGCCTATTATACGAGTGAACATTCTAAGGGAGTGGTGAGTGTACTAAACGAGGTGATGGAAGGTAGAATGGAAGGAAAGAGAAGCAGAGACGCAAACCGAGATTAGGAATGTTAGATGATTTAAAGATTGTATGTGGGAATGAAGAGGAAAACAGAAGACAGAGAAGAGTGGAGCTTAATGTGCCATGGACCTGTTAGTAGGCAGTGCATTTTCCAATACTTCTTCTATTGCACTGCCTAACGGCGGGTTCATAGCATATTACTCTTCCAAGCAACTCTATCTTCAGCCTTCCTTTTCATCTCTACATATGAATTTGTTATCATTCATGATCACGTGTCTTAGTTTGCCTCTAACTTTTCCCGTTGCGTTCTTTCTTCTATTAGGTTATATCCTTTAGCGAAAAATTCTCCCTGTAGTATATCTTATCCAGTTTTTGTTTATATTTCGTATGACATTTATGATTTATTAACTATCTATCTTTACAGACTCTATTAAGAATTTCTTCATTTGTAATTTTGTGTGTCTAACCAATCTTTTTCCAACTTTCTCCATAACCACATTTCCAATGCCTTTAGTATCCCGAAAGAAGTATCATCTTTCCTTAAAGTCCGCGCTTTACATCCGTATAGAAATGTCGAAACACCAACGTTTTCGCAGTTTATGTTTATTTGTTTGTGGATTATATTCTCTTTTTGAAATAGTCACTTTTACTGCGTCATTTCCTTGGCTGATTAATCTTTGCTGTTGATAGCGCAAGTTGGCAGCATGTTCCGATACATAATTAACCTTTCAAGGGCTCTATAGGATATAGATCTACGTCCGTTGTTGACTGACTTGAATTTGGAAATCGGACCACTTGCTTCCGAGACGAACACTCTAACCGTTGTGTCATCTCCCCTCCTCTAATATTTGCAAAACAGGAATTGTTAATACCAGGCCTTTCGAATGAATCCCCTTTCTTTGGTGTAAGTTTGGGACACAACTTCATTCCCCCAAATAAAAGAGACACCTTTCAGGCTGTCAGTGAGTTCACAAGCCAGGACAATGCCTGTATAAATATACCAGGCGGGGATCAAGCAGTGCAGTGTCTTATAATAGTGTTCAGTTGTTGAGATTACTGCTGATCTTTACTAGCAGCTTCATTCTGTAGGAAAGACAAGGTAAGTCAGTCCAATACTACATGTAGATCTATATTTGTAATTCAATATAACGTACAGTACTTACTGTCCGGTGCAGTTAATTGTAAAATATAAGGAACAGCACAACACAGCAAAGTAAGATAAATACAGCACAGTACAATATAGTACTGTACAGAATAGTACAGTACAGCATTACAGTAGACTGGGTAGACTACAGTATAGTACAGCGTAGTGCAGCATTATCTCTTGTAGTGTGCAAACAGACGTTAAACTTGACTCTCCTATTCCACAGGTTGTATTAATTAAATTGGCTAACAACAAATTTTACTTCAGGCTACATGATTTACTACTAGTAAAACCGCCTTGCGCAAGCCCTCGCAAATAAGCAGCAATGTCATGCTTCGTCATAAAAACACGAATTACGCTTACCTATCAAAATATCTAAAACAAATAAAAATAAAAGCTTAGGCCTAATGCGTGTGGCTGTCAGAAACGAAATATAATTAATAACAACGCGGTTATTGTATTTCATTGAATATTAACGGTAGTAGCGAATACGAATAACCATCGTTTAGCAGCGCAGCTTTCGTTTCTAATATGCGCAATAACCAATATTTTATGATACGTGATACACATGTGCGGCAGCTACAGTCAGCTGTCAGAGAAGACTGGCATTGTCAGTTTCTCATAAAAGTAGAAACAGCCTATATATAGCCTAGCCGTTGCATGTAAAATGAGTTTTAATTATTCGGCGATATATTCACGTTCGGCATAAATGTGAATAACGTCATATCATTAGAAAAGTCTTTTTGCTTGCTTAATGTAATGCCTTATTTTTCTCTTCCCTTCTTGTCCCGCCTATAGAAATTTAGAATAAAATATACTAGTGTTGATGAAAGAGGCTAGGAACCGATAAAAGTTGGAGGAAGACAATTACCTAAAATAGAATAATCACTTTATTCACCGTTATTCATATCAGATCAAGACATTAAATACATTACGTTTATACTATACAGTCCTCTCACAGTAGTAGATTGTAGATTTACGTCAGACGTTTATCATAGGCCCACTTGAATTATGGAGTGCTTTCAACTCTCAATACTGCCTGACGAATCAATATGTATCAGCAACAGTTGCATGTACTAGCAACTTAGGTAGCATTTCATTTGCGTGCATTAGCTTCGAGTATATCGCTTCCACATATCAGCGGGTCGGGCTATTACAACGAGTGCAAGTCTTTTAATGTCATTTGTATCATTTTACTAGGTTATTATACGCTGGTATACAACGCAAATAAAAGCTTTAAAATAACGACCTATCTTTTCGCTTTTAATTTATAATTGACATTTCATTTTCCATTAAATACATGTATTTTAGTATGTAAGTGTATCCTAGTGCCCCTGGTTAAACTGGGATTTAAGGGAAGATGATGATGATGATGAAGTGTATCCTAATGCTATATGGTTAGGAGTAGTGACTTGCGTAGGATTGAGGTGAGAGGAAATTACAGCTAATGTCCGATATTATTAACGGTAAGAAGTTATATGCCCGTTTCTTTAGTGTGTAGTCAATATAGAGTATTAGGCCTATACACACAGTCACTGCACCATAGCCTATCAAATACGCTGCCCATGTTCAGCCTAAACTGGAGCTTAGCCTGTAGTGAAACTGTAGTGTCCACTGTTGTAGCACTTCTTATTCTGTATATAGTTTTGTCGTACGTCTAATGTATTGCAATGTCTTTTGTAGCATTGTACTGTACGTGCTGCACTAAATATTATCTAACAGCTGAGCTGGAGTATTTCATTTTTAAATATAACAAAATCACGTCTTCTTTCTGACAGCTGCCTTTTTCAAAGCAGGCTAAACACATGTAGCACCCTAAAAGTCATGTGCTATTGATTTGTATTCACATATTTTTTTCAGAGATATGTCAATCGCGGGTATTGAGCAATATTCAGCACCGGCTTTATTTGCTGGAACTTTTCTCGTCTCTTATCTGGCATGGTACGTTTTCTCCAAACAAAAGGAGTACAATGGCAAGAAGCTTCCGCCGTCCGTTGGAAGTTTGCCTCTAGTGGGATCGATGCCGTTTCTTCCAGAGCGATGTGTGATGCCAAAGTTCTTCCTGGAGAAAGCCTCAACCTGCAGTGACGTCATGTCTTTCTCTGGAGGCGGCAAGTATGTCGAGTATTTGCTTCAAAAGTAACAATTTTCCTTTTTTAAAAAATAATTTTTTCTTATTTCTTGCCCACGTTGTGTCCGGTTTGATGAAGAATAGATCAACCGTGGACTGCACGTGTCGTAAAAGGCGCCAAAGCACTATAATCACAGCCAACGTCGGAAATTGCACTCGGTTGATGAGCGCATAGGCTCCTGATATTGCTACAAAATTTTCTAAAACGAATGAAAAACTTTAATCCCGACCCTATAGTTAAACCGGATTCAAGGAAAGATGGTGATGGTGATTGTTTTTCTTATTTTACTATCCTAGGTCAAGGTTAACGCCAATGTTAGCGTCAGTCTATCTCTGAGAGAACAGCAGTGATTAGCAAGCCCGGAAATGTATTCAGCATAATATCTGCAGTGGGAATCCTATTCGTTTTTGTAACATGCCCTGTCTAAAATCTATCAGTATAACCAAAATAGCTAATATCTACAAGACACACACCAAAACATACATGTACCAATACATATCTGCAAATAAGTAATCTAATATATGCAAGTAATCTCTAGCTAATATCTAAAAGACATAGCCCAAGACATAGCCTTTTTTAATATCTTAAAATACCCCTCTAGTAATAGAATTTGCACCTCCAGTAACCGCGATTTTACCCCCCCCCCCCAAAGTGATTAGTCCAGATGCCAAACATTGACTCGATAAATGGTTGTACGCCCAAAAAAGGTCGCCACTTTTTATTTGATGAAAAAATGTGACAAATTATGCTAAATAAATAAAATAAATGTGCCGGCGCTTTAAAACACTGCATTTTTATTGGATGATTGATTGATAGGTACATAGTGATACTGAGCAGCTATGAGGCGATTAGAGAGGCTCTCATTAAGCAGTCTGTGGAGACGGCAGACAGACCGCAGCACTACCTCAACGGGCTGGCATTCAATCCAAAAGGAAAAGGTACGATTAAGCGCTGTCATGCCAGTGCAAGCTCTATGATCTATCCTATGTCTCTATCTCAAGGCTTAAGTTTGATGAGAAAACATATTTAACAAGAAAACATATTTAGAACCTATTCAACGTTAACTTATCAGCAACCGATTTTAATGTGAATTTCAGCCAGTGGCTTCTTTAATCAAAGAGGTGAGGTCTGGACTTCGAACCAGGTACCCTTGAAATTTGAGAAAGGGTATTAGGTTTGCGAGCGCCTAGGCTCCAGAAATTGCTAAAATCTCTGTAAACCGAATGGAAGAGAAATAGGAGAGTAAGTGATGATATGGTGTGGGACAGAGGGAAGAGGAGAAAGTCTATTAGTATCCCGATCCTGGTTAAACAGGGATTAAAGGGAAGATGATGACGATGATATCATAAATTTGTTGATCGATAGAAGTAAAGAAAATAAGGTATGTGTACTAGAAGTAGTCACGTATACCTGTCTTAGGCCTATATGTGAACACTACACGTATACATATATATAAGCAGTATTTCTTATTCTGCAACATAACTCTTATCTCTTTCTTTCTCTCTCACTCTCTCTCTCTCTCTCTCTCTCTCTCTCTTGCTCTAGTGTTCTGCCAAGTGGCATGTCTAAGGTGCATGTTTATACTTACATGCTGCTCTTACTTCTAAACCATAATTTTAACTCTACTCGCATGCAGCTCTCACTTTTTAACCATAGTTCTAACTCCTCTTCCATAGGTATCGTCGACGCTCATTACAACGCCCACTTCAGAAAGATTCACCAGCAGTCGCTGTCCATACTCAAGGACTTCGGATTCGGACAGAGAATGATGGAGGAGAGAATCCGCCTGGAGGTGGAAGATCTGATAAAGAACTTCAGAGCTCTCAACGGCCAGAAAGTCTACGCTAAGAACCTCGTGGCTGCCTCTGTGCTCAGCGTCATCAGCAGTATTGTCATGGACGACCGACTGAAGGATTCGAGCATAAACAAGCGCGTCGCTGATGCTGCCATCGGGATGACCCAGACGTCTATCGAACTGTTCCCAATCGAGTTCATACACTCGCTGCGACATCTGCCTAAATTTAAAGTACCGCTAGAAACGGTTAGCACTGACGTTATTCTTGTCATAATAATAATTATAGTAGTAGTAGTAGTAGTAGTAGTAGTAATAATAATAATAATAATAATATTAACCTCCGACAATTTTTATAGCGGTGTCATGGCCGGTGTCCGGTCTTCGAGACCGTTTTACAGGTTCCTGGCAGGCTATTATTAATCCTGTCATGGTTAATAATATATTTGCTATTGATTGCGCCATTCGGCAGCAATCTTCGATACATAATTAACCTTCCATGGGCCCAATGGGATACGTATCATTATTTAATTTCTCTCACTTACTTAATATGCGTTCGTGGTGAATTTTCGCAGGAAGTTTGAGGAATCTGTAATAATATAGTGAATTAACAGTTGTTTGAAAACCATTTATGGATAAAAATAAGTAAATAAATAAACAAAGATATATATATATGTATATATATATATATATATATATATATATATATATATATATATATATATATATATATATATATATATAGGAGGTGGCAAATATTGCTGCACAATGGAATGGATACCATTATTGTCATGTAATAATTTAATAATATCGTTATTTCTTTCGTCAGGTAAACTACCTTGCTTTTTCGAATTTCGGAATTTCTCTCCTGTTTACTGCCCGTGTCGTACTGTTGAACCTTTGACAACTGAAAGTTGCCAATTACATTTAAATGTACTCATAAATTATGTTTGCAGTCTTAACTTCTGTATTAGTTTCGTTTCTTTTACTTTTATCTCGAGTGGACGTTCTATTGTATCAGAAAGAGGGATGGCCCACTTTGTAGTAGACCAGTATCATAAGCAGGAGATCATCAGTTTGAATTCCATCAGAATATCCTCAACTGACACTAGGTCCTGCATACAGAGAGATACGTTTAACTTAGTTTAACTTTCATAATAGTATTTATTACAATTACTAAGTTACTTATCATTATTAATATAGTTCTCATTGCAGAAAATTTACTTAAAATTTAGAAATAATAATTTCTATAGATATGTATATCGAAATTAAAGTCCAAAGTCATCGTCATCGTCATCCTCCCTTGAAAACTACTTTAATTAGGATCGGGATTAGAAAATTTATAGCAATTTCTGGAGCATCCAAGACCAACAAGGCCAACCGAATGCCCTTTCTAACGTTGGTTTGGATCTCAGGGTTATTTCGCCTTTTACGACACATGAAAACCACGGTTGGTCTATTCTTTAGCAATCAAGTATTACATAAGCAGCAATATTTAAATGTAGGTCTATTTATGCTAAACTGTTGAATGAATATAGAGTAATTGCTACGGTGTATATTTCTGATTATGGGCAGGTAACACGGGATATGAACGTTCTTTTAGAGATCTCCAATGAAAGGATTAATCGGATACTGGAGGGTAAAGACTCGGCCTCAAACGAAAGCTTCATCAGCAAGTTCATCGAGAGAGAGGGAACAGAATTTGATGCTGAAGGCCTGCGATTCATTGTCAGAGATCTGATTGTAGCCGGTTTTGAAACCAGCTCTACCACCCTGCTGTGGGCACTGCTGTCTCTAGCCAATAGACCAGAGATTCAGGATCGTCTCCAGGCGGAGCTGGACTCCGTGGTACCTCGGGATAGGCTGCCATCTCTGGATGATAAGTCCAAGCTGCCGTACGTGGAGGCCTTTATACTGGAGGTGATGAGACATGATACGCTTGTGCCTCTGTCCGTGCCACGGGCCAATCTGGAAGATATTATTGTTAGCGGATACATCATTCCTAAGAATTCCATGGTGAGTGATGCAGATAATTAATTAATATGCTAAAATAAACAATACAAATTATTTACCTAAATTATCCTAGTTAAATTGAAATTCAAGGGAATATGACTAAATAATATAAATAATAAGCCATTTTAAACGAAATATTATTTTTTATCGTCATTGTACCAGTTGGACAACCAAAACACACACACAGTGCACAAAATAATCAAATCTGCAAACAAACAAAGCATAGAAAAGAGAACACAAACAGTAGCCTGCTTCTCTAAACAAAACGCAATAAGCAGATAAATATTAGAAATACAGTATTCAATCACACAAGTTATATTTATCAAAGGCACACACCAGATCCTGACACGCAGGATATTTTTCTTCCAAAAATAATCAAAGCTGAGCTTTGATTGTGTAGCTAACCATGGATGAATTAAATAAACTGTGTGTAGTAAACAAAACTTTCGATGATAAGCTAGCATCAGTCAATCAATCTGTCAATAAATCACTGTTCTATTTGTTGTACTAGTACTTATTAAATCATTGTATAAGTTGTTGTGCTAGTACTAAATCATTGTATAAGTTGTTGTGCTAGTACTAAATCATTGTATAAGTTGTTGTGCTAGTACTAAATCATTGTATAAGTTGTTGTGCTAAAACTGGCACTGTTATAACGTTGCACGAGTTGTACTTTTTTAATGATTTTTCCCTGGTGACGTCTAGCTGAGCCCAAGTGTACGACTCGATGTGCTCATCATGCCTGATAGAGAAGAATGAAAATTGGCAGATACACTGTCTTCACCATCATCATCCTCATCTTCACTCGAATTCTAGTTTAACTAGGGTCGGCATAAGAATACAAAGACTCTCTGCGGGGAGGGGAACTTTTTTAAAAATTCGTTTTATAATATTTTGTAGCTATTTCTGGAGGCTGAGCGCTCATCAACTGAATGCCCCTTCTCACGTTGTTTGAAATTAGGTATTTCTGCACTGTGAAATACTAAGCGCAATGATGATATAGAACGCGGAAACTTATGTTAAAATATAATCTGAACTGTGTTCAATTGAATTGTAGCCTTTGTGGGCATGCGTCAGAGCCTTCGGGCCTGTATGTCAATTTTTCACGTCATTCTATGCATGGTGTACAGTGTCATTATGATTTTTAAAAAAATATCTATCTTATATATATATATATATATATATATATATATATATATATATATATATATATATGTATATATATATTTTATATATATATATATATATATAAATATCTATCTATATATATATATATATATCTATATATATATATATATATATATATATTATATATATATATTGATATATATATATATATATATATATATATATATATATATATATATATATATATATATATATATAGTTTACACTGTATCTCAACAGCTAATGGCGAACCTGTACGCTGCGCACATGAACAAGGAGACTTGGGGAGATCCTGAGAACTTCAGACCCGAGAGATTTCTCGATCAGTCAGGCACCGAGATCATCAACAAAGAGAGAGTCATTCCCTTCTCCATCGGTAGTACGATTCATAATTGTAGTTTATGATATGACTGCATAATCATAAGCATGACTGCTTAAGCATAATCGTGACTGCAAGTGAGGAAACTGTGACGTTAATCTTAGCTTTTAGCTTTTTAGCTTTAGCTTTATATACATACATACATATATATATATATATATATATATATATATATATATATATATATACATATATATATATATATATATATATATAATAGTTATATACATGTATATATTAGTTATATATAATAGTTATATATATATATAATAGTTATGTATTATATATATATTCATGTATATATATATTATTTATTATTGTGTGATGTCGCTATTTGGGTATTGGTTTTGGTTTTGAATTCATTGTATAACCTGTATTCTAGTATGCTTACCTACAATCGAAACAGTGCTTTGTTTAGTATTTCACGTTTGTCTGCATATTTGTTTCTATGTTTGTTTGTACGTGTAGGTAAGCGTTCTTGTTTGGGTGAGTTGCTGGCTCGTCAGGAGATTTTTCTCTTCATTACTGGACTGCTGCAGCAGTTTCACATCAGACCACCAGAGGGAGTCGACGTTATCCATGCCAAGGAGCTGCCTGGATTCACGATATCACCCGAACCTTTCGACGTTCGCTTTCTTCCTCGAGAGTAACAGTGGATGCTTACAGTTTATTTTATATATTTATATCGGTATTTTTTATCGTTTAACGCTAGAACGTTATTATATAATCTTCTGACTCAATGACCTGAAAACACTCAGCTAGTAATGCGTAGCTTTTTGAATGCTAAAAGACGGTCTGTATTGACTGTTGAAAAGGAACTGATATGTTTGTAAGCAGGTAGCTGTAAGGGTAGGTATGCAGTCAAATAACCGACCATCAATTTATATGATATTTCGCTCAAATAAAAGTGAAATTTAAATTTGATAAAGGCTAAGTTTTATGAGTTCTTTAATAAGCATGATTGATCAATATGAGTTTAAATAATTATCTAAAACGTGGAATTTTATAGTGTTCTAGTAAATAGGAACGTGGTCTCGGATCTTATATTATACAACTTAGAAAAAATTATCTTATATATATATATATATATATATATATATATATATATATATATGCACGTATATAATATTTATTTCATATAATTTTTATGACACAAATATGTGAACCTTCCACGTGTTGTGTCCGGGTTGCTTGAAGAATAGACCAACCGTGTAAATATGCACGTGTCATAGAAGGCAACATAAAAATCAGATGCAAACCAACGTCAGAAAGGGCATTCGGTTGGTGAGCGCCTCAGCTCCAGAAGTTGCAACAAAAACTTAAACGAATGAATAAAAAACCACAATTGACGTGGGATGCGGTAATTATGAAGGATATTAAAAATAGGGGAATGACTGGTGATATGGTGTGGGACAGAGAAGACTGGATAAAGTCTATTCGTGTCCCGATCCTGGTTAAACTGGGATTTAAGGGAGGATGATGATAATGATGAACCGACTAAAAATGTGCAAGGTTTAGCTCAGCCTTTATGAAGAGATTAACTTGCTGATCGCTGGAGTTCTCTTTATGGATCGTAAACATAGATGCTGAATAAGAATGTATATCTTAAACCTGACACTTGTCGGAAAACCCGAGAAAGATTAAACCCATTATATTTTTATCGGGAGCCATTAATAGAATATTTATTTTAAGAATTATTTATTATCCCAGTGTTCTATTGTGTCAGTTATCACGATAATATTTTTAGTGATTTGGAAGCAGATATATGCATAGTTTCTATAATGTCTTTATTTTTTAATAATAATAATGTTGGGCGGATCTAGAGACAGAGAATGAGAGAGAGAGAGAGAGAGAGAGAGTGAGAGACAGACGGAGAGGAAGCGTGTGTGAGAGAGAGAATGAAATTTATGAAAGGCGGACAGTAGTTGTGAGAAAATGAGGCATTTAGAAGCAAATAGAAATACAACTGTCCTGCCCTCGATAGGTATTTTTAAGTGATTAATCACACAGTGGTATTTACTGTTTACTAGTATGTGCATTGCGCAGTGTGTGCCTATTACTGCCTAATTAGATCATTCACCTCTTCAAGTGTCACCTTGAAGAGAATCTACATGTAGACTGATGTAATAAGTCATTTGTCAGCCACTGTAGTGTTCACGGCATTGAAGGTCCAGGGCAAGAAGGCTTTTCCAAATGATTATGAACACGTCACATTTCACTAGCAACACATTACGCATATTTGACTATGTGTTCATAATCAAATATGTCACACGTAACACAAATTTGACATCGAACACGTAAAACATATTTTCCGTGAGCACATATTTGACTATAAATTGAACACATTACACATATTTGACTATGGGCACATAACACACATTTGACTATGAACACATAACACACATTAGACTAAGAATACATAACATAAATTTGACAATGAACACGTGACAAACATTTGACATTGAAGACATGATAAATCTTTTGACAATGAACACATAATAGACATTTGACAATGAACACACAATAATTAAAATATGACAATGAACACATAATAAACATTTGACAATAACACATAATAAACGTTTGACAATGAACAAATAACATATCTGACAATGAACACATAATATACACATTTGATAATGAACACATAACACACATATTTGACAATGAACACATAACACACACATTTGACAATGAACACATAACACACACATTTGACAATGAACACATAACACACACATTTGACAATGAACACATAACACACACATTTGACAATGAACACATAACACACACATTTGACAATGAACACATAACACACACATTTGATACAGAACTATATAACACATATTTGCAAGCGGTGACAATCATGCCAATTAGTAAGTTATTTCGATCACGGGTAGACACACTTTAATGCGAGAGAGACCTGAGTTCAAAACTCAGACTGGTCGACAACTGGTACAGACGGATATCTCCCAGGGCTCTGAAAGGTTAGTCATATATCTGAGCTTATTGTCAATTGGCGCTTCAACTGTGTTGAAGGACGTACTATTAATCATGGGAAGGAAGCAGTCTCGAAGACTAGTCACAGGCCATATAGCCCTATTTTTGGCCGTTTCAAAAAAGCCTATGTTATAGGCCTACAGGCTATTAATCTACACAACCTGTTAACATCTCTAAATGTTAACTATCGATCTCTAGGCTCTAGCCTGCCTAGGCAACCTATGAATGATTAGCCAATATACAGTAGAGCCTGACAACGCTGCCATTGCTTTCTTACTGCCACTCAACAGCTAAGCCATAAGAGTCAACTGTACATTAAGTTCCAATTTGTATTAAAGTGCATTTCTATTTGCAGTATTAGGCCTATACGAGAAAATTTAGAAAAGTTGAGTAGAGTTTAATATCGAAAGTAGACAAATGTTATGTTCTCTTAATCTCTCTTCTTTCTCTCAAGTGTTTTGCCAAGAGGCAGGTTCAAGGTACATATTCCTACTCAGATCGAGTCTGCTTTCAGAGCGCTAAATAGAGTACTCCAGACATCAAAAGATTAATCTATTAACAAAAGACTATGCCTTATTTATACATGCCTTAATCATATATAGCCTATAGCTTGAAAATAATTTGAGTTTTTAGGTGGATTCCCGTTGCCTTCTAAAGTTCTTGCTAAGTCGCTTCTTACGACACGTGCCCATTGGCGTAACCCCCGGGGGGGGACAGGGGGGACACGTCCCCCCTAGAATCTAGAGTGGGGGGACACGCATGTAAATGTCCCCCCAGAATTTAAGCTCAAATATATATACATGTATATACTTTAAGAAATTTTGCTTATTTTCAAAATCTCTCATTAACAGCATGTGTAAGTATTACTAGCATTTACTGTATAGAGCCGTGCTGTAGATCTAGTGGTAAACTGATACGCTTCCATGATATTAATTAATGACATCTGTAGTTGTACTGTGCATGCTCGGTGAGGGTGACAAAACATGGAAAAGTGCCAGCTAGCCGAGCTAAGCGGCATGAAACTAGTATAATAGGCCCGTCTAGAGATTGCGGCTGCATATTGTATCTTGAGAGGTCAACTTATCACCATCGGTAGATGCTCTGAAAAAAGAATGAAAAGAATGAAAAATGAAAAAAAATGAAAAAAATGAAAAAGGGTAGATGCATAAAAGTTTATCTTATGGAGTTTGTTACAATATAAATTCATAGAGAGTAAACCAAGTTTTACATAATTGCATCATGGATAAATTTCTGCTAAAGAAAAGAAGCCACGTCTGGTAAGAATTAGTATATTGCTAATTTCGTTTTTGAATTCTGAAAGTTGCATACGCAATTTTGTAGTATCATTTAGAGTTTTATTAGAAAATCTCCAGAAATTTGCGCACATCGCTGCTTCTACTGAGGTAGAGAAAGTAGCTCGCTGCATTCTCGTAGTTCCCGCCTCGTCATGTGAGGCAGAGAGATCGCTCAGTGCTTTAAGATGTCTGAAAACGTACGTTAGAAGGATAATGACACAACCGAGATTTTTAATCTTCCATTACACAGGGCCCATAGTAGGCCTATACCAAATATGGGCCCGTGTGGGGCCCATGTTTGAAAAATTCATTCAGGTTAGTGAACTAAGTTCCCTCTCCCAAAACCACTTCTCTTACATACATATATATTTAAGCATATAAATTGTAATAAAAACTACGAAAATATAGTTTAATTCTTTTGCGGCGGGTCTGAGGGGGTGGAGCGTTCGGCCCCCTGGCCCACGTCGATACGCTACTGATTGTGTCCCCCCCAGATTTTCGGTCGTGGTTACGCCTATGCACGTGCCATTTACGATTTATCTCTTCTTCAGCGTCCAGTGCACAACACCTAATCAATAGTTTCAAAAATGTAATGAATACTAGTTTTATTTCGGTATGGGTTATATTAGAGTTAAACTACTATAAGTCTATTATTATAATAATTATTGTTACCTACACTGTTAAATAAATAGTTGTTATACTTGTGAATTTTAAGTCACAGCTGCTCCAGTTACAAATTGTTGCAATTGTTACAATATTGTAATAACAACGGAGTTATTACAATATTGTAAATGAGCCTACTATAATATTTTTACTACAGTTAAATTTACTACAATTACAATTTATAAGTTATAATCCCTTACCAGTATTTTGCAAGTAGAATTTCCAAACAATTATAAGCATTAAAATTGCTCGTTTAGTAAAATGATATTATAAATAAGATAGAAAGTTCTATCATGACAAAATGAGATTATACAGTAATAAATGTAAATGAGGGTTATGGATATTTTATTTTATTAGTGCCTAGTGGTCTGGACACTATAGCTAAAGCACAAGAGATTAAACGAGTAGCCATTAAATATCGAGCTGTTTTATGATATCTCTGCAATTTTTGTTTTACAATTTTTATTTCGCTTGAACAATTTATTCAGCGGGCATCTTCTAAGGCTGGGATTTTCTGTCGGATTAAGGTTAGTGTTATGGCAAAAGATGGTCAATGTTTATGAATATAGTTGTTGTTATCAAACCGGAACGGTATCTAATATATAATGTTGCTCAGTGTTACAACAGACTACAGCAGCTTAGCATGGGCCCTGACTAAATAGCTGTTGCTCTACATCTTGTATTTAAGTACACGTAGGCCTAAGTCTTTACTAAAATTACGATACATGAGCTACTAGTTTTGTTGCAGTATTGAGAAACTATACGGCTTATTAAATGTAGCTGTGTACTGTTATATTAGCTGGATGACTTAACCTAAGGTCTATTTTAGCGGCAGTTTTTTTGCTAGTAGCATGTCAGGGACGGATCTATCACTGGATTTGCATTTTTTTGCATCCTGCACTTACTGACTCGTTCTGATCTTGAAACTTTGTCAAATGCTACTTTTTGTGCACAAAGACCAAACGCCTAATTAGGTAAAAAAAGCCGGTAACGCTAACGTTAACGACAGTTTCCTCACTCGAAAGCGATGCCAGTGACGAGAGAGCCCAGGATTTGAACCCCACACATACTGATCCACGGTCGAATACCTTATCGACATCGCCACTGGCTCGGTCATAATAAGGTAATGTCGGTAATAGCATTGTTTTCAGCTATAGGTCTAAAGCACGTCGGTGACGTGCGAGCCCAGCAGGGAATAACTCCACAAATCGGAGCTATAGCATATACTTACCCAAATTATAGGCTACATAAGGTATGGATAAGGCATAGACTTTGTGAAGGGATTAACTTGTTGATCTAAGGAGTGCTCTTATGGAGCGAGAAAGCAGACTTTGAGTATGAATATGTACCTTGAACCTGCCACTTGGCAGTGCACTGAAGAAGAAGATACTTATCGACAGAGAAACACGTAGCCAAATCATTCCCGGGCTCCAAGCACAATCACGTCTCAGGACCCTGGCTCACTTGTGCTCCTAGTCTCCTAACACAATCATGCTCCATGCTCTTAGTTCACTCATGCTCCAGGCTCCTAACCCAGTCATGCTCCATGCTCCTAGTCCAATCATGCTCCATGCTCCTAGCTCAATCATGCTCCATGCTCCTAACCCAGTCATGCTCCATGCTCCTAACCCAGTCCTGCTGCATGCTCCTAACCCAGTCATGCTCCATGCTCCTAGCTCAATCATGCTCCATGCTCCTAACCCAGTCATGCTCCATGCTCCTAGCTCAATCATGCTTCATGCTCCTAACCCAGTCATGCTCCATGCTCCTAACCCTTTCATGCTCCATGCTCCTATCTCAATCATGATCAAGACTCCTAGTCCAATCATGCTCCAAGCTCTTAGCCCATTCATGCCCAGGTTTATAGCCCAACCATGCCCTGGTTTATAACCCAACCATGCTCAGGTTTATAGCCCAACCATGCCCAGGCTTGTAGCCCAAACATGTTCAAGTTTATAGCCCAAATATGCCCATGTTTATAGCCCAATCATTACCATGTTTATAGCCCAATCATGCCCATGTTTATAGCCCAAACATGCCCAGGCTCAGCCTGCGGAACGATCGGATAGGCTGCCTATTAATGATATTCTCTTATATTTGTTTTAGTAAAAATTTGTGTTAGCCTAAAAATTGGCTTGCAAATCATACTAGAATATAACTAAATTATACTATGTATTAAAATTAATATTTTAATATTTTGTTTATTAGAACATATTTAGTAGAAAGCTAACGCTAAATTAAAAACGAATGTAAATTTATTGCATTGTATTATTTTTATGACTTTCTCTTTAGCATACCGTGTACAGAAATGTATGGTCTTTACTAATATTAAGGACTTCTGTGACCGTAACATTTATGCATCATGTAAAATTAAAATTCAATATATTTCGCCAGTTCATGAAGCAATTGAACTAACTCGCCCGAAGACTAACAAGCCAAACCAAAAAATCTTAATTAAGTATAGTGAGCAATTCAATTCAAGATGAAAATTAGAAGGAGAGAACATTAACTATTAGAGCTAAGAACGTTTTCTTTTTTCTTTGTTTTGTACAATATCTGTATTTTTTACTTTGTTGCTGTATTTTTATTTGTTAGATTCCATCTGTTTTTTCACGAAACGTTGGCACTATGGCTCCATTGGGCAACGATCCGTATGTCACAATGGCTGTGTTTGCGGGAACCTGTCTTGCTACGTATTTTGTTTGGACTCGGGTTTCAAAGAACAGAGAAAATAGAAATTTGCCGCCATCAGTTGGGTGTCTGCCTATCATCGGATCTTTGCCATTTGTACCGGATCTAGCCTCTTATCACAAATTCTTCTTGGAAAAGGCTGCCGGTGGCAGAGATGTCATGTCATTTCAGGCTGGAAACAAGTAAGCGATCCTTTTGTGTCCTTAGCCATTTCAGTCCCTACCCAGTACCCAATAAATGTTAGTCGAAGCTGATGAAGGCATAGGGGCCCACCTCGTCATAAGCAGAATCGAAAGAATAATGGTATATCAAAAAGTGTGTTATTGATAATTTAAAGATCCAAGCATATGTGGATATGAAGAGGAAAAAGGAAGATGAAGATGAGTAGAGGCGTTATATACCATGGACCTGCCAGTACGCTGTGCACTAAGCGAGAGATAACCAGTTCAAAAGCTAATTATATTTTCCTAAGTACTTCTCTGTCTTCTTCTACGGCTCATATGACAGCAGAGGGTATGTAATTCTGTTTATTATCTTCGATCCTGATTTATATGACAAACTAAACTCGTGTAGAATGAGTATAATTGTTTGAAATTAATGACAAGACCCATATGTGTGGGAAGGGGCTACTAATATAATAGTAACATATAACTGATAAAACTATCAATTCGCCAGCAGGGTCAGATGTGGAGAAAACAGTTATCAGTCGTAAAATTTAATTTTGAATTTTGTCTAATTGTAATGATATTTGCTCAACCATTGTGATTTTATTAATTTGTTAGTCAAATATTCACATTTAATCTGACACCCGATGATGTGAGATGGAATGGACTCTTCAATAGCCTACACTGCAATGTAGTTAATTAACCTACACATAGGAGATGATATGGCTTAACGGTTAGTGTTCACCTCTTATATGATTGCCTGGGTTCAAAGCCCAGGTCAGTCAATACACAACTCACTCTACGGAGCACTGGTTTAACTTGCAAAACTCAAGACGTGCTCAGCTGAAATATTTCTCTTCTCTAACTTGAATATTATCGGCAGAATAGAACATACCAGTCGACCGAATTTCACAGATGATTTTAAGAATCTCAGCCATATTCGTTCATTATTAGTAACGTAACCCTGGGATAAATAATTTATTATGTGATTGATTATTTATTATATATTATTATTACAGTAATTTTTATTAATTGATTAAGTGATTAATGGACTGATTGATATTGTTTAGCTACATCGTCGTACTGAGCAGCTACAGTGCGATAAAGGAAGCTCTCGTGAAGCAAGCTGTTGAGACAGCTGACAGACCGGATAGATACATTAACGTCTTTCTCAACAATGATTCAAAAGGTATTTTAGTCCATTTTCTCAAATTAATAAATGGTATCTCAATGATTCAAAGGTATTTTAGTTTAGCTTCTCAAATTAGTAAATGATAGCTAAATAGTGATTCAATAGGTAGTCTATTTATCTTCGCAATTTACTAAACTGTATCTGAATAATGGTTAAAAGGTAGTTTATTTTATCTTCACAATTTACTCAACTTATCTATACAATGATTAAACAGGTATTGCGGTTTATTTTATATTCGCTATTTACTAAACTGTAGAATTTAATTTGTTAACAGCTTCGAGTATTTTCGCCATTCAGTCGTGCTTAGTCTGTTGTTATATGCCGTGTCATAAAACTTAGTGTGGTTTTTAGTGAATGTTCAATGCTATTGAAGTGAAACATAATGGCGTTGTTACAAATGAATAAAGCTTAATGCAATTCTTTATGCTATTAAAAATGAAAAACATCATATATTAAGTTATTGCTGTGTGATATTTAGATGTCTGCATTATAAGCTTAATTTTGCGTGTGGCACAAAGATTTAATCATCATCATCATCATCTTCCCTTTGATCCCAGTACAACCCCAAAGCATTACTAATATTTGAAAAAATGAAGAATCGAGTCTTTAATAGTTTGGTATCTGAATCTATCTTTTAACTTTTTATAAATAATTTGTAGCTCTTATTAATTATCTCTCATTCTCTCTAGTGTTCTGCCTAGTGGCTGGTCTAAGGTACATATTCTCACTAAGAGTCTTCTTTCGCGCTCCATAAAGAGCACTCAATAGATCGACAAATTAATCCCTGCGGAAATGGCTATCCTCTATCCGTACATGGTGAAACCTATAGCATGGGAAAATAAAGCTTCTAAAGGTGGTTTCTTGTTGTCTTCATCAGTTTATGCTTTTTGTTAGCTGTTACAACACGTGCAGTCAACGGTATGTCTATTGTTCAATGTCAAGGACACAATACGGATTATTATATATATATATATAATTTGTATATAAATATATACATATATATACTTATATATATATATATATAAATTAATTAAATATTTTATTTAATATACCAGGCATAATTGAATGCCACTACACGGAAGTATTCAAGAAATACCATAAACTCTCCCTGACTATTCTCAAGGAGTTTGGGTTTGGCCAGAGAGTGATGGAAGAAAGGATTAGATCGGAGGAAGAAGATTTGATTAATAATCTTAGAAGTCTGAAGGGCAGTCCGATCAGTCCCAGGTCTCTATTGGGATCATCAGTGCTGAGTGTGATCAGCAGCATAGTGATGGGAGATCGACTGAAAGATCAGCAGCAGAATGACTGTGTAGCTGAGGCCGCCAACAGCTTCACTCACGTGACCGCCAAACTCTTTCCTGTCGAATTTCTGAACTTCATGCGTCACATTCCACCATTTAACTCAATATTGAAGCAGGTAAGAGTTTTCTGACCTTTTTTCTGCCCGCTTTTTCTAAATTTTAGCTCTTCTGATTTCAGTGAATTTATTTTGACAAGTAGCTATGGATATGAGATTTTTGTAATATATTTTTAATTGTAGTACATGCTTACAATGCATTATCGTCATCATCATCATCATCATCATCATCATCATCATCACAATCATCGTCTTCCGTTGAATCCCAGTTTAACTGGCGTCGTTAAATTTTGGGTTTGTAAAATTTTGTAGGTATTTCGGGAACCTAGGCAATCAATCACAAACCGAATGCCCTTTCTGACATTGGTTTGGATCTTAGCGCTTAAGTTCCCAGTGCTTTGAAGTTTAAATGTAAATGTTGCGCAAAATTGACTTTCAGTCTTTCAAATACCCATTTTATACAAATACTCTGTTGAGCCTACTGTATGCTCATCCATCGACTAGCACGTGACATTGATTCTAGCCGAACTCTGTTCAATTAATTACGAGAACGGCAATAAGTAACGGCATATAAGTCGTGTTTGTAAATTGCTGGATGCCGAGGAATTGCGCATTTTTATTATTTTAATTTCAGGTGGTCGCGACCCAGGACAGTCTTCTAGATCTAGCCGAGAACAGAGCGAAGGAATACTTATCTGGCAGATGCTCGGACGAAAGCTTTATCAGTCATTTCATCGAAAAATCTGGAAATGATTTTGATATGGAACAACTGAAATTTACAATTAGAGATTTTCTGTTGGCTGGATTTGAAACCAGTACCTCCACCTTGCTGTGGGCACTGCTGTCTCTAGCCAATAGACCAGAGATTCAGGATCGTCTCCAGGCGGAGCTGGACTCGGTGGTACCTCGGGATAGGCTGCCATCTCTGGACGATAAGTCCAAGCTACCGTACGTGGAGGCCTTTATACTGGAGGTGATGAGACATGATACGCTGGTGCCTGCCTCTGTTCCACGTAAAGCCTTAGAAGATATTGTAGTAAATGGATACACTATACCCAAGGGCACTCTCGTAAGTTGCTTTATCACCAAACGTTTATTTGACTTAAAATTACTTGTTAATTATTTTAATTATTTTATTTAAAGCTTCATTTTGTAAATTATGTCTATATATAGTCTGGTAGCAGCAGCAAGTGGTAGTCTGATTCAAAATCTGTTTAACATCGACTGCATCGGTCTACTTGTAAACAGAGAAAGACTTCAGTGATCTAGCGATCTAATGCTAATACCATATTGCTGTAAACACTGCTCTATATCGAGCAGATCTGAGGCATTTTGTGGGACAATAAATACGAGCTAAGTTAAGCTCGTTATGAAGAAAGAATTGGAGCCAGACATGAAGAAAAAGGTGAAGTCAGACTTGAAGCAAAAATCGCTAATATTGTCAAACTATGAATAAAGGATTTAAGTAAAGTGAATGAAGAGACTACGTTATACCCAATATGTCAGTAGTAAGTTATTTTAACGATATATTTCTATTTCACTTTAAAATTTCTTGTGGCTATTTTACTTACTGTATTTAAATCTTATTTTATAGCTAATACTTGGGATTACGATTAGTATTATTCATAGTTTAGCAATAATAGCGCTTTGAGTTATTGAATACTTTGCATTATTTGAACTATTTACTTACGCCGTAGTAGAAGAACACAAGTCCAGCTATAAAAATTCTGAAAAGTATGACTCCTGCTGCCTAAAACAGAAGTTTACCTCCATTGTAAAATACATCTAAAAAGTCATTTTGGTGATAGTTCTACAAGCCACTAGACATCGACTTGACTCGACACGAGACTAGCCTTCTTAAGTCGCAATAGTCATAACTGTCTTAAACATCAAGTTGTGCTCATTTATGAGCGAGGCACGAAATGTATAGAATTAGTGTTTTTTCTGATTGCGACAGTTTGTGCAGGATAGACTGAAGTTGTCCTTAACGTGCTCTTCAGGATACAATGTTTTATACGGTCAAGACAGAAGCCTCTGTCGTAGTAATAAAAACTACAAAAAGCAATCAGAATGGAGCAAACTGCATATCAAATTTGTTCATAGCAATATATTTGCGTCGTTTTCGGATTAAGGCCCATATCTGCGTGCAGCTTCGTGAAATTTGGCATATGCTGCTATGAAAATATTGAATTCTTATTCTTAATCTTGAAATGGTTAACTTTACGCTCGAGTAACCATAAATAAGAAACATCCATCGTGCAGCATATCGCGCTTGTTTGATATTTCAGTTGGTACCGAATCTGTACGCTGCGCACATGAACAAGGAGACTTGGGGAGATCCCGAGGTCTTCAGACCCGAGAGATTCCTCGATCAGTCAGGCACCGAGATCATCAACAAAGAGAGAGTCATTCCCTTCTCCGTCGGTAAGTGTTAGAGGTGTAAGTGTTAGTACCCTCCTTTTAGTGTATGAAGCAAAACGAAACTTAATGAACTTCAACAATTTTGATTTTAACAAACTTCACTAAGTTTTCTTTTATGGTCAAGACACCCCTGTAGATCTCCATAGAGTTATTTACAATTTCGTACTACTCAGTCGTAAAATACGCTCGTTCTCATGTCCATGAATCACTGGTACTTTCTTAAAATTCCAGCTTTTTGTAGCTTTGGCTTTCTCGTGGTATCTTTCAACTCAAGTGTTTTTTCGTGGCGAGTAAAGAGCGCCAATTGTTGTAGACTAATTGTAGTTCTTTTTGAAAAAAGGTCAATATAAATTCCAATTCACGGGTAGTGATTTCAACAACCTTTCTTGTATATCTACATGTATATATATCTATTTTGGTTGTATGGGCGTAATTGTTTATAATCAAGCCCTCTTGTTGAATTTTGAATAAAGCTTGATGTTTCTGATGGTTTGTTTCTATGCTAGTTTGTATGTTTGTCTGCATGTTAATTTCTGTGTTTGTTTGTACGTGTAGGTAAGCGTTCTTGTCTGGGTGAGTTGCTGGCTCGTCAGGAGATTTTTCTCTTCATCACGGGACTGCTGCAGCAGTTTCACATCAGACCACCAGAGGGTGTCGACGTGATCGACGCTAAAGAGGTCGTAGCGTTCACATCTGCACCAGAATCGTATAGCATTCGCTTCCTGCCTAGAAGTTAATTCATTTACAACAACACCGGATATTTTTTACTAAAAGCTAGCAACACAATTTAATAAATCAAACACAAAACTGTAAAACTAGTGACTTACTTATCAAATGCAAATTCTTACAAACTTAACTATACATGATTCCATGGTATCCGTATTTCTGTAAGATTTACAAATTATATCACTATCTTGTAAAATTAAGTTGTTATATTTTAGTTAGTTGCTTTTGTCACATTGGCTTGGTCGTCTCAATTCAACGTCTGGAAGTCGAAATCATCCAATACTATCAGTAGCAACGTCAGCCCTCACTGATTAAATAGTTTACAATTTTTGTTGTATACGTAACTATTGCACACATCAATACCGATCTATTCATCCTAACTGATCTGCAAAAGACTACAATAATATTATCAACCATAGTTATAATTATACAAAACTGAACTCTAGGCCTAATGTTCATTCGTTAGAATTGTAAATCCAAAGATGGAATTAAAACAAGAATGTCTTTCAGCGTAATTTATGTCGTAATGTCGAAATGTATCTCTTATTAACTTAAATGTTTTTCATCAAATAATTTATAACTTTGATTTAAACTGCGAGTCTCTTCTTTATTAAATCTGCGAGATTTTGCGACGAGAGAAATACGTGTCTTCTTCTTCTTCCAAGAAGTCTATGCCGCCTGCTTCATCGCCTCCCGCTGAACCATAGACTTGTTGGAGGCGAGGTGGCAGACTAGCGTTGCGCATGCGCCGTGAGATATAGTCTGCCAGGAAACCTTTGAGTCTGTCTGTAGCGAAGGAAGCAGCCTTGCGAGCTTTCACCATCTGACTGTTTAACATCAGCCAACGATGATCCAAACATTCCTCAACCGTCAATCTGCTCCTGTAACAGCAGAAAGAGTTGCGTGTTTAAAATGTACAGTTCGTCGTCGTCGTCTTCATCATCATCATCATCATTATCATGACCAACATCATCATTATAATCGTCGTTCGTAGTAATCATTATCTTCTTCTGCATCATATTCCCTTAAAGCCCAGCTAATTAGGGTCTGCATTAGAACATTTTGCAGCAATTTCTGGAGCCTACATTTAGGCTCTAACACCTAATGCCACTTTTGACGCTTCTTAGGATCTTAGGAAAATTAAGTAACACCTTGAGAACATGAAATAGCTAATTTTCTTTCTTTCGTTTATCCCACTTGTTTATGTTTTTATGTTATTTTTCTTTTGATTTGCACTAGTTTATATTAAACTTGTAATTCTTCAATTGTATTTTTGAGGTAACCAACTAGATGGCGCTAGTCGCTGTTTTGGTAGCCTCTATTTCAGATCAAATCCATGGAACTGCTAGTAGGACCACTGATAGATTAGACAAATTATTAATTATGTGCTGGGTGTGATTTTGACTTAAATATTTGTTCTGATATGAATTCATGCTGTATATTATTTTGGACTTCATATAACTTGTATGTAATATTGTAGTGGCGTGTGATTCTGAAATAAACATAACTCCTTCTCTCTCTTTTTCTCTCTTAGTGCTTTGTCGCCTTTTACGACACTTGCAGTCCACCATTAGTCTATTTATTAGTTACCCGGACACAACACGGTGTTTAAAATGTAACACATTAATTAATCACTGCTACTGTTTGCAAGACAGAACGTTATCGGTGTTATCGGCGTTACCGACGTTACAGTGTACACTTTTTTGACGCTGAGTTTAGTGAGAATTTGTAATATTTTGCATATATATCACTGATTTGTTAAATTTTGATTATGTCTTCACTGATTAAATAAATTAAGAGCAACAAGTTGCAGAACACAGTAACAAGTTCTTGGTAAATTATTTACTAAGGTCAAACAATTACCCGCTATAGAAATTTTGATTGTCTATCGAGGAACTTGCACTAAATGACATTGATATTATCCTAAATAAACTTTATTGAATTTTATAAACCATGTTTGTCTTTTCAAACTTCAAATTTTATTTGTTTATCACATGTTAAATGAACATAGGAAACATTTCTACGCAAATTTCAGAATAAATTTTCCGCAAATAACATCAAGATAGACTAAATATAGGCTACATGTATTTTTTAAAAATTGTACATATGTGAAATTTGATGTAAAGCTGCAAAAATAAAATGACTGATATAACCCTGTACCTGATGGGTCCAGTTTTATTAGAAATTATTACTGTTCTACCAAAGTCACAAAATAATAAAAAATAATCACCATCATCATCATCATCTTCCCTGTAACCCATTACAGCCTGGCGTCCCTTTTAAGGGACGCTTGGTTATAAGTCACTACATTAAAAAGTTGTACTTGGAGCCATGTAATAAGTGACTTGTATGTTGTAAAAGTGATAAAGGTAACATAGAAACATAAAAACAATTTGATATTAAAATATGGTTGTGGTAGCGTGACTTGAAATCAGCTGTTCTTACAAAATGGCTGCAAGATTCAAAGACCTGTAAGTAACCATCCCAATTTTATTTTCTTTATATCATATATATAATTGTTTTTGCATAAACTCGTTTATTACATGTATATCTTTATTTCTTAATTGAATATAGTTGCAATTCTTGGAATTTGGTTCATGGAAAAAGTTGTTTGAATATTCGTGTCCCTTATAAGAGACGCTGGGCACTAGCTGCATTAAAAATATCATAATTTCACTATAGTTGCGACGCAACTTTTAGCCATAACTCTGCTGTTATATGAATCTTAAACCTTAACTAAGGCTATATTGTCTAATAATATCGACTCTGACCATTTGAATTCATAGTAATCTTGACGTGTTGCAATACAGTGGCACAAATTCCTCAACTTCTGGCTGAATGATCAGATGATGAATTACTAGTTGACATCTGCAAACAACCTCTAGCGGATGCTCATGGTATAACAGACGCGGATAGAGCGACATATGCATCATATAGCTTTCTAAGAAACTTGAGTGCCTGTGGATTTCAAGCCAGTGGAACAGTTAGAGAAAAACAGACATGGCATGCCCTGTCCCATGAAGTCACTGACGACAGTGAAAAAAGAACCTGGAGGTTCATATGATTACAGAAACAGGGATGAAACACTGATGATCCGATGGAGTGATAGCAGTGTTGTGACGCTAGGAAGCAATTTCAACATATATGACGAAGGTTCAAAGATGATCACAGGCAATCACGTCCAGGAAATTTGTTCCTCAACCAACAATATTTGACGTCTACAACTCAGGAAAGGGTGGCCTTTACCAGCTGGATCAGCAGGTGTCTGCATGTCGCACTCAGATTCGTCAGCGTAAGTCACCAATAGTTATCTACCTCACGTTACAGTTGTCAACTCATGGTATCTTGGCCGCTGCATCGGGGTATACATTGATAGTCTGCTCGCATTTCGACGAACTCCGGCGATCGATCTTCTTAGATGCTATGGAACATCGTCCCAACAGTCGTTCAGCGATCTCGAGTAACGGGGTGGGCTACGATGGGCTAAACCACTGGATTGAAAAGAACTTCCTCCAACGTCGCTTCTAAGCCTGCGGCCTAAAGTCGTACTACTATAAGTGCAACAAATGTGACGTAGCGTTTCATGTGGAATGATTCGAGAACTACCATGCACTGTCATGAACCTACATTTATAGGCTAACATGGCAACAAGGCGAATATGTGCCGACTCAAGAATCCTAACTGAACTAGGATATGTGTATTTGATATGTTTATTCAGCCTGAAAACATCAGTAGCCAAAAATTTCGAACAAAAAGACTATTGACGTTGTTTTTGAGCAATATGATTTGTAACAATTCGCTTATAAATAATTTTAAATTAATACTTTTTTTCATAAATTTAGAGTATTATTGGTGTTTTTACTCTTATTGTAAGAATTATAAATAATTTTCACGATGTCTATTGTGAGTTCCTTCGTTGTAAATGTTGAACGTTTTTCGTTACGCTAATGCCCAGCTTCCCTTATAAGGGACATCTTTATTTTCCAAAATGGTGAAATGAGAGTTTAATTTTCAAATTGCACATCATTTCTGAGCACCAAAGGATGAACAAATTGTAAAAAGTTTAATGCTTATGAACAAAATTGAACTTTGGGCACTATTGGGTTAATCGCAGTTTAATTAGGTGCGGGATATGTATAGACCTTCACTCTTCTCTGTCTCATACCATATCTTCAGTCAATCCCCTATTTTCAATTCGTTTTAGAAAATGTTGTAGCAATTTACGTACATACATAACGGCACACTGGGTCGGGAAGCACAGATGCTTGTTTAAGGCCCATTTCCTCCTTCCTCTCCATGGTTATTAGTAATCGTTGCCTTTTGATGGCGCATCAATTGCAGCCGGTGCAGATTTAATAATAACCTTCCATCACCCTGGGATTTTTTCCTTCCTAAGCTTTTACCAACACTCGGTCTTCCAAGGTGGTCACCCACAAAGTACTAACCGATGTCGATGCAGCTTAATTTCGATTTCTGTACCATAAGCGCTCATCAAACGAATGATCTTTCTTGCTGTCGTTGGACAAAATTATATAAATAAAAATTTAAAAAGTAAAATAAAACAAGATATCATACTTGGGGCTTCTCTTGAGCGTCTGATAGAGGAACTTCATGGAGAACTTTGTACAGTTGTGGTAGAGGGCGTGCGCGTCGTACCTAACGTGCTTGATGTTGGCGTAAGTGTCCTCGTCATTCTCACCACCGTAGAACGGGCTCTGTCCACTCAGCCTTGTTCAATCAACAAGATTCGATCAATCAGTCAATCAACCAGTCAATCAATCAATCAGGCAATTAATCAGTCAACTCGATCAATCAGGCAATCAATCAGTCAGATAGTCAATCAGTCTAACAGTCAATCAACCAGTCAATCAATCAATCAATCAGACACTCGATCATTCCATAAAATCAAACACTCGATCAGTCAATCAACCAGTTAATCAATCAGACACTCGATCAATCAGTCAATCAATCAACCAATCAATCAGACAATTATCAGTCAATCAATCAGTCAGACAATAAATCAGTCAGTCACAACGTTGACTAGATTTAACTAACATTTAAAGTTATGTTTCTGAGTGCGATCTAGAGAGAGATAGATAAATCTAGAGAGAAAGAGAGAGAAAAAGAGAGAGAGAGAGAGAATTTCCGATCAGACACTCACAGTATAAAGGCCAGCACTCCTACCCCCCACACATCAGCTGCCACCCCTACGTTCTCTTTGGCCACCTTCTCAGGAGCTGTGTGCACAAAACACGACAAATCTATGAAGTCTTTAAACTGCAGCCAGAGGGATTATTTTAAACTAGAATGAACTTTCCAGTTATTAACAGCGATATATCGGGCTTACGGCGGGCCAACTACACTGTTCCTACATGCAGCACTGCGAGTGGACAATTATAAGCAAGTAATAGAGCTGTTAAACAGACTAGTTGAAAAAGTTTCTGATGCAGAATGATGTATGGATTTTGCAGAAGGTAACTTGACTTTTTCCAGAAAATCCCCCTCAAGAGAGATATTATACAATGAAGATTCTGCGGCTCTATGATTCTACGTTTCTATAGTTCTATGACTCTATGGTTCTAAGCCTCCATGGTTCTATGACTCCATGGTTCTAAGTTTATCTGGTTCTACGGCTCTATGGTTCTGTGACTCTATGGTTCTATAACTCTATGGTTCCACGACTCTATGGTTTTAAGGCTCTCCGGTTCTATGATTCTATGGTTCTATGACTCTATGTTGAATGACTCCATGATTCTACGATTCTATGGTTCTATGACTCTATGGTTTTACGATTGAATACTCCTCCACAGTAGTTTCTATGACTCAATCTATGACTCTACGGTTCTATGACTCTATGGTGCTATGACTCTACGGTTCTATGACTCTATGGTGCTATGACTCCACGGTTCTATGACTCTATGGTGCTATTACTCTATATTTCAGCTCAATTACCAGTGTGGGTACTTCTAACCAATATGAGAGAATTTATCGTCCAGCTTTTATTCTGAAAATGGTGTCGAAACACCCTTTTCTCTTCAGATCACTGTATCAGACTATTAATCGTTCAGCAATTTTATTTCACTCTCTCTGATACTACACAGCGCAAGAGAAGTTGTGGTTTTCATCTAATAGTATTGGGTTTAGTACCAGGTATCAGGTAGTTATTCCTGTTTACAGTCTGTTACTACACTCAATACTGAGAGCTCCATCGATTAATTCATCTTGTCATTGCTCGTCACTTCTTTGTGTGATTTTTATGTAAATATAATCGTAAGGCATATTGACGCATTAATGATTATCTAATTAACTTAGCGCCTATTTAACTTTACGAATAACAATTAATCGTTATTTAATTGTTAATCTAACGATTACTATTATTTAATGTAGCGATTAATTAACCTAGTGACTAAATCATTTAACTTTGGCTTAACCTAGTGAATACTTAACATTAGGAATAATTATCTACCGATTATTAAACTGATTATTGATATTGATGTAACTGAATATAATATTGAATTACTCAGCATACAGTAAGTGCCATGCAACTTTAATAAGCAGGCAAACTTCGATCTATTCTTAAATTTCCTCAAATAATTCGGAAGATATTAATATTGCTCTATTTCTACAAACAATCCTACCAAAGAATTCCACAGTGCCGGTGCGTTCCACTTTCTCACCCTCCACAGTGGTGACCTTGTGAGCCAAGCCGAAGTCAATGAGCTTGACGTCAAACCTCCTCCTGCTCGTCATGATGACGTTGTCTGGCTGGATGTTCAGATGAACAATTCCTCTGTGATGAAGATACTGCAGGGCATCGAGTATCTGAAACACAAATACACTGAATACTACAGGTCATCGAGTATCTGAAATACAAATACACCGAGTACTATAAGTACTGCAGGGTGTAGAGCATCTAAAATACAAATACACTGAATACTATGAATACTACAGGGCATAGAGTACCAAAAGCGGAATACACTGAATACTATGAAACTACAATACGATAATGCATTATGATAATATGGCTTACAACAATATAGGTTAAAAGTCAAATTTCCGTATCATAAAGGATACTGTAAGAGACGGTTCGGTTGGAATTAGAACTGATGCCCTTCTGCTTCATAGAAAATGTGCAATCCATTCAACCATCGAACCCGTCTCTGATATTATCCCTTGCAATAAAAGTAGACGTTGAGAATAGCTATTAATACATTTAAATACTCGAGCTACAAATATATTTAAATACTCGAGCTGCTAATACATTTAAATACTGCAGCTACAAAAACATTTAAATACTCATATTGTTTTGATCTTAGGTAACATCGCTAAATCCTTTATGCTCGATACTGAGGTGAGGTCATTCCAATTGGTTCGATTTCTTGATTAATAATAATATACAGACTGGGGCAAAAAATAATCCTATAGCGAAATCTCAATAACTTTAAGAAAACTCTAAATATCTCTGCGAAATTTACGGAGCTTCTAGGAGAGGAATTTCTGCGTATATCCAGAAAATTTGATGAAAATCTATTGAGTAGGAAAACTATTACAGCGTTTCTACGAAAAAAGTGCAAAATCAGTTTTAACAAAGCTTTTTTTACTAAAATTCTTAATAACTTGGACAAAACTCACAATAGTTTAAAAAAAATAGTTTAAAAAATTTTTCGGAGCTTCCAGCGGAGGAATTTCTACACATATCCTACAAATTTGATGAAAATATATTCAGTAGTAACAAAAATACAGAATTTCTACGAAAAAATGTTAAAATCAATTTTAACAAAGCTTTTTAAACAAAAGTATCGGACAGCGATACTGAAAAACAACTATGACGAATTATCAAATTAACCTGTTGGGCACTGGTAGCAGGGTACTGACAACAGCATAACACTGACAACAGCATAACACTGATGACAGCGTAACACTGATAACAGCGTAACACAGATAACAGCATAACACTAATAAAAGCAAAACACTAATAACAACATAACAGTGCTAGCAGCATAACACTGATAATAGCAAAACACTGATAACAGCATAACACTGACAACAGCATAACACTGATAACAGCGTAACACTGATAATAGCGTAACACTAATAGCAGCATAACACTTAAAAATATAACACTGATAATGGTATAACACTGATAAATGGCAAACAATGACAGGAGCACAATATTGCTAACAAAACAGCCTAGATAACAGCATATCATTAATGATAAAACAACGCTGATAACATCTCAGCACTGATATCACACAAGATTTAACCTGTTTGATTATGATTGTGATCGTATGCTCGTCGTATCGATTCTTCAGCGAAATCGACCTGACCACGTTCTCTCCGTAAAGTTTCTCAAAGACCAGTATGACGAAGTCCTCGTGCCTGTAGGCTTCATATAGCCTGACGACATGCTCCTGACGGATACCTTTGAGCGTCTCGTACTCCCTGAGGCTCTCCGTGGGTCTGGCGCTGTTGTAGAGAGAGATCTTAGCCACCTTAGTGACCCTCTGAGCTCCGTCCTTAGACTGGGCGTTACGTATGAGAGCAAAGCGACCTCTGTGAGAGATAAGTAATAGTAGTTTGTGTATTGGATAGCTTCATGTTCAAATAAATTATATAGAGTATATAAAAATAAATAGAGTATAATAATATAATATATAATATAATATTTACTATAATATACATGTATAGAGCTGCAAAAGGAAGAGAAATAATTATTAATAGTTTGTGTATTGGATGGCTTCATGTTCAAATAAATGCATATATAGAGATGCAAAGGAAGAGAGATAAGTATTAATATTACTATTATTATTAATAGTTTGTATGTTGGATAGCTCATGTGCAAACAAATTCATATATAAAGATGCAGGTAATAACAATTATAATTTTGAATAATTAATAATAATTATAACATCAGATAATTAAGAATAATTATAATGGGCTAATATTGAATAATTAAGAATAATAATATTTGACAATTAATAATAATTACAATATGAATAATTTTGAATTAATAATAATGATAATAGACAATCACCATCATCATCACTATCTTCTCTTGAATCCCAGTTTAGCTGAAGTCGGGATAGGAATAGACCTTCACTTTTCCATTCGATTTAGAAAATTTCGAAGCAATTTCTAGAGCATTGGCGCTCACCAACCGAATACCCTTTCTGACTTTGATTTATTATAGCATTGGATAATTACGAATACTTATAATATTGAATAATTTTGAATATTTCTAATAATGATAATCTTAATAATAATTGTAATTCTTGTATGTCCACAATTAAAAATGTAATCCCAAATTATAATTGTAATTATAATTGTAATAATTGTAATACTATATATCCTATTACAATTGTATAAATGTAAATGGATACACACGTACACTATATGCACGCACGCACACACTACGTGCAAGCACGCACGCGCACGCACACGCCATATACACGCACACATTTGTGATTATAAAAAGTTCTAAAGTCAAACTTAGAAGGCTCTTTTGTTTTCTTCCTAGCTTCATTTCATTGTGGCAACTGCGAATAAAACTAAATTTAAATAGGTGATTTTTCCTTTAATTTACATTTGTAAATAAGTTGGTGATTATAAATCATTACCTCCAGATCTCAGAGCCGAACTGAACAAACTGGGCGGGGTCAGTCTCCTGCAGGTGAACCTCTCGATCAATCAATCCACCCACATCCTTGACCTTCGTCTCAGCGGTCAGGTCTGAGGTGCTGCCGAAAGGACTACTGTTGGGACTGGGCTCAGGTGAAGGTCGATTAGCCGCCTGACGAGACCTCAATAGGATCCTCTTTGTCTCGTCATCTATGTCCAGAGAGGCTGCACCTATTTAATCATCAATCAATTTATAAATTAGTAATTAAACTTGGAGGAAGGTTGGCTGAAGTTCTGAAGAGAGCTCAGTGAAATTATCACGCTGGTCTCGCCTGTATTTCAAGAGGTTGATCCATAGGAAATATGACCGCAATTGATTTAACGACACACAGGAAGATCATACGTCAATTACTCCAACGATATGATAGTTATGCATATGATTATATTATTGTTTTTCTTAATGTTTAGTTTTCTTTGTTTGTTGCGCGTTTGCGTTTTTTTGTTCCTGTTCTGTGTGTGTTTTGGTTGCCCAAGTGGCGAATAAAGATTCATATATATTATTGTAACATTATTATTGTTAAAATATTTTCTTAAAAAATGAAAAATCTATTCCTATTTCGAACCTAGCTAAACTGGGATTTAAGGAAAGACGATGAGGATGATTATAATAACATAATTATTATTGGTTTTAACAAACTACAACTAAAACATCAATTTCAAAGAATCATAAGCGATAACATTATGAAAAGGATCGTAGGAATCATGTATAAACAAGTCTTTTCTCATATAGGATCTCAATAGATCAAATAATTGCCTTATGGAGAAGAACTGGAATCGTGTATCAACAAGACCAGTTCTCACAAAGGAACTCAATATATCGAATAATGGCTTCATGACGAGGAAACGGATGTCAAATTCTTATCGAATAATCTTATTAGATATATTACAGCCTAAGAATAAGATTTAATCATCGCAGCTGATGTTAAAATCATTTAGGATAAAATATCTGAATAGAAAACCTTTTTTCTTAGTTCTTATCTCGACGGAAGCCCAGCTATAGGGGCCCTGGCCGAACTTATTGATAGCACTGACTCTGAACCTGTAGGACGTGTCTGATTTCAGGCCTTTGACCAACGCGCACTCGTCTATACAGTACGTGGCTGTCGTCCATCGATCATCACCTGCAATCAATCAATCAATCAATCAGTCAGTCAATAAATATGCTAATCAATCTTTTAAGAAAATAAACCATTTATTCGTCTAACCAATCAGGAGAGATTCTGAAGGAAACGAACTGACGGGGCTCAGGCGTTGCAAGTAACAATTTATAAAGAAGACCTCATCCATCATCATCTATTAAATAAAATCAGAATCAGTATAAATGGAGGACCATTCTTAGGTTGGCTATTTTGGTTGCCCAATCTTTATTTCAGTTTATCACTACCACATCAGATTACACTCGTATACTCTATCGCAATCAATTCATGTCAATGGATAAATGGATTAAAACGGAAGCATTTCACGATTTGTTTAGAAACTGAAGCAGAGGGCCACTGTGATGTTATAAAGTGATGGCGAAGATGATGATGATGATAATGATGATGTTAATGATGATGATGATGATAATAATGATGATGAAGCAGTTCTCACCAGGTTTGAACCAATCGACCTTGTAGGCCTGTATGTAGCTGTTACCGTCAGTTTCTGGCTCCTCCCAGATCATGAACGCCTCTCTATCCGAGACCTTGGTCACGTGAGGCCGGCCAGGTCGCGCTGGGTGATCTACAACAGGATATGTCAAGAGGTAGCCGTTTAGCTACAGCTGAAACTCTATCTTACAATATCTACTGCTGAAAGCATAGATTAAACGGTTATTGGGTGAGTTGTAAAAGCCATTAAGCATAAACTGAGGAGGGTAATGACAAAGCACCTCTCAGAAGTTATCAAGCTAAACGATGCATGTTGAACCAGTAAAAGAGTTTACAGACCTTATAATGAGTCAACCTCACAATCGAGTTTTGAGCTCTACCGTCTACGATTAGATTGATACTAGGCACAGCGTATACATATTTGTATCTAAGATCTGTTAATTTTCAGAACACTAGAGTGAGACCCGTGTTGTGTCCAGGTTGCTGAAGAAGAGAGCAACCGTGGACTCCACGTGTTGTAAAAGGCGACAAAGCACTAAAATCCAAACCAACGTTGGAAAGAACATTCTGTAGATTAGAGCATAGGCTCTAGAAATTGCTACAATATTCTCTAAAAACAAATAAAAACGTATCTATTGGTATCCTGACCATAGCTAAACTGAAATTCAAGGGCTGATGATGATGATTAGAGAGAGAGAGAGATAGAGGAGAGAGAGAGGTAGAGGAGAGAGAGAGAGATAGATAGATAGAGAGAGTTAGAGAGAGATGGAGAGAGATAGATAGATAGATAGAGAGAGAGAAAGAGAAGAGGGAGAGAGAGATAGAGAGAGAGAGATGGAGATAGAGAGAGACAGAGAGAGAGAGAGAGAGAGAGAGAGAGAGAGAAGAGAGAGACAGAGAAGAGAGAGAGAGATAGAGAGAGAGAGAGAGAGAGAGAAGAGAGAGACAGAGAAGAGAGAGAGAGAGATAGAGAGAGAGAGAGAGAGAGATAAGAGCGATAGAGATAGAGGGCGAGAGAGAGATATATATATATATAGAGAGAGAGAGATGGAGAGAGTGAGATACTCTGAAAAGATCTTACCACCACACAGCATGCGAGCTCTGCACGTAACCGTACCGAACTTGTTTCGCGCCACGCACTTATAGACTCCGAAGTCGTTCGGTTTTGTCTGCAGGATCGTCAGATGATGTCGTCCCTCCTCTCCCACCTTCCCCACTCTCACTCTCCCACCCTCGCTCAGCAGCTCCTCATTACGATACCACGTGACCAGAGGAGCGGGATTCCCCACGACGTGCACGTTAAGCGTACAACTGTCGCCCACGTTGTACGCTTTGTCGTGGATCTTCTCCTTGAAGATCGGCGGAAATCCTGCATTTGTAAATATTACATTTGTTTTATGGCTATTTATTCCTTTCGAATTACATGTAAATGTATATTGCTATTCCAGTATTATAATTAAATATACAGAAAGTACATCAACGTCGGAAGGGGTAAGCGGCTAGTGAGCGCCTGCGCTCCAGAAATTGCTACAAAATTTTCTAATCATGGCCCTAGTTCAACTAGGAATGAAAGGAAGAAAATGATTATGCTGATGATGATGGTGATATTGATGATGTTGCTGTTGATGATGGTGGTGATGATGATGATAAAGAAGGGACGTGAGAGTATCAAAGTCCCGAGAGGAAAATAATGTCGCATTTATTATTACGCGTAATAATCTGAAAGGTGCCACTGCAGTTTAGTTTATGCTCGTAATCAAAGAAAAATATGTGCTTATGAAAAATATGAAACATTTTCTTTAGGGGAAATATAATGACTAGAAATGAAGTATGCCCACTATCATTAATTGTATCCCATGTGATACGGCATTAGACAAGAGGCTTTGGAATACATGTACATGTAGCTTCACATACAGACAGACTCATACAACACAGGAATGCACTCGCTTTTGAACGATCAAGTGTTTATGTGTGTGAATATGTGTATCTGTTCATATGAGTACATGCACACATACACGCCCACACAAACACACACATGCACGCGCACACACGTTCACACACGCACACATGCTCACACGCACACACACACACACACCTACATACACACACACACATGCACGCACATACTCACACGCACACACGCATACACTCTCACGCACACACAGAAACTCACACACAAACAAGCTCACACGCATACTGACACATACACACACATACTCAAACACGCACGCACACACCTACACATACACACACACACGCACACATACACACACATACTCAAACACGCACGCACACACCTACACATACATGCACACACGCACACACACACGCACACACACAATCAAACACACGCACACATACTCACACGCACATGCCCAGATGCACTAACCTTCACCCTCCATCCCCCCGCTCACTTTGCCCCTGAGCTGTGTGACAGTTCTGAGAGCGGCTCTTGTTCTCATCACCCCTCCTTGCTCGTCCATTTCTATCTCCTTGTCCAGATCTCTCAGATCTCTTCTCTCCCTCATCGAGGACCTCACAGACCCTGTCTGACCGCTAGACCCTCTCTGGACAGACCTGAAGGACAAAACGTACGTTAAAACTGTATGCTACACGTCTTCACATTATTCTACTAAAGACTGATCATCATCATCATCTTCTTCTCTTAGTTCCAGTTTAGCTAGGATCGGGATTATTAAATCATCATATAATGAATGTGATGATTATCATAATCTTCTCTTAAATCCCAATCTAGCTAGGGTCGGGATTATTAAATCATCATATAATTAATACGATATCATCCAATATTATGCATTCTCAAAATTAAATATGTAACAAATTCGTCATACAGAGTCAAATGTGTCCATCAATTATGAGGAATTTGACGTTAAAAAGGACATTAAACCTTTATAATTCTAATTATATTATCAATGTATTGCATTTTATAGTTAAGAATGCGCCAAAGACCACCATCGGTGGTTAGATGAATGATCTGACCTCGTTAATAAATGACAAATCAGAATCTTCTGTTAAAAACCATTACATTCTTAATTAGTCGTTCAGATGTTAGATACCTTCGCATTTGCGGAGAAAGATGTAAAACTGAAGCAAGATTCTACACCTCGAGATGATGTACACTAATATATACTCCTAACCCAAATAAGAATAGCATAGGTTCAACAGTATTCGGAAGCTTAGTAGATAATTAGTAAAGGAATTTGTTATCCTTACTAAACACTACAGACTGTAATACCCCCTCAGGGCTTAGGCTCTTTTGTGATAATTTTCTTCTTGATTAAATGTTTAATTGCTAGTTAGCTATGTTTGTATTTACTACCATATGTCAAGAAAAAAAAGTAAAAAAGTTATAAAGTAATCAAATAAGAAGATAATATACACCCAATACAAATATATGCACTCAAATAAGAAGATATAGGCTACATCCAACTAGTACAATATACACCAAAGTACGAACCTATACTCATACACCAATATATACATGTACACCCCTATATGAAGATAAGCAGCCATCTAGGAACATATGCGCCTGCATACGATTTAACATTCCTAAATCCCCGGTCGGTGACGAGAGCACCGGCTGTCAGACTGCGAATAAGCAGGATCTCGCCTCGTCACTAATGTGCTTCCGAGATCGAAAACTGACGTAAAATAAGAATTTTTAAATTTACTAAATGGAATCGTTACAAAGGGCACTCGGTTAGAGAGGCCCTGGCTCCAATAATTGCCACAAAATTGTCTAAAACCCGACCCCACTTAAACTAGGATTCAAGGGAAGTTGACGACGACGATTAACTAAATTGACCCGCTAGATTCAACCCTTGCTATCGGCTAGAAATAGATTCTACTAGTAGAGACCTGCGGTACTTTGCCATCCTGACAGACAGCCCGGTGTCCTTGGCGGGGAAGAGGTGTGTCTCAGGGCCAGTCTGGTAGACAGAGCTGAACTCATACCACGTGTCCTCGTCCTCGTATTCTCTGCCCCAGTCTGATTCGCTCCCTGAGCCTATCGACGAGGGCGGGGCCGACACCAGGTGCATGGGTCCCATAGCCTGGTGCAATCATACAATACTACAAAATACATCATGTGCAATCATACAATACTGCTAAATACATTAGGTGTAATCATACAATAATACTAAATGCATCAGGTGCATGGGTCCCATAGCCTGGTGCAATCATACAATATTACTAACTACATCAGGTGCATGGGTCCCATAGCCTGATGCAATCATACAATACTACTAAATACATCAGGTGCATGGGTCCTATAGCCTGGTGAAATCTTACAATACTACAATATCCAGTCCAATACAACATTGCATTGCTGGAGGATACACTGCACTAGGATGCATCAATTTACATCAGTATACAATACATCAAATCAATATATAAATAAATCTGAATCGTTCCCTGACCATTGCTCCTATCAGCGGAGAGAGGTACACGAGTCCCATAGCTTAAATGCCACGAAACTGAGCAATATTTATTATAATATAACTAATTATAGTAGAATGACAATATAATGCACCGCAATGCAGTAAAATAGTGACATTTTCAAGCAAAATTAACAATTTATAATACAAAAATATAAGAATTTATGAAGTCATATAATCTTAAAGACTTATTCACTACCTACAGGGATACTGCTAACAAGTAAAAAGCTCAAGCTAAGGTTAACGTTAGTTTCCTCACTCGAAAGCGATGTCAGTGACGGGTGAGCCCAGGATTTCAACCCCGCACCATCTGATCCACGGACGAGTATCTAACCGACTTCGCCACTGGCTCCAGCCACATACATGAAGTCAAATAATTGTGAAATAAACTTATACTAACTTCTATAGAGTTCCAAAAAATGCGTACAATGAAGCTTTCATGTGTATTTATGAAGAAATTGTAATGGTTGTGTAAACAAGAATTACGGTATAAAGTGTAAGAGGCGAAGTCAACGTTTAATCGGGTAGTTACATTATTGATCAATAATAATCTTAATTACTGTATTAATTGATTAGTAGAATTTTAGAATACTGTAGAATTTGATTCATTGATAGCAAATAATAGTATATTCAACATAGAATATAGTGCAATGTAGTACAATATATATGTACATGCAGTACTGCATAGTTATACACTATACATGTACATATACATGTATTAGTTTACAATGTAGAGAGTAGCACTTTGAAAATTGTAGTAAGACTGTTTCTCATTTAATAGTGTTAAGCAACATCAAATAGAAACAAAATTAAAATGTTACTATTATTCACAAAACATCGAGCGCAATCAAAAGTAATTGATTGATTACCTGAAGCATTGATCACCTAAATTGATTGATTAACTTGAATCATTGATCATTTAAATTGATTGATTAACCTGGAGCACTGATCATCTAAATTGATTGATTACCTGAAGCATTGATCACCTAAATTGATTGATTAACCTGAAGCATTGATCATCTAAATTGATTGATAAACTTGAAGCATTGATCATCTAAATTGATTGGTTACCTGAAGCATTGATCAGCTAAATTGATTGATTACCTGAAGCACTGATTATCTAAATTGATTGATTACCTGGAGCATTGATCATCTAAATTGATTGATTAACCTGGAGCATTGGTCATCTAAATTGATTTATTAACCTGAAGCATTGGTCATCTAAATTGATTTATTAACCTGGAGCATTGATCATCTAAATGGAGTGATTACCTGAAGCACTGATCATCTAAATTGATTGATTACCTGGAGCATTGATCATCTAAATTGATTGATTAACCTGGAGCATTGATCACCTAAATTGATTGATTAACCTGAAGCATTGATCATCTAAATTGATTGATTACCTGAAGCACTGATCATCTAAATTGATTGATTACCTGGAGCATTGATCATCTACATTGATTGATTAACCTGGAGCATTGATCATCTAAGTTGATCGATTAACCTGAAGTTTTGATCATCTAAACTGATTGATTAACCTGGAGCATTGATCATGTAAATTGATTGATTAGCCTGAAGCATTGATCATCTAAATTGATTGATAGAACCATCTCTTTCCGCCGTAGGTCTAAATTTTGACCCGCTTTCCTTGAATCTTGGAATGACACTGTTTTGATCTCGCTTTCTCTTTTGGTCTCTGTGTACTCAGTCGTCATCGTGTGGTGCTTTGGCGCCTGTTTGTGTAGAGTCTGCAAGAGACGTCCCTGACATTGCCTTATGGCGAGGAATCGGACGTTAAATTCTTATTGATTGATTAACCTGGAGCATCCCGGCGGCTCCGGCCTCCAGTTCCAGCTGAACGACGGACTCGCTCTCACTGCCTCCGTCCTCCGTCATGTCATCCATGCCGGGCAGGTGAAGGACGGGCACGTTGGACTGGGTCTCGCCCCCTTGCTGCGCCAGGGCTCGGTGCAGTGCCCCTGAGCCCCCGTAGTTAGACAGTGGGCGTGGCTGAACCACGGTCTTCACCAGGTTCTGTCCTCTCTGAATTTAGATTTTACAAGAGAATTGATTTAGAAATTGAGTGAAAAGATCATCTATCTTGATATCTATTCCTTGTGACCGGGGCCGGGTAAAAATAAAATCTAAAGCTAAAAGCTAAGGTTAACGTCAGTTTCCTCACTCGAAAGCGATGTCAGTGACAGGCGAGTCCAGGATTTGACACTGCACATACTGATCCGCGGTCGAGTGTCTTACCGACTTCGCCACTGGCTCCAGCCATTAATCCAGCTAGTTCATTATCCATTTTCCTGAAAATCAGATCTTTTAGTTTCAGAGCAGCTAGCCTGGGAGTCAATCTGATCGTGATATCGGTGCTATTTGAGTATACTCACGTGATCCTACTATATAATAGTATATGTGAGTTTGTTGTTATATGGGATTATTCTTAGGAGACCAGTGAAAACAAAAGGCTTGTCATACGACGACTTACAACAACAATACAGCTAGAGGCTAGAGTGCTACTGTTGTCTACTACAACACTGAGCACAATGACGGTATCACATATATCGTAACAAATAATCATTCTGTAGTACTCAAATTAATTCTATACAACTAAAAGGACAATATTACGCAGCTTAACATTTTGTAAAGGGACAGCAGTTAATATTAATAAAATTAGCAATTAGTAAAAGGCAAAAACAAAACAACAAAAACTATAGAAAATGTTTTTATACTGTAATCCATAATAGCACTTAGCACTATCAAGACAACATAAAAAATATATTTATACTGTTATCCAACATAACATTTAGCATTATCAAGATAACAACACGCCCAGAATAATAGGGATATATAAAGAACGTAAATTCGCGCCCTAAAGTCCAGTGAAGGGCTTTAAAACACTCATCAGTAAATATGAATAAAATTCAAAACAATAAAAAAAGTTAAAAATAAATCCAGCACGCCTCACCTCACACTTCTTACGGAAAGCATAAGCTCTGTGTCGGTCCAGAGGAATCCTGTTTCCCAGTCCTCGGTGATTGGACAGCTCCATGAATGGGTGCTCTATGGCTTCTGTGGCCGTTATGCGCTTCCTGCACATTACAATGAAATATACTGCAATACACTACACTGCAATACAACGCACTGCAATATAATACACTGCAATACAATACATTGCAGTGAAATACACTGCAATACAATACACTGCAATGCAGTAAACTGCAATACAATACACGGCAATACAATAAACAACAATACAATTTACTGAAATACAATACACTGTAATGAAATATACCGCAATACAATACACTGCAATGAAATATACTACAATACAATAAACTGCAATACAATACACAGCTATACAATACTCTGTATTGTAATACAACATGCATTGCAATACAGTGCAGCATACAGTACACAGTATAATATAATACTAGTTGACATAATGCAGTATCGTCATCTTCCTATGAATGCCAGTTTAATTAAGGTCGGAAAAATAACATTAGACAACATCAAGTCCAACAGCAGAATAATATGGGAAATTCTAGAATGTAAATTCATGCCCTAAAGTCCAGTGAAGGGCTTTAGAACCCTAATTATGAAATATCAACAAAATTAAAATAAACATCTAGGCAATAAAAATATATTTATAATACAAAATATAAAGACGCCACACTTGATTAGAGGATTTAATTCTATACACAATACAGACAATATAATGAGTGCAATTAAAATGCCAAGTAATGCAAACCTGTAATGAAACAGTATAGTATCATTTAATAGAAGGCATTTAAATAAAATACACTGCGAAGCAATGCAGTATATCATCAAAAATAACAAACAGTTAATACAGTGCAATACAATCATCATCATCATCGGCATCATCATCATCATCATCTTCTTCTTCTCTTGTATCCCAGTCTAACTACGGTCGGGATACGAATAGACTGCCTCAAATCCAGTACAATACAATAAAACACCATATCAACAACAACAATAACACAATTAGAGAGTACTGTTGTCCATTAAACATTGAGCATGGCAGGCAATACAACACAGCACTATAAAAGACAGAGCATCACAACATAACACAGCACAGCAAACTACAATGTAATATAATACAGTAAAACTCTGTACAAATTAATAAAATGCAAGGCAATAAAATGAATTGTATCACAAAAATCAAGACGTCACATTATAATGTTTCTAGGAAGGCTCAACAAGGATACCACAACCGATAACGCCACCAAATATCTAAAGGATGCCGGTGCGGAAGTTATCACGTGCAGGAAACTTTCGAGTAAAACAAAAGATGGGCGAGAATTTAATTCTGCAGCCTTCATGTTATCCTGTGACTCAAAGTATGAAGATATTATTTTCAGCGACAGTTCGTGGCCAGACGGTAGTATTGTACGCGAATGGATTTTCAGTGGAACTTCAAGATCTGAGCATCAAAATTCAATACATCTCTAAATATGGCTGATACTACTCTACCCGACAACAACGGCTATGCTCCTATGCATCCCTCTGAATTCTGCAAGTTCAACGATATAATAGACGACAATCTTATACAGAACGCCATGAGGGGTTACTACACTCCTCAAGCGAGTAACTGTCTTATAAAAGCTCATCTTGGAGATTTGTCTATTTTTCACCTCAATATAAGAAGTCTTAATGCAAATTACATTAAATTGCTTGATCTGTTTAGTACATATAAGAAAAAATTCGATATTATTATTTTATCCGAAATCTGGGGGTCTAATATTGATTTCTTTGACAACATATTCCCTGATTATCATATTATTTTTTCATCTCCTCTTACACAAAGAGCTGGAGGAGTTGCAATTTTTATCCTGAATAAATTCTCATATAATTTTATTGCCTCTTCGAAAGATACAAATTTTTTCAGTAATGCTGCTGAGTTTATCGTCGTTGATGTAATAGCCAACAATTTTGGTAAAATACGTTTTTATTGCTTCTATAGGCATCCCAGCCAGCCTACTAGGGCATTTATTGATTTATTCTTTGAATTCTTAGCTATATATAAACCTGTGAGTAATAGCTTTATTGTTGGTGATATGAACTTGAATTTGCTTAATTATAATAGCGATAGGATTGTTGGTGAGTATGTCAATAACCTTGTTAATTTGCACTTTACACCGTTCAGTATTATACCTACGAGATGCACTAGAAATTCGTCGAGCTTAATTGATCATGTATTTACTACACTAGGCTTTTGTGATAGTAATGACTGTAAAGTAAAGTCTCTCACTGTTATGACTGATATTACCGATCACTATGCTAACTTAGTAATAATTACATCGAGACGTAAGCAAATAAAATACTGTGATAGACCGTTCATTCGTATTTATAGCGGAAAAAATATAGAAAAATTTGCCTATCAGTTGCAAAACTTAGATTGGTCCCTCATTTACAATTCTGAAGATGTTGATAAATCTATAACGTTCTTAATCAAAACACTAACCGATACGGCAGAAGTCAATTTTCCCTTGATCAAATGCTCCCGTAAGAAACTAAAGGATAAACCTTGGATTACAAAGGAGCTTAAAAACTGTATAAAAATTAAGAACAATCTATTCTACAAATTTAAACAATCCAAGGACAAAAATGACGAAATGGTTTATAAAGCTTATCGGAATAAGCTTGACAAGAGGTTGCGCCACCACCGAGTGTCTTTTTATCATGATTTACTTAACGACAAAATGAATTCTATAAAATGTATTTGGAAAACACTAAATTCCATTTGCTCCTATAAACGCAATTCCAGTAATTCCTGTATTAAAACACTAGCAACAGATGGCGGCATCACCAGGGACAAGACAGAAATGGTTAACGTTTTTAACAATTATTTTTCTAGCATAGGCAAGAACTTAGCTTCAAAAATTGCCGGTGTAAATCACAGTTATAAAAAATATCTTAATAACAGTATATCGTCTTCATTTTTTATGAAACCTGTCTCCATAAGCGAGGTTTACAACACCATTAGATCGCTTAAGAACATCTCTGCAGCTGGTTCTGATAATTTAAACACCAAGATTCTAAAATTATCTGCACAGTTCATCTCAGCACCTTTAAGCCATATTATTAACCTATCCTTCCAGGTAGGTCACTTTCCAACCAATTTCAAAGTATCTAAAGTTATCCCAGTACATAAAAATGGAAGTCTGGACAATAAGGAAAATTATAGACCGATCTCACTTTTAAGCAACTTAAGCAAAATATTTGAGAAAATTATGTATGAAAGAATTTCTAATTTTTTTAATAAGAATGACATCTGGTATGAAAATCAATTTGGCTTTAGATCTGGCCACTCCACTGTCGACGCACTTTTTAGCTGTACCAATATGATACGCAATGAAAAAGGAAATAAAAACTTTGTTATGGGCTTATTTTTTGATTTGACAAAAGCGTTCGATACGGTCAATCACAGTATATTGTTAGATAAATTATGGCATTATGGTGTGCGGGGTCTTACACATACTTGGTTCAAATCTTACCTTTCGGGCCGATTTCAATACACAGTTATAGATGATATATGCTCCTCTGTGTTACCAGTTGATGTAGGTGTCCCGCAAGGCTCTATACTCGGTCCTCTCTTGTTTTCAGTATATATAAATGACATTCAACATGCCTCGAGCACAGGATGTCTCAAACTTTTTGCAGACGATTCTAGTTCTTTTGTTTGTGCCAAAAATCTACCAAATCTGTTTAATAAAGCTAACATTGAATGCATGCTAATTAGTGATTGGTGCAAAAGTAATAGGCTAACTATTAATTATTCTAAATCAGTTTTTATGATATTTTTTCCTACTGAATTTTGCGAGACCTATATATCAGAAAACAATCTTTCAATTACAGTTGATGAAAAATCCCTATCAAGAGTAAAGGTAATTAAGTTTTTAGGTGTTCTTATCGATGAAAAATTAACTTTTGCCGAACACATTAAATCAGTTACCTGCAAAATAAATAGTGTATGTGGTATGTTATATAAACGCAGAGATTATATTCCGATAAATTGCCGTAAAAACTTGTATTTCTCTCTTGTATACAGTAGAATATCTTATGGTTTAATAGTGTACGGGAAAAACACGAATAAGGCCCTACATCCTCTACACATAGCGAACAACAGAGCTCTGAGAATTCTACAATTTCAAGATAGGCTGTGCAAGACTAAACTACTTTACGTAAATTACAATACTCTACCGATATATCAATTATATAAGTTTCTCTCTGCCAACTTGATATATAGGTGTATTTTCTCTGAAGGCTCGATGTCTAAGATTATCAGAGATATGATTAGATCAAACCTATCAAATAGTGGGTATCATACCAGGCTTTCATTAACTTGTTATCTCTCTTCTACTACGAATCATGCAAACTACTTGACAAATGTCTTTGAATGTTGTTGTATATGGAACTCTATTCCTGTTGAAATTCGTAACTTAAAATCATATATTTTATTCAAACGATATTACAAAAGTTTTCTTATACATTCGTAATAGTGTCTCCTGTCCGCTCTTGCCGGAATAGTTAGCCATTTTGCTATGATTGCAAATTCATTTTTCGTATGGTCATATTTTCTAATTTTAGTAGTTTTACTAGTGTGTTGGTTATTTGCTGTTTGCAATTTTTGCTGTTATACTTCATATTTTTGCTAGTCTGTAGACATGTAGTTTTAAACTACTAATATCATTTCTCGGACTTATTTCCTGTGGTGGTCAGCTAGATAGAGCACTTTGTGCCCTCTCTGATGGCCACAGGATTCATTAAATAAGATGTTAATTTTTTGACTTGAGATTTAGGTGTCTAATGCATCTATTTATCTGTTCATTAATATGTTTTTTGCATGATATGTCTGTATGCTGTGATTTGTCTTGTATTTTTTTTAAATTACTTTTTTTACTTTATTAAAGAAGTCAGCTTACTAATAGTTATACATAAAAAAAAAAAAATAAAAAAAAATAAAAAAAAATTAGACGTACATGTGATTTAATTAAAGTTACATAGAAGTCAAGTTTCGCAAACTACGTTGCTTTTCTGCAAAATGCTACTACTAGTATAAAAAGAGTTTTAAATTAATCTTAAATATTACTATAAGCAATGATAATGTACACGTAGAAGTAAAACGTTAAGTGTAAATACCCGCTCTCTGCAATATTATGATATTACAGCAAAAACATCTATATGATTGGTGTTTAAACTAACTTAATGAAACTTGTTTTTGTAATTACTCGAGATTTTAATAGGTTCTCACGACTCAGATCCGCATGTTCTACCTCCTCTACTGCATTATCTTACCTCTCATTATTTACTACAAACCACTGTCATTTCATTACTGCACTTCTACGATATAACGTAGGCCTAATCATCTTAACTTGAATCACAGTTTAACTAGGGTCTGGATTAGAGAATTTTAGTAATTTCTGGAACCTAAGCGCTCACCAAACGAATACCCTTTCAGACGTTGGTTCGGATCTTAGTGACGTGCAGTCCATGTTTGGTCTATTCTTCAGCAACCCGACACAACACGCGTAAGGTTAGATTGTACTTCTGCAACGTATATATTTATAAAATTTCTTTCTTGCATTGGATAACGCAAATTCACTTAACTTTTATTACATGCAAATTTTCACATACTTAGGATCTTTCTCGAGTAGTTTTGTTATAAAGTCCTTCGCTTCGTTGGAAATGTTGGCGAAGGCATCAGCATCGAAGCTCCAAGAGCCTTCTCTAACTTTCGCGAACATATCTTGAGGATTCTCTTTGTAGAACGGTGACAAACCGCTTAATCTAGAATATTAAAGATACTAAATATATTTAAAACTATTAATAAAATAGTAAAAATATTGAGTAATATTAAAATGTCTAAAACAATTAATACAAAAACATCTCATAAGACTGTTTTGACTGAGAGTTCACAAGAGTGGGTAGGAAGACCAAAAGATGATCACAGACGATGTAGAATAATGAAGAAGGGACTGGAAAGGACTGGAGGAAGATCAGGATTCTTAGACGAAACAATTAAGATAACGCAGAGAGAGAGACAGAGAGTGCGAGAGTGAGAGAGAGAGAGAGCGCGAACGAGAATGCAAGAATGACTATAATTATGATGTTTCATATAATAATTGTTAAACATTAGAAATTGAAAACACCTATAAAATATGAAGAATTAAGGATGTCCATGGCATATATAGCCATAAACGATCCACATGGTAATGAAATGATTGAGCGAAACGCAGATAGAGAGAGAGAGAGAGAGAGAGACAGAGACAGAGAGAGAGAGAGAGAGAGAGAGAGAGCGAACGAGGATGCTAGAATGACTATAATTATGATGATGATTATTATTATTATTATTATTGTTGTTTTTAATTTTCTTTATTTTTTTACCCCGGATGTAAAGAACCCGAGGTTTGATAAAAAATATTATTATTATTATTATATTATTATTATTAGTACTATTATTACTAATATTACAGAGTAAATACGTACAGTATGTAGGTGACGACGCCGACAGACCAGCAGTCAGCGGCAGGGGTGACGGGGTCGTCCCTAGCGACCTCAGGGGCGCAGTACTCGGGGTTGCCGTACTTGACGTGCAGCTTGTGGGTGGGGTTGTAGTGGCGGGCAAACCCAAAGTCTGAAACCTTCAATTCTTCTGATGATGGTCGCAGTAGCAGCAGGTTCTCCGGCTTCATATGCATTTAATATTATATTAATTAAATTTTTTAATATGTATAGTTAATTATATTGTTTATAGTTTATATAATATTATATTGATGCTCTTGGTTTTGCTAATGTATCAATTTTATAGCCCTTATTAAATAAATTGAACAAAATTGCTGATAATTATTTAGCTAATCAATTAGCCAGCTTTCATAAATCATTTTTTATTTATCATTGAATCAATCAATTCAATAATTTCAATAAGCTCAAGTGGAGTTCTCTCTGATATCATGGTGGCATGTTGGCAAGTTGTTCGACAGTGGATCAGTAATTGTTGATTGATTCATAAATCAATAAGTACTGCTGATTTAACACAGTGGAACAATGAAATTCGATTAACTTCTTGTCATATGCCACAACTGATAGAGCGTCTAGACCTCTGCAAGGTCAGAACAACAAGTGACTATTTCTGCACTCAATCGATAGCACAGAAAATATTACCACATACCACATGACTCCTCACTGCTATAACTAAATTAGTCGTCTCTTAATAGCACCTGCAGTCGATAGTAGATTTAATTCTCAATATTCTCACTGTTGGTATTGGAGGTAGTACTGATATGTAATGTACTATATAATGTAGAATGTCTTAATAGCGTAGGGATAACGTCATGAAGTTTTAAATGACAGATCCTGAGGAGAGCAAAATTTCCGACATTCACTGGACTGGTTATACGGAAAATGGTCTAAATTGCCTCACGGTTTAAACATGTAGTGTTAAAAGTGATAGATATCAACATAGTTGATCATTTCACTATATTGCATGTTTAATTTTTTATTGCTGGGATTACCTTGATGTCAAGATGAATGACGTTCTTAGAGTGCATGTGCTCCACAGCGAGAAGTAGTTGTCGTATGTAGAAAGCTACCTCACTTTCAGTTAACGAGTCGTCATTTATCAACTTGGGCAACAGTTCACCTCCCGTCACGCTATCAAACGAATCAATCAATCACTCGTTGTTACCTTAAATCAATCACTTATCTCTTTATACCGGACTATATCACTTCATTTAAGTAAATTGTTATGTCAATATGACAATAAAACACAACGAGGTTCAGTTTTATCAAATAAAATTTCATTTATACCTACATTGAACTCTATATGTCATTAGTTATAGACTGCTACAATATACCAAATAGAGAATAACTTTCTCTTGTGGTCTTCTCAGTCGTTATCATGTGGTGCGTTGGCATCTGCAGAAGCGGTTCTGCTTGAGACGACAATGATTTGTCTTATAGCGAGGGACCGCATGTTTAATTCTCATTGACTGATCAATTGATTGAGCTATGTATTTTTATAAAAAATTATATAAACGTGAATATACGCTATGCTTTATCACTTATGATTGCTTTAGGGTTTGGAGCATTTAATTGCAAATAAATTACATCTAGAGAGATTAAACAAACATCACACCCATTATGTTCAACATTAAGTATTGATTGAGATATATATAATTTAAAACTGAACTGACATCTCCTCGACGATGACGAGCCTCTTCTTGTCCTCAAACCCGTCGACAACCTGCACGATGTTGTTGTGGTCGAGGAGAGCCATCATCTCCAGCTCTGCCATCAGCTCCTCCTTCATGAACACGTCGTTGTACCTCATGAATTTAGCGGCGTACTGGTTACCTGAGTTCTTGTCTATCACTCTACGCACCACTCCGTATGAACCCCTACCACAATAACAAAAACAAAATATAGCTTGTCTCTCTCTCTCTCTCTCTCACACACACACAAAATAACAAAATATCGCTTGTGTGTGTCTCTCTCTCTCTCTCTCTCTCTCTCTCTCACACACATACAATAACAAAATATAGCTTGCGTGTGTGTGTCTCACACACACACACACACACACAATAACAAAATATAGCTTGTGTGTGTGTGTCTCTCTCTCTCTCTCACACACACACAATAACAAAATATAGATTGTGTGTGTGTCTCTCTCTCTCTCTCTCTCTCTCTCTCTCTCTCTCTCTCACACACACACACACAATAACAAAACATAGCTTGTGTGTATGTATGTCTTTTCTCTCTCTCTCTCTCTCTCTCTCTCTCTCTCTTTCTATCTGGTGTTCTGCCAAGTGTCAGGCCAAAGTTACATTCTCCTACTCATATGCTGCTTTTCACCATTCAAAAAAGCACTCTATTGATCAACGAGTTAATCCCTTCACAAACGGCTTTGCCTTGTCCACCCCTTAACGTAGCTTATTTCTTGAGAATAATATGGCTTCTGAGGTGGTTTTGCGTTGCCTTCTTCATTTCTTGCTTAATCGACTCTTAAGACGCGTGCAGTTTACGGTTTGTTTAATCTTCAGCGTCCCGGTCACAGCACGGGAAAGCTTTTATAAGGAGTATTGCACATAAGTAGTAAAATAAGATTCCTATCGATTTTTCGACTATTGAGGTACTATGACTCTCTAGTCTATGATCCTCCACACTACGATGTATGAGACTCCGTAAATAATAATATGGACAAGCACATGTAGTAATAATAATGAATATAAACTTTAGAGATGAATAGGACTAAGACAGAAATTAATTAATTAATTGCGCATTAATTAATTATATTATCGGAATTACTATACATAGTTTTACGTTGTAAACCGTGGGCACCTCTGCTCTCCCGAATTCCTTTTATATTACAACGAGATGATTACTAAGAGTCATTTTAGCTTAATAAATTAATAGCGTATTAATTAATTACATTATCGGAATTACTGTACATGGTTTTACGTTGTAACCCATATGAACCTCTGCTTATCAGAATTCTTTATTATTACAGCACGTATCAACCCGAGCGAGCCCCTCAAAGTAAAATTAGTGATTAGCTTAAATATTATAGAAGTAGGAAAGTCTTTCATTGTTATTATAGATACTACATCAGCGAACGTGTATTAATTAAAGAATTTCAAATTCAAGCAATATAATATTCATGTCGCTGAAAATATTGAAGTTTATTTCGCAATTAAATTCCCATAGGGGAAATAGAAATAGTTGTCTAAAACAAATGCCTTCCAAAGTTCAAATGAGTTCGTATGTAATCCTATAGCTTTGTGTGGAAATAAATTGAAAAATTCGTTCAGTGATACTATGACTGAAATGTTCATATTCAACTACGGTCTCTTATACTTACTGTTCAGACAACTAGCCGGTCCAAGGTACATATTCGTACTCAGAGCCGGCTTTAACACTCCATAAAGAGCAATCCATCAATCGACCAGTTCAACCCTTTACAGAAGGGTGTTTTAAATATACTTTAAGTAGCTTACGTTCTGGGGAAAGTATGGTTTTTGAGATAGATTGTCGTAGCCTTTCTCGGTTTTTACTTATTCGCCTCTTACGACGTGCAGTAAACGCTTGGATTATTCTTCAGCGTCCCGGACACAACATGTTAAACTATGGGAAGCTTACTAAAGAGAAAGCACAAACCTTCCAATCTCATCGATGACGTGGAAATATTCCTCTATGGGCACAGCGTTGAACTTTATCTCTCTCCAGTATCCAGCTTTTTCTGAAATCATAGCATCAAATTATACATATTAAATACATACTGATGCATACTGGTATTGTACTATTTCGAAGATTTATTGCTCTATTATTCTACATGCACATGATGACAAAAATGTTCTGATTTCATAGTTTGGACCTTATCGACGAAATTTCAAGCCATCGAAAAAATTAAGATTTCTGAACTATCAGTTTGTATTCCTGATATGACTGAAATTGCACAGTAGATCAACCATTGAACAAATCATAACTACATGTATCATCAAATGTGAAGAAGCCTCTAATTTATTTGTAGCAACAAAGAGTATTACAGTTGTACTGAAATGTCGTCCACTAAGTTAGCGCTAAATCTAAGTCTGTAGCTTTCTTAATTTTACAAATCTATCTCCACTACCTCTACAATCTCTCTAGCTCTACCTACTTCGTTAGAAAATATTATCATTCGCTGGACATCCGAGTTAATTCGTAATGTTAGCAACGATAATTCGTAGGGAAAATAATAGAATCATACTAATAATTTAAATTATTTATTTAAACAAATAAATTAACAAATTTCCGAGGTGACGTCAAGTAAGCCTCATAAGTAATTGCATAAGTTCAATGCAACTTAAACACTCTCATTGAAGCATTTCGATGTTTAAACATAAAACTGAAACCGTAGTTTTGAACTTATGTAAATTCATATTACACATGTGCCATCATTATATGCCTGAAATTTGTACAAGTTGCAGAAAATATCGGTAAAAGAAGAAGCTAGCATTCCCGTTTCTTGCAAAAATATGCGTATGGTGCTAAACAATTTTCATTCAGTTTTCTGATCAGCAGACGTGACTTCTAGGTCGTTTGTGTTAACCTCAACACAAATTGACGATTAATTGGCGCACTCCGGATAATCGGAACAGAGCAGTAAATAATTTGACTTTTATTCTTGACTGAAAGATCGCTGATTCATTGATTTAAGCTAACGCCAATATCGCAAAGTCTAGTTAAACGTCAGTTTCCAGCCTCTAAGGTATGTCTGTGATGTGTCAAACATTGGATATGAACCCTGCACCTATGGATCCGCTGCAGTACACATTACGTTATGTTGGCTTCGATTTGGTTAATTATTGTAAGATGTTGTCATTAATACCAGTAGCACTCTAACCGTTGTTGCTATAGGAAAGGCCCAAACAGGATGATCAATTAATTAAACTGCACTGTTCCTTAAATGTTCATTACGTTTACGATTTAGTTAATACTTAATTTGGACGCCAAGAATTGCTGTTGAACATTGCTAAATGCTCTTCTGTATCGTGCATTATATATGGCGATTCTCACAGGGTATACGTTCCTTGTTGGTGTTCCAAACAGCTAAATCATCTTCATCGTTATCGTCATCGTCATCAACATCACCACCACCATCACCATCATCATCATCATCACCATCACCATCACCATCATCACTATCACCATCACCATCATTATTATCATCATCATCATCATCATCATCATCACCACCATCATCATCAACATCATCAACATCATCATTATGATCATCATCATCATCATCGTCATCTTCTTCCCTTAAATCCCAATTTAGCAGAGATCGGGAAATTCCTAACAAATAAATAAAATGAGAAATAACTACCTGTAATCTTACATTATCTTAATCTTAATGTAATAATACTGTAATCTTAATGTAATCTTAACGTAATAACAACCAGTAATCTTGACGTTGGCGGTGCAGTAGACTGACCCCGCCAAGTTCTCGGCCACGCACTCGTAGACCCCCTCGTCCATGTGGATCGTGTTCTGAATGTTGACAGTCCAGTGGTCGAACTCTTCCCTCACGATCTTCACTCTGTGGGAACCGGCGACCACTCGCCAGTCCTTCTTAAACGTGACCGTGGGGTAGGGAATTCCACTCACACGACATTCCAGCTTTCCAGTGGCGTGCAGGTGGAAGACCTGATCTCTTAGTGGTTCCAGGAATGTGGGAGGATCTAAAAGAAGACATTGGATGGTATTTGAAAAGTAAGTGATGCGTGCATGCGGTATTAACATTGCCTGCATAAACCAAAGCTAGAATCTAAAATATGTGTAACATTTTCCTGTTTCGTAAACATGTAGTGAAGAAGAGAATACTGAATTTAAACGCAATTTGTTAAACTTTCAATTAATTGATTAATCACAGCCGTATCGAGTTGCTTACAGAATTCAAGGTAAGGACAAGGGCTGTAGTTAGTAGTATTATTGAGGCTGTTTCTAGTAGTTTGTTTTCTTTCAAACATTTAAACGCTCAGCGTTTATTACAACAGAGTATTAAATATTAAAAGTTATTATCACATAGATTAATCGTTTTATTTGCTTTTACTGGAAATGTAGCGAGTACATAATTAGGCTTGGACACTATACATAACCGGGCTACAACATTGTCGGTTGACTAAACTGGTTTATACCCTTCTTATGTACTTACGTACTTATGTACCAGTACACAAGTTCCAATGCAGGACTAATGTTGTTTCTAGCTTCATTCAAGTAAAAGCAAAACCCTAAATTTATTACTAGTTTTTCCACATTTAGAGGAGAGACTTTTATTATTTGCTGGAATATTATGGACATAGTCTGTGTCCAAAACAAACGTAGAAGTAGATTTCGCCATCTACAGCTATTCTACAGGTACAACTTGTTTAAGCAATATTTTTAATTCCTAATGGATATGTAATCAATTTTCCCGACGAGATAAGGGCCGAAGCAATAGTTGAACGCGTACCTGACATTTCAAACTTTATGATTTTAGTCGCTGAGCCGAATTCGTTGTCAATCTGAGCCTTGTACTCCCCCACCTCGCTCCACGAGAAGTCGTAAATGGTGAGAGTGAGCTCGCCCATGTCTGACAGACTGCTGATGTACTTGTCGCCCATCTCGATCCTGCTCAACAATTGTTTTTATTTGTATGATTACAAACATGACATACCGCACGTGTTAACAGAGTTTCCTCGTTTAGTTTTGAATTTTTGCAGCTATCGTTATTTCCTCTTTTTCACTCCTTGGCTATAAAGTATAAATTAATAGTTGCCTTTTGATAGCGCAATGATTGCATCCAGCGCGGATTTGCAAATAAAATTCCAACACCCTGTGGTTCTTCTTCATTCCAGTTTGCCAACTCACTGTGTTCCAACGTGATTGCTCCTCCAAGTACTAACCAAACCTGACGTTGCTTGACTTCGTTTACTGAGTCCGAACGCTTAAAGTCGCAAAATGCGACAAGGCACTAAGATCCGAACCAACGTTAGAAAATATATTAGGTTTATCAGCGCCTAGGCTCGAGCCGGTGGCGATGTCGGTAAGATATTCGACCGCGGATCAGTATGTGCGGGTTCAAATCATGAACTCGCCCGTCACTGACATCCTTTTCGAGCGATGAAACTGACGTTAACATTAGCTTTTTTAGGCTCCAGAAATTGCTATAAAATTTATATAACAAATAGACAAGGTCTATTCAGGTCCATTCGCATCCCGACCTTAGCTAAGCTGGAATTTTAGGAAAGGTGAAGAAGATGACGAAAGAAAGAAATAAAATAAATCAAAGTGCTTATAAAGTACGGCAGATGGAATGGGGCTAGGTTGTCTCATCTAGTCGTCTTGCCTCCCAATTGGATCGATCCGCTTCGATTCGATATCAAAATGATATCGTCAGAGGCGCCAAGACCTTATCCTTTCCAACTTTTCCATGCCAAATATATACTAAATTGAGAATCTGTTGACCAGGTTCTTGACTTACTTTTTGTTGTGGAAGAACCAGGATACTTTAGGCTCCGGATAGGCTCTCAGCCTGAGATTAACTATGGAAGTCCTTCCTTCAACACCGTACTGAGTGTCATCGGTGCCTCCGAGAAATTCCGGAATTATACCTACACATAGAGCATAATAATATTACTTGTTATTGTATTGTTCCTTAATATTCATTCAGCATCCATAACTACGGATAATCCTATCTCGTGCGTTCCCGGAACTGGTTCAAGAGGCGTATTTTTATTTGTAATATGCTTTCTCGCTCACTTAAGAGTGCTCCATCGATAAACAAGTCGATGTTATAAGAAAGGCCTTACTAAAACATAATTTACCCAATTTCTAATTAAACCTACACATATGGCATAAATAACAATTATGATTATTCCTTCGTATTCATTTAGCGTCCTCAATTTTCCGAGTCGTGTCCTTGACACTGTATAAAAAGATAATGGCGATTGAGACTAGGCGTCGTTTTTTTATCAGAGAATGGTTAAATTATGCTCTAGTAAGGGCTTTGCTATATCATCAACTTCAAACTTAAATATGAGACATCTGCAGAGTTGATTTTGATGGTCTTTATTTTACCAGATATTGCAAACATGAGATTTTTCTGATTTGATATAGACGTCATTGAATATCTGAACAACAACAAACCTTCCTATTTTCATGTTCAATGAATATCACTAACATGTATCTTATATTGAATTACAAAATCTGAAATACTTAACTACGATAATTATTTTAGTAAAATTAATTTATTAAGTATCATACGTAAGTGTTCCGGAACCCTTCTGGTGGGAACGTGTTCTTCTTCCTTCTTTTCCTTCTTCTTCCTTGTTCTTGTCTCTTGGGCTAATTCAAAAATTTCTGAAAAATACAATAATTCAACGTTAATATTAATTTCTGCAGCAATCAAAGTCCGTTGCATATTACGCTTCCTCACACAAAAACTTGAACGCAATGCAATGCGAATAAGATTTTTTAAATTATAACCTAGCAGAGTTTCTAGAATCAACATTTATCATTGGCGGGGACCAGATTGGGGAGTTTGCCCGGAGATCGCACAACAATCAGTATTAATTATTTGGATTATATTTTTACTTTATTATCATTTTATATTTTATATTGTAACAATTTTTCGATCTTTGCAAGTAAACCAAAGCCAGACAAGAATAACATCGTGTACAGTAGATCGCGTTGAACTGCTATTCTATTATCGATTTTTTGTATAGATTCATTATTGATAAATTTAATTATTTCGATAAATTGCGCTAGTTTAAATATCGTTGACATTTTTCTGCCAAAATACATGAGTAATAAATATATATATGATTCATTGAACCCTGTGATGCATCTGGGTCACTACAGAATAGACCAAACGCAAACTGCAAGTTTGGCAATAAGATTCTAAACAGGACATGCTATAACGAAGGCACGCGGAATGAACCAATGGGTTGGATGAAGATCACTTCAAAGGTCATATTGTCCACGGCTAAAGGCTACATTAAGATTTGTTAGTCTTGAGCATTGAATGGAAGGAAATGGATCGAAAGAAAATGAATGGAAGAAACGAGAAGCAGAGGAAGACCGAGATTAGGAGTGTTGAATGAATTAAATATCCACTTATATGCAAGCATGAATAGGAAAACTGAAGACAGAAACGAGTCGAGGCGTTATATACCATGGACCTGCCAGTAGGCAGTACACTAAGGGAAAGTCTTAACGTCTTTGATCATCAATTTTCGGATCAGCGGAACTGTCTATCGGATCGCGAAATCACAAATTGAGTAGTAATATGTACCATGGAACTCCAACTTGATAGAACACTATAAAGGCAGACAATTAGGCTGTTGACCTATCATACCATAGAATTTCATTTTATATTTTTGAATAATAATAAAAACACACAATAGAGTGAAATTATCAACTACGTTGATATCTATCACTTTTAATATCACATGTTAAATCCGTTAGGAAATTTTGTCCATTTTCCGTGCAGTTAGTCCAGTGAATGCCCGAGATTTTACACTCAGATCAGCGCGGCCGGTAATCGAACCCACGAGAGTTCAATTCATCTCAGGGTCTGTCATTTAAAACTTCATGACGTTATCTACACCTCTAACCATTGCGCCTTTGAGACATTGTAAAGAGAACGCTCTCAAATGTTCTCGTAGTGAACAATAACTGTCTCACCCTCTTTCCTCCTCAACATCGCCGGCATGGAGGGTTCAGCCACACCGTACTCGTTAGCGGCCCTGACTCTGAAGTAGTAGTCCTTGTTGGACAGGTACTTGATCTCCAGCTCAGTCTCCTTGCAGTCAGTGGTCAGCTTCGTCCACTCCAGGCTGGGGGGTACTCGCTGCTCCACGATGTACCAGATGGGAGTCTGGACCGCGTACTGCGGGACTGAGGAAGGCTTCCAACGAAGTCTGACCGTGTCCTCCTTCTGGTCAACCAGATCCGGTTTGTCCCAGATTGTTCTCGGCTTAACCTTTGACTTGTAGTCCTCGGTGTCGACCCGTTTGCGGCCTTCCAGCTCTGAAACCCGTACATAGAGTGAGATAGGAGTGAGGTAGAGACAGGAAAGTACTATCAAATAGTACCATATATATCTTCATTTATCTCAACACCTTTCTGATAACCGCAGATAGATAACATACAATATCTTTCTTTGAGTTGATATATTTATATGATTTGCTGTTTCATTTTTAGTTTGCATATTCTTTTTTAGTTTGTGTATTTTTATGTATGCATGAAGGGTGGTCAACTAGATAGGTTTCTATAACCTCTTTGAAGGCCTAGTGTGTGTTATTGCATATTTGAGTGTTTTAAAAAATAAACATAGGTCTCTGTCTCTCGCTCTCTCTCTAATATGCATGCACGTAGTGGAACATAATTACAACGCATACTTGAAAATAACAGCATAGTAATGCAAATACAAATAATGTAGTCTAAAGATATATGTTACTTAAATTATCTAGAGTTTAGTAGAATCACTTAGTATCATGTGCATTGTAAAGTTTCTATCACTTCCAGAAGCTACTCTTAGTTGGAAGTAAACAGCTTCTTTTAGCCACATTTCTTCGGGTTTGATATTCAAGTTGATTTATTGGAAATATAATAATCTTACGAAATATTACTATGAATAAGAGTCAGAGAGAGAGAGAGAAAGCGAGAGAGAGAGAGAGAGAGAGAGAGAGTGAAAGAGACTCCACCTTGTTTAGAGAACAGTGTTGAACTCATGGACGGATCACTAATTCCGTACTCATTTCCGGCGCGTATACGGAACATGTAATCCTTCTCTGGTCGGTAATCCTTCATGATGTACGTCGTGTCCTTGACGTCCGTGGCGATCTCGATCCAGTTCTTGCTGGGAGGACAGCGGCGCTCCACTACGTAGAAGATGTCCGTGGGTTCCGCGTACTCCGCAAACTCCGAACATGGCCAGTACAGTCTGAAATTATGAGCAGTGAAGCTTAGCGAGGCATGTTTTACAATTATACGAATCATAGAGCAAAAGGATAGCTGAGTCTTCAGAATATCTTCAGAATTCTTCAGAAATACTGATGATGATGTTGATGATGAGGATGATGATGAGGATGATGATGATGATGATGGTGATGATGTTGATGATGATGATGATGATGATGATGATGATGATGAGGATGAGGATGATGATGATGATGATGATGAGGAGTATGATGATGATGATGGTGATGATGATGATGATGGTGATGATGATGATGATGATATGATGATGATGATGATATGATGATGATGATGATGATGAGGAGGATGATGATGATGATGGTGATGATGATGATGATGGTGATGATGGTGATGGTGATAATGATGATGATGAGGATGATTACGATGACGATGATGATGACGATGATGATGAGGTTATCGACTATCTGTTCTGCATATTAGCAGGCAATAGTGAAAACAATTTCGACATACTATATGTTGATATATTCACACAATTCTATTTCAAATAATGTTCAGAACACAAAGCGAGGTCGAAGACAACGTCTGCGAAGGACCAAGCTTAGTACATCAGCAAATTAGTTGATTGTTGATCTATTTTCACTCTCTATTTCTTACAGTGCACTGTTTACTGGCAGATCCACGTTATATAGCTATTTCACTTATTTTTATCTTCTGCTTCCTTTTCATATCCACAAATTTTTATCTTCTGCTTCCTTTTCATATCCACAACATTTATAATACCATCCGGCAACCCTAACCTTGGCTAGTCAGATAAAGACATGAGGTTAGCAGCAGGGGAGAGGGTCGTGTAAACATTCAGATGCTGAGAGAGATCAAAAGCGTACTAGCGAAGCTAAATCACTATCTATTATATCTTAGCTATCTATTATAGCTAAGCTATATATCAAAAATGCTGAGACGAGCAAAAGAATTGGTTTCGAAATCACACAGTTTCAAAGGGATAAATTAACGCAATTTAACTTCAATTATATTAATTCAGCACACTCGCTTACCCATGACTATCTTAATAATAGAAATGCCTGTCATGACATTGAATATAAATTATGACTAGACTTTGAAAATTGCAGAAAATGATTGAAAATTCAAATTAAACGACTCTCACGACAAATTAAATACGACACTATCGACAACCCGATAGCGCATTATATTGGGTGAATTTCCAGGTTTAAAAAATTCCACGCCTTTTCCAGGTTCGAACAATTCCAGGCTTTTTCCAGGTCGCTGTGAACCCAGTTAAAGTATTCATTTATTTGAGTATTTCTTCAGTTTTAATGCAAACTTAGCACATACTCTAGACAGTCATCCTTGATCTCGCTGATGGTAGGCTTGTCTCTCGGAGGTCTGGGCGGCAGCTTATCTCTTCTTATCTCCCTTCTAGATCTCTCCAGATCTAATCTTATCTCGTGAACTACAGCGACGAAAAATTGTTAAAAATATATCATTTTGAAGATGGCAAAATTGTAATATGATATTAGCAATGTTGTAGTATAATTGTGAACTGTACAGGAATAATACTAGTCATTATATTAGTAAATTATAACATTGAAATATTAGTAAAACATTATAAGTATTAGTATTTTAAAAATATAATAAAGGTGATATCATAAAGTACAGTAAATGATTGCTACAGTAATTTATGATTTATTTAAAATAGTTTAAAAGTCACTCAAGGCTCAGAAGAAATCTATTTAGAATACAGATTATAACTGAAGAATGACAAAACCTTTTATTATCAGTAGTTTTGGTTTGTACACTATGGCTATCAGAACAACTTCGAATAACTAACAGCCAATCTTACACTGGCGATATTATTAAATGTAATTAATATACATGTATAGCGAACAAAAAAATCGAAAGCTGAGTACAAAACAGTGTCATGCAAAATTTTAATTACGCAGAACTACTCTAATGATTAACATTTAGGAAATGTACCATCAAACACTAAACGAGTCCTATAGAGTCACTACTGAAATGCCGTGATTATTATAAATATCTATTATAGGCTTAAACCTTGCAAAATGCATATACTAGAAGTGCATATACATGTACTATAATTATTTATGAAATAAAAAGAAAACTGATATAGGTTACAAATTGGCTGAACTGTGTCAGTATGAGTTGCAGCATCTCGGCTGACTCTTACAGGTTCATTTAACTGGCTAAACAATATGCATATATACAGTAGCAACGTTCACGATTTAGAAATCGCCAATATTTCAAATTTAGATCCAAAAAGGTTTTGTTTTAAACAAGCCTAAAACAAGCATCTGTGCTTCCTGTTCCAGTGTGCCGTTATGGTCTATTTATTCAAGCCAGTTTACATTTTTATTAACAAGCTATACAGAGCCATGGATTTTTACAGATAAATTAAATTGTTCTATGATATATTGCAGTTAATGAAGAAATTGTGCATCGAACTACGCCAATATCACTAAGTAGGTTACAAACTAATGCAACGAAGCAGCTTCATGAGTTAGTGATGCGAATAGTGCTAGGGAATAGTGTAACAAAACAATAATGTGCATCAGTGTTGTAAAAAACGCTATGAAATCTACTACACACCTCTACATACATTTATACATACATCTATACATACATCTATACATACATCTATACATACATCTCTATATATATACACATCTCTATATACATCTATACATCTATACAAACATCTCTACCTACATCTATACATAAATCTATACATACTGGCTGGAGCCAGTGGCGACGTCGGTAAGATACTCGACCGCGAATCAGTATGTGCGGGATTCAAATCCTGGGCTCGCCCGTCACTGACATCGCTTTCGAGTGAGGAAACTGACGTTAACTTTAGTAGCTTTATCAACTTTTTACATCTATACCTACATCTATGCATACATCTATACATACGTCTATACATACGTCTATACACACATCTATCTAGTCGATGTCAAGGACGGAAATTATCAAGGAAAAAATCACAACCAATATAAGCCTACTTGCTAAATAATATTATAATATCAAGAATTTAAGATTGAAAAACAGTGAAGAGAGATTCAAGACTACTTAAGACAGTATATGATGCATTAATACAACATCTAAGTTCAGGTTATAAATACACAATCGGGAGAGGCATAAAACCACATTATCTAATTACAGCATATAAAGCAAAAGACACACATCACAGATACAGATACATCTATCATTCAGTCAAATACAACATCCAAATACAACATCCAAATACAACATCCAAATACAACATCCAAATACAACATCCAAGCCAGCATTAATAAAAACTTACGACTACAGAATCAAAATACACATACTGTAGATTAAAGCAACTATGACTACAGGTGAAGAAGGAATACGAATAAAATAGAGTGCGTGAAAAGTAAATGATAAGGCCTACAATACAATTACCTAAGATAACTACGAAATATATTATAACTGAAAGGATTAGAGGTTTAATTGAAACTCTGGCTTTTACTAACATTTTAGTAATCTACTTTAGAGAATTTATAAAATAAAAGAAGAACATTGAGAATTATCGATAACAAATTTTTTTGTGTGAAACTAAATTACAGTTGAATATTTTGCGACTAGATAACTAAGTTAGTTTGCGTGAAACTTACTCTAAATCAATTGTTAACGAGAAATATATTTAGAAAAACTAAGTTAGACTAGCTAAAAGTTAGAGTTAATTAGATAGCTAACCAATGTGCAGCTAGAAAAAATAAAAGAATCTGAATTAGGTAAGAGTTAGAATGTTAAGTCAGACTTTGAACTCGGTGCAAATAAAAATACCTAGATAAATTAGGAAAATTATGAACTGTGCAAAAGATTTTCGCCTACTTTGTAAAACTCAGTTAAAGTTCTAGAACAAAATAAGAATAGTAAAACGTCAGGAATCTATGTGTTGCAGAATGACGACAGTAGACACTACGACAACTATCAGACGGTGCAAATGGAGACAATAAAATAAATAAAAGTATTATATGTGCAAAAACTCCTTCAAACAATTACAAATGTGCAACACAATGACTACAATGCAGTGCTTGATTACCATCTTTCAATGCTGCCGGCTCTGAAATAATTACACGAAGAAATTCATTGTGAAATACTATTGCGTAATTCTCGTACTTTATGCTATATTATGTTACATCAAATGAAGCATTAAAAACACCAGTTAATATCAGTCTACAAGCATCACTGAAATTGAATGTAGCTGAAGTTGAGTTGCTGGTCAAAAATAGGGGATTGGCAGGTGGTGAGGTATAGGACAGAGAGGATTTGAGACAGTCTATTTATATTGCGACCCTGGTTAAACTTCATCATCAAGTCTAAGATACACATTCCTACTCGCAGTCTGCTATCATGCTCAATAATGATTACAGCTGCGAGCAACAACTCAATTCTATCACAGAAACCTCGAATAGTACCAAAAACAAATTCTAAAGCCTTCACAATATTTCGTCTTAGGCTGATTACAGTTTTTCTTCAGTATCTAAGTTAGCCTGCATTCTAGCAACACCTGTATCTGGCAATAATATTTTTACAAATTGTAAAATATAATAACGCATAGGCTGATACCGAATAATGAAATCACATCTATTTATGATTCAAATATTCAACAAATATTAACTAAATCGATTTCAGAGAAAAAAAAATTCCGTGTAACAATTTTATTCATCTTTAAAATAACGAAGACGCATCGTTTAACATTATATGGACAAAATATAACAAAGATTCTATTTTTTTGTATTTAGAGTGAGTACATTTGCACTTAAATAACATACCTAAAGTATATCTATCCAGTAGGCCTACACAGATAGCGACACGTGCTTCTAAGTTTAAAGTATGGTTATTTTGCAGCAGCTCAATCAGCGTAACGCTTGTCATGCATGCGAAAATTTTGAAATTGGTACTTGTCATTGTTATCGGTAAACTGCAAAAGTCATTGGTCTTTCAACGTTAGGTCATGTTAGAATTAGCGGTTATTTGGAATATTGGAACTTTATAAGCATGCAGAATATTTCTAGTTGTAAATCTGTGATCATTCACAACTTTTAAATGTTAAGACAAATATTTCACTTAGACTTACAATATGAGTAATGTTGTAACGGCTACTTTTCACAAACTACCCTTGTTAGTTATCCATACAATTTATACAATTATTTTCAATTTATTGTAATGTTATACCAGGTAACAGAAACTTGTTAGTCTTGTATTATGGTTATGTTAGGATTAGCTTAAAGTTGGGTCGATATTGGTGTTAGCGCCAAGGCCAGGGTTAATGCAGTTTAACGGCAGCTACGTGCTAAGAGTTAACTTTGTAGTATAATCAAACAGATAGATTAGGAACCTAACAGTTACACATATCAATACTGCATTTACATAGTTAAGTTAATTATTCGATCATTTAGTTGATTGATTACTGATAAATCATATAATATTGTTAGCACTATTTACGGATCTGAAACATGGACGCCAAGAAAGGAGGATATTAGGAAACTGGAAGGTTTGCAAATAGAGTTGAAATAAATATACGATTGACAAATATCATCAACAATAGAAGGAAGAACTGGATTGATTATGTCCTGAGAAGGAATAGTTTGCTAAAAGAGGTAACTGAAGGAAGAATGGAATAAAAAAAGGATAGAGGAAGACAATGACGTGGGATACTGGATGATTTTAAAACTAATTTGTAAGTTGATATGAAGACCCTAGTTTGATATCCCGACCTTGTTTAACAGGGTATAAAGGGAAGATGATGATGATGATAATATGAACAGATATGCAGGGTATAGAAATGTGTAGGAGTTTTAAGCCATGGACCTGATGATAAGCAATGCCCCAAGGGAGAAAGAGAGAGAGAGAGTCTCATTATGCAGCCATTCCCTACTACGATGGTGCCAATAAAATGCTAGGAAATTGATTGCTGGAGAAAAAAGATACATTTGCTTTGTTGATGCAAATTAACCTGTAGGACACAGTTAGATCTTGTAAAGAATAGCAACACATCAATATTATTTATGATAAGTTTATCTATCATTCAATTCTGACTCAATGGTCTTTAGATCTTATATTCGTACATAAATATCACACATATTTATAAATTAAATAAGACAGTTGATTAAATTTTCCGTTGCTAATTGATAGCAAAATCTATACGATACTCAAAATCTTGCTCTAATAATGCTTGAGAAATGTAGGGACATATGCATAATAAAAACATAAAACTTGTCATTTACAGAACACTAGAATAATAATAACAATAATAATAATAATAATAATATAATACTAAAAACAATTATTAATAATAATAATATTAATAATAAAGGCTTAAAGTTCGTTAAAGAGAGATTATATGATCTTTCTATGGCCACACACACTTCTAACATTTGCTTCTACTTTTGTATACGTTGTGCTGGTTTTCCCTGTTTGCATGGATGTTTCTATGTGTCATTCGTAGCAACCGTGGATGTAGATGTGTTGAAATGAAGTAGGTTAAAGCATATACATCTCTCTCCTAAGTAACACATTAGCCTGCTCTCATAGGAGTATTCACGCTCAATTAAGTTTTTGATAAATACTTGTCGAAAGAGATCGATAGAGTGATTTCATTAAGCTCTTACTTGGTCTGCCGGAGTAAGTAGAGGACATGGAAGGATCAGAGATTCCAAATTCATTCTGAGCTCTGATCCTGTACAGACAGTCTAGCTCGGGATTGAACCCGGTCACCTTGAACTGCGTTTCAGAGATGTTCCTCTCCACGCTAATCCAGCCTTCATTAGAGCGTCCCAAATCCTTCCTCTCGACTATGTATCTGAGGAAAGCATTAATTTAGAATTTAAAGCCAAAGTGACAGAGTTTTGATTAATCAAATACATGTGGTAGCGCGCGATCTTGAGATTTCAATTGGCACCGCACTACACAACTCACTTTCACTTTGTGCACTGCCAATTGGCAGGTCCTCGGCATTAATTAGTTATTAATTTTCTAACACCGCATGTCACGATATTCACTCAAATAAGATCGCAAGGCTTCACTTACGATCACATTAGTTCACTTATGATCACATGGCTTCACTTGTGATCGCATTAATTTAATTATGATCGCAAGCCTTCATTTGTGCTCGCATTACTTCACGCATGATCACACAGCTTCAATTTTAATTGCACTGCTTCAATTTTGATAGCATTATTTCACTTGTAATCGTATCACTGCACGTGATAAAAAATGCATGTATCTGCGTGATTAAACAATCAAAATAGTGAGAAATCATCGATGATAATATCCATCGCTTTTAATGCCACTAGTCTAAATCGTTAATCAGATAATAGTAATCGCAAATAATAGCATTATTAGACAGTAGTGAATAAAGTGAATGCGGTGCTTCACTTTTGCAGAGTTCGATGATTAATTTCTGTTTTTGTCGTTTTCAGTATTATCACTTCTCCATAGTATTTTAGTAACCGCTACCCTTTGATAGCGCGTCAATTGAACTGGCGCGGATAGTGTCATAGTATAATACAGACTGTATCGAATAACCTTTCAAAACCCTGGAGTATTCAAAACTATCATCACTCGAACTTTCACTGTAGTCATCCATTCATGTACTAAACGGACTCGACGTTGCTTAACTTAGCTTATTGATGCCCATGCTAAACCAATCAATCAATAAGAATTTAACATCCGGCTCCTCGCCATAAGGCATTGTCAGGGACGTCTCAAGCAGACTCTGCGTAAACAGATGCCAACGCATTACACGATGACAACTGAGTATACATATACACATATAAAAATTGAAATCGAGATCACAACAGTGCAAGTCCAATGCGCTAAAGGCGCTAAACCCCGCCTATACTACTAAAAAGCGATCATGACCATTGCAATTTCAGTGTTACAGTAACGAAATCAGATTAAAATAATTCTACTGCGTTAAAATGTTGCGAGAGACATACGTAATATCAGTCTGCTTGGCATTAGCAGGCAATGTAGCAGGCTTCCACGACAGCTCGAAACTGTAGTAGTCTATCTCCTTTATCGTAGGTTTCTCGAGGTGAATGTTGGGCACCAGATTATAGATCTTCTGCGGCTTCTCCTTCTTCTTCTTCGGTTTGGCTTCTTCCTTCGGAACTGTGCAGCGAATAAAGAAGTTCTATAAAGTTATTTGTTCTATATAGTTATTAGTTACACTGGCGTTAAACACACACCAACCGAATCATGTTAGTTTGCTACGTAGAAAATTATGTCTTGAGTTTGTCATTGCTTTGATATAATTTGCATTCGTTTCGAAAATGAGCCAATAGCAGGTAAAGTAGAATGTAAATTATAGTTTTAAACATACGCAATACAGTCTTTGCTTTAAGATACGAGTTAGAAAGATCTTATCTTAACAGTGAAATACACAAATAATGAAAGAGAAATAAGTATGTACTTAAGTTGGAACTTAGAATATCTTTTTCCGATTTGAACGCATTCATTTCTTAAATAGTGTAAATCCCAAATCAGCAGAAATAGTCTAAAAGTGAATTTAAGCGCCGGATAAATTTAAAGTTTTGTGGATACGGAGAATATCAGATCAATGGAAACCTTCGACAACGAGACTGGCATCGCTATGGACTTCACCCTCGCTATTCTTGACAATACACCTGTACGTTCCCTCATCAGAGCTGACGAGCTCTCTGATAAACAATCTGTGTATGTTCTCCTCCGTGTCTATCACCACACGATCTGACTGCTGCAGCAACTCTCCGTCTTTATACCTAATCAATCAATTATGCATATTCAATCAATATTGTAGTTCATAATTAGTTAAAATTTATCTTTATGATGTATACGCTAAGCTGTTGGTGTTCTGATCGATGGCCTTAGGGCTCCTCAAGAAGCAACAAACCATTGTTTATTGTTTGCAAGTTTTGTGAATGTTGTGTTGTTTGTAAAATGCAGTGGTTTTAATTAGAAAACTTAACAAATAAATAGAAAGTGACTATGAGATCAATCAATCAGTAAATCAATTAATATAATTTGTAGTCAATCTATGACATAATGAACAGTTTGGGATCTTCTCTGTTCTGATGAGATTATGATCTAAGAACCGCTGCAGATTATAAGATTCATATCTTATAATTATTTATTATAAGATGTGATTCTCCATCGTTATAATAAATAATTAGTTTTAAACCAGAAAAGGGTCTCTATTTAAGTAAAAAATTTAAATGAAGCATCAATTAAGTAATTAAATAAATTAAAATAATTTATAATTCTCCACCCTAACAATTATATCACGCAACTATTTATTAAATCAAACAATCAATGCATCAATCAATACAAATCTAGTATTAAGAGATGTATCCTACTGCAAAAAGTTTCCGCTTGGAGATCACTATTTTAAAATTATAAATGAAATTCCAATAAAAAAATTTTAAAATTCATTTAAAATTAAGTAACTCGCAAAACTCCACTAATATCTGACATCTACCATTTGACGGTTGGTCTGGGTTCTCCGATGGCCTTGCAGACGAACTTGGCCTGGGAGCCTAGCAGCCCCTCCTGGTTCTGAAGCTTCTTCGTGAAGCTCGGGGCGTACGTGACCGGGCCCTGGCGCTCCCTGGCGAATAGATTAATATATATATATATATATATATATATATATATATATATATATATATATGTATATATATATATTATATAATATATATTTATATATAATATATATAATATTTTAAAATAAATAAAATATAAATTTAAAAAAATATTTTAATAATATTATATATATTTAATGTTTTATTAAATATTTATATATATGATATATATCATATATATTTAATATATAAATGGCGAATATGGATAGATACCAAGAGACGAGCGACCGGCGCACTCTTCAAAAATAGATACAATTAAAACTCTGGTAAAATGATGTTAAAAAGGTGATAAAAAGTGATAAAATGTGGCATAAAGTAATGTAGTGATAGAAAGAAATAAAAAGTAATAAAAAGTGAGTGAAAGTGACATAAATGACAGCAAGTGTTACAAAGTGATGGAAGGTAATATAAAGTGACAGACAGTGATAATATAAATTGTCATTAAAAAGACTATGTAAGTTGATTATATAACGCCACGTATTACCGTAAAGGCTAAAAGCGACGACACAATATGGTAATAGAAATTGATAACATAAAATGAAAGAGTGATGACGCAGAGTGTATGCACGGTCATGATTGAAAGTGATGATACAAAATTATCAGAGCTATATGTTTGCAGAAAACCTTAAGAAATATGTAATAAAGACGATCGAGCGTAGATGGCCGAGATATATTCATAAGAGCTGCATTGACTTAGAGAAGCTGACATCTTCCCCTAATATATGCTACTATATCGACATTTCGTTGATCATATTCTGAATAGGGCCTATATATCAGTAATACAAATGCATTTTAAAGTAGAATATTTTAAATGAAACGAATATAACATAATTTAATAATATGACATAAGTAAATGCATGCATCCTGAGAACTTTAATTAAATTTAACGTCAATAAATTAACATAAAACATTAAAGTAGGAAATGAGATTAATCAACCAATCAATCATTCAGTCATTAACGAATTGAAATCTCATCAAATCACGATGCAAGCGAGTTCAATACAATATTACTCGTTTAATTTACATTTTCAATCAGCAAATTAATATGAAAGCGCCAGTAACTTGAAAGAGCGGCTAATGAATATACAGTAGCGGTAGAGTAAATAACACGAAGATACGACAAATACAAATTAAGAACCTTACGCTTGCTATATGGTAATGTAGATTATTATTAACATGCACGAATGATACTAGATCTACATGTACAGTAACTAAGAAACGTGATACACAATAACAGCACATTTTGTGGAAATAAAATATCAAAGTCTAATCACGAATCTATTAACTACCATCGCAGTTCTATCAAACGTCAAACAATAAGAACAAAAACAAGTGCAAGTTATCAAGAACGATCTTCTCTTGAATCCACTCTTCTACATAATTTCATTATAAAGTCTCTAACTCTCACAGCGAATTGTGCCTAACATAAATAAATTAAAATCTCAAAATAAAATCGTACAGTAAATCATAGGCTGTTAAAGTTAAACTTCGTCACCCACACGGCATGCACATCCACATAAAGTGCATCCACATAGAGTGCAGATCAATTTTCCAAAAAATCAATTAACCTAAAATTGATAAGCATAGAGTTCAGTAAGGTAAATTTCAAGGCCAATCGTCAGTATTCTTTTAACTCAGTTCACTGATACGTTTTTGCAGTATTTAAAGAGACTGAAGTAATATCTGCACAAACATAATTCGCCATATGGTTTGATTGAAATGCTATCCATGCAGGCGTAAGTATTATAATTATGTTTAATTTTCTTGAATTTTGTATAGCGATTAAAATGTTTATATTAAGGAATAAACTTAAAGTTAAAGAGTACTTTATTGGCAAGTATATTTCATATTTCAGTCGCGGACAAATAGTTTGGCAATTAGTCTTGAAGAGAAGCCCTTTAGGCGCCTGCCCTTACATCTAAACTCACAACATTTGATGTTATGCAATTTGTACTTAAATTTTAATCTTATAAATCGCCACATTCAGTTACATCAGTACCGCAGTCACAATATTATTATGTACTTAGAATAATTATTGGAATAAAAGAATGTGCTAAACTAGAGAGATTTCAGGTGTCAGGGATAGCGAAAGACGGAATGATTATAACATGCCTTCTTTATAAAGATACGATTAACTTAATTCCCGCAGACATCGTAAGTACATATAGTGCAAATGAAGCATGCCTCATTGTGAAGATAAACATCATAAACAAATCTTAGCTTTTCGATAGCATTCCATCAGATAGACTCTATACAGATAACATTGACAAAATTCTAGGCCGTGCATATAGACTATACGAGAAGATCTAGAGTTTACTATAAAGTGCTCTAAGCAGTATGACGTCTAAATACCCAAATTCTGTTGTTGCCGCCAGATCATCGAGCCTAGAATAACGTGTTTGTTAAAAGTTAAAATATAAATAAATATTAGTAAATTAAATACAAGGCTGCTTTCAACAAATCCAAATATGATTGTATTGACTACAGTATCAATTTCAAAGTTACTGCTTAGGAAACATATACATGTGTAGTTCAATTTGAACTCACAAGGTACAAAAATTTCAGATTTGAGATGCCATCGGTGGCCAAAACTCTTGCAATTTTGATTCAGCATCATCATCTTGCCTTGATCTCAGTTTATCTAGGGTCTGAATACGAATAGATTTTCCATTCGTTTTTGGAAATATGCAGCAATTTCTGAAGTCTAGGCCCTCACCAATTGTATTCCCTTTCTGAAGTTTGTTTGGATCTTAGTGTTTTGTCGCCTTTTAACGTCACGTGCAGTCCACGATTGACTCATTCTTCAGCAACCCTGACACAATCATGGAAATTCTGATTCACTCAACATACATGTAAATGGATTTCTTTCCAAATCGTCTTGGCTCTTGTTTCATAGTGATTGATTTATTATAGCAATTTAATTTGACAACTCCTTGTTAGTAACATCGAAAAGTAGTACCATCCATTAAAAACAAGTTGACACGGGAGAGCAATATACTTCTAAAGTTGACGGTTTTATAACCTTGGTTTGCCTTGCCGTTCGTAGTGATTACAAAATAAAACTAGAGCGCACGTGTCACTCAACTTTGTAATTAGTAATTATTTAAACAAATTCATAAATTAGTTTCAGAATCAAAATATTTATCTTGTTATCCTATCTAACTTTTAAAATAAAATTGAGATCATCGCCATTCCTTTCTAAACACCACTCTACCGACAATGATTCTAAATTTTGACACCCAAATAAGTTTTTTCTTTAAAAGCTACAAACAAATTTTAGTTAATACTTCATTGCTAGTAAATGATCCAATACTCTACAAACGCAGCCTGGAACCGATTCGCAATCTATCAGCTCAGTGGTAAGCGTGGTGCCGTGTAGACCATCGGACCTGACTCTTCGGAGAGGCTACTAATAAATGTTAACGTAATAATGATTTTGCTGTTGCTTTTGGCTGGAGCCAGTGGACGATTTGGTAAGATATTCGACCGCGTATCAGTATGTGCGAGATTCAAATCCTGGGCTCGCTCGTTACTGACATCGCCTTCGAGTGACGGAACTCACGTTAACGTTAGCTTTACCAGCTTTTTCTCTATATAATTCTACAGTACGAGCACTAATTTCACATATACTCCTAAAAGCCAAGTTTTACGTCAGAGTCCTGTTTGATAGCGTGGCAGTGACGGAAAGAGCAATGGTTTTGAGGACGGTACATAAAGATCCTGCTCAGTATTATTTGAAGACAATTATTTAAATCAAATTTGCATAAGTCTAAAAGAATATAATGTTGCATTACGACAGATAGTTTTAGATTCCAAAATTAAAACGCAATATGCCATACAATAAAATAAGGGATTATTGCTCATTTCGCCTTCCGATGATGGCATCAATGACGATAAATAACTTTTTGCATCAATGACTACACATAACTTCTTTCAGTCTCAAAATAAATGCAGTATTTAACAATATATTAGTTAAACATATTTCCTGGCGGTCTAAGTAATGGAACAACAGTCTCTGCTCATTGTTGCTCAAAAAGCAGGATCGATTGAGTGTCCTCATTATGCACAATTTGCTGGATTATGAAATAGGAAATGTTAGATAACAATAAATAAGCTTATAAAATACTTACAATCGATGAGACTAAAGAAAGAGAGGATCCTATACTAAACCCCAGGCTCACACCTTTATAAAACATATCAAACTGCGAGCGATGATTGCCCTTTAAGACCCCCCAAAAAATAACAATATAAAATGATAATCTGACTTTAAAAACAAATGTTTAACAGCTGAGCGATTTTGTTCTGTATCATTTAACGGTTTCATCAATGTCTTAGATTTTACGCTCTGGTAAGATCGCATAGAAGACCAAAGGAATTCAATAGAGAACCTGTGAATTTTTTAAAAAATAAACTATATTATAGTTCAAGTTATCCATTAAACCCATCTGATGCTAATTTTCTTCTTTGAATGCTGAATACGTTAACTATTCTTTATTTTAACTATAAATTCAATAACATCAACAAATCGATCTCCCAATCGATCTACTAACTCGATAGGAAGTTGGGCGAACAGCTTGGCTCCAGTGCTCACCTCACCGGCTGAATTCGAAAGCCGGCAGGAATACTCTCCGTCATCCGATTTGATGACCTTCGTCAAGATAAGAGAAGCCTCGCCGTCCTTCTTCTCCAGCTTTATTCTCTCGGTATCCTGCAGGCAAATATGTGATAACATGTGATGAGATAAAATATGTGGTAAAACATGTCATAAGATAAAATATGTGGTAAAACATGTGATAAGATAAAATATGTGGTAAAACATGTGATATGATAAAATATGTGATAAAACATGTGATATGATAAAATATGTGATAAAACATATGATAGGATAAAACATGTGATAAGATCAAATGTGTGGTGAGATAAAATATGTGATAAGATAAAATATGTGATAAGATAAAATATGTGGTAAAATCAAATGTATGGTACGATAAAGTATGTGATAATATAAAATATGTGGTATGATCAAATGTATGGTAAGATAAAATATGCGATAAGATAAAATATGTGGTAAGATATAATATGTAATGAGATAAAATATGTGAGAAGTTAAAATATGTAATGAGATCAAACCTGCGGTAAGAGAAGATATGTGGTAAGATCAAATATGTGATATGATCAATTATGTTGTAAGATCAAATAGATCTATGTGATAAGATCAAATAAGTGATATGATAAAGTATGTGATGAGATCAAATATGTGTCACTAATGCAATGTTCTGCCAATGTTTTTCCTCAATAAATGTTTTGCGTCGAACGAAATTAGGGTGTTGACAGATGTGAAAGGAATTAAAGCTAGCAATGGCGCTAATTTGAATAACTGAGAGAGGATCAATATTGTTCTCACAAGGCAAAAATGCAGTAGATGAAAATAATCCAGTGTACTACATACAGGCTGCGCATTAAAAAATATCCCCCTAGCACAATTACGATAGCTTAGCCAATATTTCGTCTTGAAATTTTAAGGCTCTCTTGTGGAGGAATTATCCACGGAGTTATCCACGTTTTGCGAAAAAAATTGATTTTTTTTTCATTTAACACGTAACGTAAAACGTCAATTAGAATCAATTCCTTTTTGAAAATGTGCTGACCCTGAAAAAGGCCGTTAGATGATGATAACTCCGATTTTGTGCTACAACGTGTGCTCGAAATGAACACCCTGGGCTTTATTGCTGGCCAGAAGTCTTTTCTTACACGTAAAATTCTGCTGTCAATGGACTGTTGTGGTAGGTCTTTCCAGATATCTTGAACAACAGCCTTCAATTCCATTGTGTTTCTGGGTTTGGGCTTGAAAGCAAGATACTTTTCCAACGTGGTTCCCCATACAAAAATATCCAGTGGATTAAAATCTGGAGAATTAGGAGGCCAATCATCCATCTTTATGAAATCTGGGCTATATTGTATAAGAAAGTAATGCGCAAGACGTGAAGTGTGAGCCGGCGTGCCGTCCTTTTAAAAAATGAAATCATTTAGTTTTAAATTGTTGCAGTCTTCAATCAGTTTCGGCAGAGTAGTGTTAGTGTAATACATTGTAGCACAATATCAGAGGCGTCATCATCAAACGGCCATTTTCAGGGCCAGCACAACTTCAAAAAGGAATTGATTCTAACTAAAGTTTTACGTTGCGCGTTAAATGAAAAAAATCAATTTTTTCGCAAAACGTGGATAACTCCGGTTCCTTCAAAAATATTTCTACAAAATTTGTTCAGCTTGTGGCAAAATTCCTCCTCAAGAGAACTTTAAAATTTGAAAGCGAAATATCAATAATTGGCTAAGCTATCGTAATTGTGCTAGGGGGATATTTTTTTAATGCGCAGCCTGTACATCACTATTTTAATGCTAACATATAAATATCGATATATTAGACTTTTCAATACGTCTGCTTTTCTTGCTTAGTTTAACAAGTTTAGATTTAGTAACTGTAAAGTAGCAATACAATATAAAGGGTAAAATTATATATATTTCTAAATTATCTTAAGAATGTCAATATAATGGAATAGCCCAATCTCAAATTGGGACGAGACTAGGATTACGAAATAGGAAGGACTACAGGTGAGGGAGGAGGCTTGATTCTAGCCCCTTTTATAGCTTACATAGATACTTAAATTGTTTTGCATTGATAGGAGATAGAAAATTAGGGGACTGAGCACCTAAATTTGGAGGGCTTAGCCACCAATCTAACCCCCCTCCTCACTCTGGTCCCTGCTCTCAAACTCTTTAAGGTATGGCTATGTTAAAGAAATACGCTAGTAACGTAATATACTGTATATTTTATTAGCTCGCAGAAATGTATCCCAGCATAATAATAATAATAATAATAAGGGTTTAACGTCCGTTTCCTCATACAAGGATGATATCATGCTACTGATATTAAATATTAACTTAATATCTGATACTAGATACTTAAAAAGCTGATTCGTACAGTGAGAGGCAGCTTGTTGTGGAACCACATGACGGCTGGGGCGGGCGAGCCCTTGTAGTGGACGGTGAAGCGAGCCTGCTCCCCTATGAACGTCTCCTGGTCCTCCAGTCTACTCATGAACTCTGGTCGTGTGGCCACTGTCACTACAGCCGTCACCTCAGATGTGCCAAACCTGAAATACACAGTCGATTAAACGCTGAAGCTAAAAGCCTCGTTTAACGCCAGTTTCTCAACTCGAAAAAATTCCAGTGGCGAGACGAACACTGGATTTGAACCGTGGATCTACTAATAAGTAGTCGGGTAATTTACCGGCAAGCTACCGGATCTGCTTAATAGACTGAAATGGACGCTGGTATAAAGACAGTAATAAAAAAAATTCACATTGCGGTTGCTTTATTACATATTTACTTAGTTACTTCACACATTTAAGTAAATTAATCTCTCCTTTATCTCTCTCTTTCTCTCTCTCTCTCTCTTTCTCAGTATACTACTCCCTAATTGTAGATTTAAGTTAAGATTAGACAAAACAGGGAAGCACTATTTAGACGTTGTAAACTTGGCTGTAAAAAGCCAACCATGAATTGCATACATCAGAATTATTACTAATTAAATTTTTTTCAGTTACGATGCACTGCTTGGAAAAGTTTGAAATTAAAACTGTAAAGACTACGTTAATTTCAGTTTCATCTCTCGTAAGCAATATCAGTAACGGGCGAGCCCAGGATTTGAACCACGCACATACTGATCCGCAGTTAGATATCTTACCGACATAGCCATTGGCTTCAGCCAGTGGCGATGAAAAGTAAGTTAACTGAAAAGTATGCCGTACGTTAAGTTTGAAAAGTAAGCTGGAGTTAAGTTTGAAAAGTAAGCCGTAAGTTAAGTTTGAAAAGTAAGCTTTACTGAAATTGATCCGCCTAAAGCGAAACAATTTCGCACGTAAAATTATTACTGAAAACTGCTTGAATCTAGAATGCCAGTAACTTACTAATGCAACATCTTTAGTCAACCTGTTCGTAGACATCATAGCTTAATTTGGGGAGGGTATATGACTTAACGGTTAGAGTGTTCGCCTCGGATGCAAGCGGCCTGAAATCAAAGCCAATATCAGTCAACGCGCAACCCACTCCACTTGATCTTAGGTTCAACGTACATAGCTTAGGACGTGCTCAGCTGAAATCTTTCACTTCACAAACATGAATATTTCGGTAGAATAGAACCTACCAGTCGGCCGAATTTCACAGCCAATTTAAAGAATCTCGCCTATACTTGCTCAACAGACTCTCGTAACACAGTCAACAGTCATATGCTGTATAAACGATGGTTGAACGAGTACGACATACGATACGCTAAAAGATGAAAAGAAAAGAAGAATAGAAGAAGATAAAGTAGATGAAGAAGAAGAAGGAGAAGTAGAAGAAGAAGAGTAAGAAGAAGAAGTAATAGAAGTAGAAGAAGTAGTAGAAGAAGAAGAAGAAATAGAAGAAGACAAAGAAGAAGTCGAAGAAGAAGACGAAGAAGAAGTCGAAGAAGTCGAAGAAGACGAAGAAGAAGACGAAGAAGAAGAAGTAGGAGGAGAATAAGAAGACCAAGAAGAAGAAGAAGATGCAGAAGAAGAAGACGACGAAGAAAAAGGAGGAGGAGAAGAGGAAGAATAAGAAGAAGAAGATAGCTTACTTGTTCTTCAGACGACAGGTGTATCTTCCGGAATGTTCCGGATGTGCTCTCCTTATATACAGCGTGCTCCTCTCTCCAGGCTCCGTGTTAACTATGTCATAGTATTCCGTATTCTTGATCTCATTTCCATCTCTCAGCCACGTGACTTCCGGTGCAGGATATCCGGCGTAGCGAAGGTCCAGTTTTACCTCGGTGCTCTCGGGCGCGACGATATCGGCGAAGTTACTGAGGAACTCCGGTGCTCGCTCCTTCTTGCGCTCTTCTAAGTCTGCGTGACATTACAAATAAGCAAATGTGAAAGAGTGCCATTACCGACGTTTAGACTCAAGACCAAATATCAACAACAATGACGACAACAATAACAACAACAACTAGAGGGCTAGTGTCGTCCACGACAACATGAATCACTGTGTAATCAAAAGCCAAACAAGACAACAAAACAAAACAAAAACAACAGCAACAACAACTAGACAAGAGTGCTAGTATTGTCCACGACAACATCAGGCACTGTGAAATCAAACACCAAACAAAAGAGCAGAATGAGAGGTCAAGCAAACGGTGCGAATATCAAAATCTGCAAATAAATAGTCAAAGGAAGGATATAAGAAAATGGAGATCTGCCAACGATGAGTTTAAAAAGGAAATCAGCCAACTATCACATTCGATAGACTCACAAGAGATGATCGTACTATGCTTTCTTTTGTCTCGTATTGTTTATGACTCTGGAGCCAGAAGCGATGTCGATAAGATATCCGACCGCGGATCAATATGTTCGGGGTTCAAATCCTGGGCTCTCCCGTCACTGCTTTCTAGAGATGAAAATGACTTAATAGTCAAAGGAAGGATATAAGGCTTTACAGCTTCACTTTTCTGAGTCAATACAATGCGCGTGTTAAACCCTCTCATTATTGATCTGATCAAATATACGAGTGTAGGAAGTTCATACTAAAAAGATTTGATTAAATACTAATTTATTTGTATTATCAATCTACTACCGAAGATGAAATAATCTCTTCACATTTAAGCTTTTACTGGTAGAAAAAGTTTCAAAGTCTAAAAATATCAAACTAGTCAATATGAAAAATAAAATAATTACAAAACATTTATAACAATGAAGCCAGTTTTTAATAAGAATTAAAACTACTGACTCGCCATTTAAGTTCAAATACAATTTTAACGAAAATTCGAACTAGCATAGTTAAAAGCAAGCTATAAAAGTATTGGCTCTCAGTTCCAAAATGTATGTTATTTTTATGTTAATTCTTCTCTTAATCTCTCTGCATATCTATACGCTGTATATATATATATATAATCTTTATTTCACCAAATTCATGGCAATATGAAACACATACAATACAAATACAAATCAAACACAACATAAGTAAACATAAAGAAAATAAAGAAAGTAAATGTGTATAAGTAGAATACCAAACGAAATCCCTGTTCAAATACCTTTTCTGATAGTTATGGCAGTAACTCTCTAGAATAATGCCAAAACTTATACCTGATACAGGCCAATGAGTCTTGACTCTCAATTGAATATATGGTGTCACTGTTGAAATGAACATAGTTATCTCGATCTCTCTCTCCTCTCCTCTCCCCTCCTCTCTCTCTCTCTCTCTCTGTCTCTCTCAATATCATAGCATAACACAGCATAATATAACGACACACTGGGTCAGGGAGCACAGATGCTTGTTTAAGACCCATTTCCTCCTTTCTCTCCATGGTTATTAGTAATCGCAATATTATTACGATGTTATTCTGCATCGTATTCAATATAAGGATATTTAAAAATAAGAGAGAAAAAATTGGATGACTTTCACTTATGTCAGACTTACCGGTAATGATAAGTTTGGCTTTGGATGAGAGAGACCCGACTCTGTTGTTAGCATTGCACTCGTACACACCCAGGTCACCGGCTTCAATGCGATTAATAATAAGTATATTAGTCTTCTCGTCCGGTGACAGAATCTTAATCCTGTCAGTGGGTTCGATTTCCAACCCGTCCTTGTACCTAAACAATAGAACGATATTGTTCTAAATTATATTTATATTCTAGATTATGAATATGCTATTCCCATTAGGTAGATTGTAGTTTGTTTAACGTAAAGGTTCAGACGTACAAGGATTCTCTTCAAAAACGACTCGACAAAGTCTAGCTACCGTCACAATGTCTAGATCAAGGGTATTAAAGCTTTCATTTTACAAAGCTAGCAATAGTTCAGTATTACTCACCCTACAAGAGAGATGATAAACAATCAATGAATCCATTTACAGCCTTTAACTAAATATATGGTCTCTACTATGTGTTGGTGTAATTTGCACGGGACATTGATGCATCGTTAACTGCCCTCGTCGCAAGAGGCGACTAAGCAAGAGCTGAGTCACACAATGGGAAACAACTTCAGAAATCTTATCTCTTAATCCCAAGATATAGACTACGCTAGGTATGAATAAGATATAACCTTTTATGAAGGAATTAATTTTATGTAGTTATCTATATGGAACATAAAAGCAGACTCTGAGCATATATAATGTACCTTGGACCTGTCACTTGGCTGAAAGCTAGAGAGGGAGGGAGATGGTCTCTAAATTTACAAATAACGATATCGAAGCAATAACCTAAGGTAGATTATGAAATAGGCAAGTTACCATTTGATCTTCGGCGGTGGTTTACCATCGACCTTGCAGGCGAACTGAGCGTCACCACCCAGTGTCGTCTCATAGTTGCTCAGTTCTGTACTGAACACTGGCTTCTCAAGCACCTCTGTAGCAGAAAATAACAAGAGTATCGTATATTTAGCATCTACGCTTAAAAAGCTATATAATAACTAACGTCTTTCCTCACTCGAAAGCGATGTCAGTGACGGGCGAGCCCAGGATTTGAACCCCGCACATACTGATCCGCGGTCGAGAATCTTACCGACATCGCTACTGGCTCCAGCCAGTAACATAAAATTACGAACACCATAAGAATCAGATGCGTAACAAGCATCCTAAATCACAGCACATACTCGTAACATCAAAATTCTTTTCATTAATCAAAATCAATCAAATATACAGGGTGAGTAAAAAAAAAAGATAACACCTGCAAAAAGTTTGAATATCCCAGGCTATTGTTAATATTTTACAATAAAACTTTTACCAATTACTAAAGGACTAATTTTTGATGGGGTTGCCAATTTTCATCCATTTTGGTACATAGACCGGCCAGTTATGCAAGTTTCAGCAGAGCAACCCCCCTATTTTTACCTAAAAATGGCGTAAAGCACCTCCTGCAGTTCTGTCTTGTTTTTAGGCTTCGGCTGGTGTTTCTGATAGAGATGCAGCATGGGTCCCCAGATATGGTAATCCAGAGGATTATGATCGGGTGAGTTTGGAGGCCATTCATTCTTCTTGATGTAATCCGGGTTTCTCTCGCTGATCCTTTCCTGTGCATGACGAGATGCTTCAGCCGGAGCACCATTCTGCTGAAAGATGAAACCATTTGGTAGAAGAGCATGGCAATCATCAAACAGCTCCGGAAGCAAAGTACTGACGTAATACTGGGAGTTCAACCTTACCTTCTCGTCAATGAAGTGCAATCTGCCCTTACCGTTGTAGCAAACGCCATTTTAAGGTAAAATGGGGGGTTGCTCTGCTGAAACTTGCATAACTGGACAATCTATGCACCAAAATGAATGAAAATTGGCCACCCCACCAGAAATTAGTCCCTTATTAATTGGTAAAAGTTAAATTTACAAATATTAACAATAGCCTGAGATGTTCAAACTTTTTGCAGGTGTTATCTTTTTTTTTACTCACCCTGTATACAGTATAAAAGTATCAACATCACAATCCATCAAAGGCCTATGCAATCACATTTTTCTTTGCGAGTGAAGTTTCGACAACTCTCTTTCTCTTATTTCACTGCCTACTGGCAGGTCCATAGTATTTAACGCCTCCACCTTCTCTGTCCTCCGCTTTCCTCTTCATGTCCACATATGAGTGGATCTTTAATCTCGGCCTGCCTCTGCATCTATTTCTTTCCATTCTGCCTTCTATGACCTCTTATAGTAGACGTTCTATTGATGCCTATCTCAACTTGATGCCAATTAGCGCTAACAACAGCTAATTTATTTATTTATTTATTTATTGCTTTATATCAGGCGAAATAACCCATACATGAATCTTGCACATACATCAATGCAACAAAAACCAGAAAAGCAAATTGGCTGCGCATAGATTGAGCTATAAGACAATTACTTCTAGAATTAGGCATGTAAAGCTATAAAAAGCTCAGAACATCAAAACACTTAACTAGCATATTTGCATTATCCAGCAAGCACATTCTAAACTTTAATCTGTAATTAGAAAGGATAGTATCAAAACTAGGCAAGATACGATTAATCATTGAATGGAAGCTGTCTCGAAGACCGGTTACTTATAAATGGTTGTTTAAGAAAACTCATTACCTGCTACGGCTCCAGACATTGAAATATTAAAATGTAACGTTTTCTGCAGATTAGCAGCCAAACTCTAAGGAAACATGTTTTGCGTATAGAACAAACATATATTTAGCATAGTCTTACCTTCAACAGTCAGAACAGCACTGCATTCATCCTCTGCTCCCTTATTCTTGATCTTGATGCTGTAGCGTCCAGCCATGTCGAGCTTAGCCTTGGGAATCATTAGAATACACTCATAGCCATCCTGTATGACGTCATAGCCAGAGGCTCCGCCCCGCTCGGCCGCTATTGGTGCGCCGTTGAAATACCATGTTACGTCAGGCAGTGGCTGACCAATCAGCTTACAGCGGAATTTCACCTGCTCACCCTCTATATGAATCGATCAATCAAATCAAGCATTATAATTTTATAGTGTGAGTTCGACTATTCAATCATACTGGACAAAATATAAATAATAAATTAAATAAAACCATTAATATTATTAGGTTATTGTCTCTAATCCAAGGCAGTGCATTGTAACATTTCTCTTATGGGCAGTAGGCCCTAATTAATGTGTATGGTTGCCATAGGTTTTACAGTATTATGTAGCATAGAAGACAATAATATTAGTAAACGTATTGGTTATTCTTTGAAATTGACTGTACTACTGACTGTATTACCTCAACGAGCTTAGACTCTTTTGTGGTAACCCTCTTGCTGATTATGTGTTTAGTTTCTACTTGTATGCGGTATTTGTTGTTTACTAGGACATGGAAACAAACGTACTTGCTAATTCAGCGTCGAATGTCTCTCAAAGGGGTCAAAAGGTAACAGAGATAAACTGCTAGATTGAGATAGTAGACACTGTGACGTGTAATAAGATAAATGTCTATGTTATCTATATTTATGTAGAGAATTGAAACTCTAATACATACCCTTAGCACAATATAATCATGGCCCATTTGAAGATAATATAAGAGAAGTTAAGTAGATTTAAAAATGGAAAATGGAATGGAAAAGTCGCAAATAGGTGATTGACTAATGATGTAGGACAGACAGTCATATAGTCCATTCGTATTACGATCCTAGATATACAGTGATTCAAGGGAAGATGATGATGATGATGAAGTAGATTTAAAAATACATCTGAGTTAGTGTCACATTGTGCGTTGTGCGCAAAAAAAGATACGATTAATCATGGATGACTAAAACAGCTTAATAATCAAAAGTTACAAAGCCGTCTCAAAGACCAGCCATCGGTCATTACACGACCATAGAAATGCTTTATTCAGAAAGGTACGAAATCGACCCCAATGGGATTAAATCTCAAGATATTTTTATTTAAATTATTATCTTCGCGTTGTTTTTGCTAACCTATATTTTATAAATCCCTGCAAAATTTGCATAAAAGCTGTTATGAATATTGATTGCATGGATTTCGACTCTCGATAAAAGCTAAAGCCAAGTTTTACGTCATTTTCTCGCTCGATATAGCATGTCAGTGATGAGGAGAGCTCTGAATTTGAACCCTGTACCTACTGATCCGCAGTCGAGCGGCTTGCCAACATGCAGTCAGCTCAGCCCTAGCGCTAATACAGTTCAAAAGAGTACGATGAGTTGCTTTAGTGTTTAACGAAAAGCCTGAAGCCGCTTCTAAAGCACGATTCTATTTGTATATTGCAACATTATAACAATTAACATATATATTATATTCGTTTATTACATGAAATCTGACATACCGCAGAAAACGTACACACACACAAATGGCAATATAGAAAGTAATGAACATAAGCAGACATTGTTTAAAAAAATTAATAAGAGTCTTTATATAGCATTCTAATTATAAAGTTCTTATCCATCAAAGATGTGCGCTTATATGGTAGATGGTAAAGAGAGAGGGTGAGCCCTCTCCCTGAGCTTAAAGTTAACATTATCTTTAAGCGGCGGAAGAAGCCGGTGCAGGACATGCTGTTTGTTACTGATGATAGCGTTAAAAAATTTCTCATCTGCATCGGCAGCGATATCCGCAAAAGATCGTACTCCATCATAGAAGTTACATCTTGTAGCCTTCCTGAGGAAGGCTTCAAGGCGTTCACTCTCGGAGGAACCAACATAACCCCACCAAAATTGCGATGCATATGTTAACTTGGAGAGTACAATAGATTTAAAGACAGTGACAATTAGGTCAGAATTAAGACCTTTTGATTTTAGAGTGCGAATGGCAAAAAGATTAGAAGAGCAACTGCTAATTATATCATCCACGTGGACAGAAAAAGAGAAGTTGGATTGCAGTGTAACACCTAAGCACTTCAAGGTGTTGACTCTGACAATTCCATCTAGGAGCGGTGGCACAGAACTTGCTAGAAATCTAGATCGCGGAGGATGGAAAAGAAGTTCACGGGATTTCGACTTATTCAACTGTAGATTGTTCTTACTGGACCACAAGTCAATGTTAGCAAGTTCATCGTCAGTGGTATAAAGATACTGAGATAGGATAATGAGGTATGTATCATCAGCGAACTTAATAATGTCATTATAAGAGTGGATAGGTCTTAAATCCGAAGCAGTAATGGAATATGAAGCGGGACCAATATCTGAACCTTGTACAACACTAGCTGAAATATTTGCAGTAGAGGATACATTGCCATCAAATTTAGAACAATGTTGACGGCCAGTAAAGAAACTAACAAGCCAATTATGGATGCAAGATGGTATGTCCAGATCAGCAAACTTTTCAAAACTTTTCAAACATATTGTACAGTACCCAAACGCAGTTCTAAAATTAACAACTGGTTAATTTAGTTAGTTTTATAAATAAAAGAAACGTCTTAAAAATGTATCTCTAACGACATTTTCAATAAATTTCAACGCTGTTTTTCGATTAACGTGCATAGCTTACTAAATGCAAACCTTTACAATCAGTCTTTTCCAGTTTAGCGGCGAAACCAGCCTTAGCACCCCACTTGAGCAACCATCGTCTAAGAAGATCACACCAGGCCTGTTTGATGGGCACTGACTTGGCCTGGAACGTGAACTTACCTCTACGCACATCCTCATAGCAGAGTTCGAACCTCCGGTCATTGTCCAGCTCTTCGTTTAATAGAGTCTCAGTCAACTGCACAATAGAAATAAGTCTAGTTCTCTCTCTCTCTCTCTCTCTCTCTCACTCGTAGCCTCTCTCACTCACAGTCTCTCCATCTATCTCTCTCTCTCTCTCACCCACCGTTTCCCGATCACAGTCACAGTCTCTCTCTCATTTACAGTCTCTCTATCTGTCTCACTCACAGTATCTCTCTTTCTCTCTCTGTCTCACTCGCAGCCTCTCTCTCACTCACAGTATCTCTCTTTCTCTCTCTCTCTTGCTCTCTCTCTTTCTCTCTCTCTCTCTCTGTCTAACTCACAGCCTCTCTCTCACTCACAGTATCACTCTTTCTCTTTTGCTCTCTCTCTCTATCTCTCTCTCTCTGTCTCTCTCTCTATCTGTCTCTCTCTCTCTCACTCACAGTCTCTCTCTCAAAGTATCTCTCTTTCTCTCTCTCTCGCATTCACAGTCTCTCTCTTTCTCTCTCTCTCACACTCACAGTTCTTCTCTCTCTCGCTTTCTGTACGATTCTCTCTATCAACCTCTTTGATGTACGTCTAAGAAGGAAGGTTTCTTAGTTGTTTAGGCTTACACGTCAGAGCTTGCGGGCCTGTCCGTTTCTTTTCGCTTTCGACGAGAATCAGACTTTTTTATAAGATGGACTTTCGTGAAATACATATCATCCCATTTTAATTGATTTTCGTTCTCGAACCAAAAATTTCTTCATATGTCTACATTCTTGCTTATTCCGGTTGTACGGCCGAATGGATGGCACGTTTGTCTGAGAAACAGGAGGCCATCGGTTCAAATCCAACCGAAAAATCTTTGACAATATCCATTGTGATACGGAAAAAAGCTAAACTTAGCCTTATAGCTTACTGGGCAGCATAATGACAAAGTAATTTCACTTCCCAACATTTGAAGAATTGCTAGACTTAAGTAAGTTAACAGGACATCTTAGCAGCTTAAAATATGTTAAAACTCCACCGGTATACTTCAGACAATGGCACATAAATTGTAACTTGCATAAATTTATTAATAACATATCAATCGCATAATATTTATTTAACATAAATCAACGAACAAATTATTATGCCAATATTAGTTCTATAAGACTTGCTAAAATCATATTTCATGCAGCCATAAAATATGATAGCTACATCAATCATTTCTTAACGTTTATGGACATGTATTTTGCATCTACAGTTACTTATTTATGTTATATAATTTAATATGTTACTTATGTTAGATAATTTAACGACTCACTCATATATTGAAATGAAGAGGAAAGCGAAAGAGTGAGAAGAATGGAGGCGTTATATACCATGGACCTGCCAGTAGGAAGTGCACTAAGAGAGAGAGAGAGAGTTATTTATCTATTTATTTGTTTATTTATTTGGGGACTAATGTGCAATATCTAGACGTTTAATAAAAATCATAGATGATTTTCAGAAGATATTAAACTAGGCCAGACTTACGTCAATCATTCCACGGAACTCGTAGGTTGGCAGTTCCCCGGAAAATTCTGGTTTCTTTTTCCTCGTCAGTAGAAGCTTATTCTTGAACAGGAAAAGATGGCGCTCTTTACCCTTGCCCACCGGTTCACCTTCCCACACCAGAAAATCATCCTGATAAAAATATAAATACACTGAAAAAGCCCATTAAAGGAAAAGAAAAACAATAAATTAAGTTAAATTCCGATAAGGATAAATAATTTTTTAATCATAGATTTCTCAAAGAATAGTTGAATTCATTTTTGTGATATACCATTCTTTTCTCGGACTTACTCATATGTGGATATGAAGTGGAAAGTGGAAGACAGAGAAGAGTGAAAGAGTTATATACCATGGACCTGCCAGTAGGCAGTGCAACTTAGAGAGAGAGAGAGAGAGAGAGAGAGAGAGAGAGAGAGTTGAATTCAAAGAGGTTTCCATTTTATTAAATCAACATATATATTTTTCAAGGAATAGTTGAATTCTAAGAGATTTCAATTTGATAAAAATCAACAGTGGGCATGCTAAAATGCGCACATATATAGATATAACAGTTGCATCCAACTGTACAATCTATACGATTTAATATTAAATTAAAGCAATTATGTTTCGAGATTTTAATTTTTTAAATATAAATAAATTTATCAACTATTAATAAATAATAATTATAATAAATATTAATTATTCATTTATTAATTATGAGCTATTTAATTAGATTATCGCCATTATTCTTCTAATTTATACGCCATCGTGTCGATCTCATAAAATAGGACATAACGACTCCATACATCGGTGTCTTTACTCGTCGAGTAACTACTAGAATAGAATAATCTAATCTTTACTATCTCTCTCTTCAGTGCACTGCCAAGTGGCAGGTTCAAGGCACATATTCATACTCTAAGTCTGCTCTCTCGCTCTATAAGAGCACTCCTTAGATCAACAATTTAATCCCTTCACAAAGTCTATGCCCTTTCCATACCTTTTGTAGCCTATAGATATTGACTATATATTTATAACAGAGATCAGCAGGGGCATACGTGTCGATGGACGGGTCCTAGCTCGGTCAGTTCACCGACGAATCCCACGATGTGATCCAGCGAGGACTGATCATCGGCTTGTTTCCTCAGCTCCAGCAGCATTTCTATGGCTCTCTCCAGCTTCGTCGTGTTCTGCGCAGCCTTGGCCGTGTAGCGCAGGAAGTCCTTGAGTACAGCTATGTACTCGTCCAGGCGGTCCCATGGGCGCGCCAGGTAGGCGCCTAGACTTAGCTTCCTTTCTCTCACGTTGCCCAAGCTCTGGTCGTAATCCTGTAACAGAGCATTACGTGGATTTCGCATAATATTTAATGTATTTATATTAGGTATATTTTGCATAATACATGTTGCATAATATATGCATAGTATATGAGTTAATCGACTGCGGATCAGTATGTGCTGGATTCAAATCCTGGGCTCGCCCGTCACTGACATCGCTTTCGAGTGAGGAAATTGACGTTAACATTAGTCTTTTTTATAATAGAGTGAAGATGCACAATTCAGTTTCTCGGCTGAAGGTGATGTCAGGAACGTCTTAGGTTGAGTATGTAACAGCGGTTATAAATCAACGCAAGATGTAAAAAAGAGATCATTGGGGACGACAACCTAGTCTCTAGATATTCATGTTGATAGAGAAGAATCGTTTTTGCTTTTATCATGCGCCTATTTAAGTGTGAAAAGTGAATATTATTGCACTTGTAGTTTATAACATTCGATTACGAAACGGAATGTAAATATTATATGTTCATGTATTTAAAATTGTCAAATGGAAAAATGCATTAAGAGTTGATAAGCATTGATAAAAATGAGAGAGAATTGAATCATGCGCTAAATAAATGAACAGAAAAGCGGAAATGAAATTACTCCACGCGGAAATGGTTTTCAGGAACAAGGAAAAATAAGGAACACAATACACAATTACAAATTCTAAAGGTTTTATATTCTAAATCCTCAAATAACGAGTTGAACTAACCAACAAACAGTACGAAACGGCTAGCTACACAACTATTTTAGGAACATGCACATTTATCATCATCGTCATCTTCATCATCATCATCTTCCCTTTAATCCCAGTTTAATTAAGGTTAGGATAGGAGTAGAACTTCTCCGCTCCTCTCTGTCCCATGTCATCAGTCAATCCTATAAATTCTCGTCCATTCGATTTCTAAACTTTTGTAGCAATTTCTAGAGTCTAGGTGCTCAACAACAGAATTCCCTTGCTGACGGAAAGTAAGATTTGAAGGAGTAAATATGCAAGATTATTCGTACGAATGTTGTGATACATGTGCAGGAATGCAGAGTTATGAATTCCATTGTGCAGGAAATCCTACATTGCAGGGAATTACCATACCATAGGTAATTCCATAGTGCATTGGCAGTAAATCTTATTGGTGACCTACCACAGGATGAGCGAATAGGAGAGAAAGGTTGGTATAACCATTGTAGTGGAGGCAGCGGAAAGCTATATAGAACAAGATCAGCAAGCTATGAAAGTTTATCAGAGTTATAACTTTCAAGTCAATCAGACAATCTAATATAAATTTGTCTCAATGAATTTAAAATAGTAAATTCTGGTAAATCTTCGTTGCTAGGTGACCTTAACATTCCCGCCTTTCTTCGTGTAAAGACGGCCTCTGAGAATAAAAATTAACTTCTAAAACAAAATGAAACTAAAGTAAATAATAGAACAAAACAATTAAACTACAGGAATATTGAATATACTAGAATTCTATGCAACGCCGATCTTTTATATACCTCTTTGAGAACCGCAGATGTAGCTGAAGTTTCTAGCTTCTATTCATTAGACGATTAATGAGGTAATTGAAAACGATTATTAAAGTTGATAAATTTACAGTTTAAAATAATGTTAACGCAGTCAAAAGAAATGTAGCAATAACAAAACTGACAATCATGCAATTAACTAAATCAATAGTTATATCGTATGTTAAATTAGTGGTGTTTCAAAGCAGTGCCAATTAACCATTAATACATTTCAAATAAATTATAACAAGAAAATAAGTGCTTGGTAAAATTTCAAGCAAAGTAATACATACTCTAAAGTTAAGTTAGAAATTCCGGAAGATACAGAGTGGGATATTATTTAAAATAGTTTCTACAGCGTATCCAAAGTTAGTTTAATATTAAACTAACTTTGTTAATTTAATATTAAACTAACTAATTCAAAGTTAGTTTAATACTATTTCGTAAGGCCCGTGGTGTAGACATTCTGAAGCGGTGTTAGCATTAAATGAGTCAAATCAATATTAGAACAATAATAAAATAAATGTAGTAATCTTCGCAGGATTACTCACACATTCTTAAATCCGCAATAAGTATTATGGTTTGCGCAAAGAAGCATTTAGTACAATTAAATTATAGACAGGCGTAATAGTGTTACATATAGTCAAAAGTAATAAGGTATTAAAGTAAAGTAACATTGTTAGCAAAAGGAATGTGAAATAATGGTCATTAATAGCATATTGGTGAAGTTAGAGTCGAAATAAATCAAAATTGCGATTATAAGATATAGTGTGTTTTAGTAGCCTTTTTCTGAAGAAGTTGTTATAAGCTTATGAAAAACAATACATATTGCATGTTATTGTTATTAGATTAAAATAAACCAAGTGAAACAGAAGTAGAGCGAGCGGAATACAATGGAATAAAGTGAAAATAATGTAAAATACAAATAGACTAAATCAAACCCGTTTCACGACTTGCAAATAATTTAAAGAAATTTAACGGTGAAATTAGCTAAGCTAAATACGAGAGACTTACGTATATAAAAATATTATTGCATATTTCGACTAACTAATGTAAGCAGTACATAAAAACACAGCGCAATTGGCACGCTTAAAAAAGACATAGAAAGATTTATCGTAAATCAGCGATGGTTGTTTGCATAGCTATGACAAGTGTTCGATAAATTATTGGATTAAAACTAAATTATTTTTTCGAAACTAGATTAAATGGTAGGATAGATCAGAAGTGTAGACAATAAAAATGGAGTTTAACCTGTGTTTTGTGCAAAGCGTGAAAAGAGATTGATAAAGTAAAATAAAAGATATAATAAAATAAATCGATAAAGTGTGTCAGACCAGCACTAAACGATTTTTAAAAATAAACAAAATCGATTTCAACTGCGATCAACTAATATAATAACACGAATAACATTAAGAAATAAATTATGAAACTAAGACAAAACAATACAAATTCAAGGTCACTACTTTCATCAACTTAGCTAGATAGCAGTGAAATGTTAAGTATATAAGAAATTTAATATAATAGTATAAATGTCTCACAGCTACCTTCAGAAACTTTTTCGATTCTTCCTGTTCCAGAAGATGGGTGCTTTGACTCCTGTTCTTGAAGTAAGGAACATACTGCTGAAAATGTTCTCTCTGAGACAAAGCATTTAGTGTACAGTATGATGCAATGTAATGTATTACATTTTACATAGTTAATAAATGTGATAAGAAATATAAAAAAGCTGGATAGGTCTTACTATAAGGGGATGGTTTGCTTAAGGATGTAATAGAAGGAAGAGTCCAAGGGAAAGAGTTAGAGGAAGACCAAGACATGGGATGTTGGATGATCTGATAACAAATTCATTTATATATACATTTATATATATATATGAAAAAGAAGGCTTAAGATAGAATTGGTTGGAAGAGTTATATGCCATTGACCTGCCGTTAGGCAGTGCACTCAATAGAATAAGACAATTTTACAATATGAATGATAAAATGTAATGTATTATATAATTACAAAATATAAAGCACTGTCATGAATTAAACTATGATCTATTAAATTATTACAATATGATGCAATGCAAGGTACAGTAATTAAGATTCAACGTCTGGTTCTTATACGAAGATCTTATTTCTATGAATATCACATATATCTCAAAAGATTCATAGAATAACCTTAAGCAAATTGTGAAAAATCTAGATAAAATGAAATTATTCATAGACAAGTAAACATATAATAAAAACAATCATAAAAGTTGTACTCCAATACAGTATCACTCGAATTGAGAAAAGCAAAGACCATGTAGTGAAAACCGAAAGCTTACTAGGCATTCTAAAAAAAGACATAGCAAAGCCTGTTTCCTCAAAAAAACATTAAAAGCAGTGTAAACTTCAATTTTACTTTTATTTCACTTCAAAATATACACTATTTATGACTGTAAATTAATAACACTTCTATAAATAAAATACAATTAACTTTGCTTAATTTGGCACAAAAAACCTTTTAAGAACAGCACAATTTATTGTGGGCTGAGCCGATAGGCTGTCGGTAAGTTTTCCAACCAAGGATTAGTAGGTCCATGGTTCAAATTCAGCGGTGGCTAGGTTTCGAGCTATGAAAGTAACGTCAACTTTAGTCTCTAGAACAATTAACACTTACGTTATTGAGAAATGTATCCGCCAGGTCATCCGCCTCGTTAGAGCAGTGCAGTAGAGCATCCAAAAACACACTGAATATAATCAATTAATCAATCAATCAATCAATCAATAATAAGATCAGTGCAATAGAGCATCAAAAACACGCTGAAGATAACAGCATCATCAGCAATCAATCAATCAATCAATTAATCAATAAGAGCAGTGCAGGGGAGCATCAAAAAACACACTGAATACAATGCAATGGCTTTTACTAAAGATTTTGGACAGCGAGTTATTTGCGAGGCTCAAATTCAACCCGCGACAGTCGTTGATGCCTCTTCGAGAGTGGAAACCAACGTTAAGACTAACCATAACACCAACAACAACCTTTCAGGCTAAAAGTTCTTAAAATTCTAGAAAAAGAGGTTGAAATGAACCTGTGATGAAAGTCGAAAACCTCAGGGAAGGTGGAAAAAATGATGTCTCTCTTTCCAGCTAGGTCCTGAGGTAGGGGTTGCTCGAAAGCCTTGAAGTAAGTCTCCATTACGAAACCAAGGTCCCTCACGTACTGCCTCTCTGACTCCCAGAGATCCTTGAGAGCGTATCTGAGCATAGCGGTAAGATTATGTCATCTAATATCCACAAAGGAAATCTGGTTCCTCAACACACCATAGGACATTTTCCTGAGCGGCCAATTTCGACCAGTAAAGAGTTTCGTAAATCCGTTACAAACAGGGATCAAAAGACTCAATACTAGAAATGCTTAATTCATACGAGCGTGTACTGTACTGTATGTATGCAATCATCGAATAATTGTATTTCATTTATATGCACATTTACATATTTAACCAATACATCATAGTGTTAGGTGTCAATTAGACTTGCGACGCTAACGTTTATTTTATTTCAGGATTGAAAATAACCTGTCTAGAACATCTGACTCAAAGACCGGTCATCGGCCATAGCACTGCTAGAGATATTGTTATTATTTTTATTACTCTTTTTTATTTTTTTACCGCGGGTGTAAAGAACCCGAGGTTTGATAAAAACCATTCGAATAATAGGTGCTGAATAACCGCCCGGCTACTCAAGATCATCTAGTTGCTTAAAAGAATTGCTGAAGCATACTGCATTAAATCTTTGCAAAGTCATGGAATGCCTTTGCCAAAGAAAAGAGGTGTTATTGTTATTATTTTTATTTTTATTATTATAATTACTATTATCATCTTCATCATCATCATCACTATTATAATTATAATTATTACTATTATAGTTTTTATTATTATAATAATTATTATTAGTATAATTATTTTTATTATAGTTATTATTATTGTTGTTGTTGTTGTTGTTATCGTCTGACCAAAGGTCAGCAAACCTTCGCTTCATGACAGCCTCTTGCTTCTTGTTACTGAGCTTGATGATGTCATCACGAAACACTTCCTGTGTGCTCCTTGTGTCCAGCTTGTCCTCAGACTTAGCGATGAGGTAGCTGGGCGGTACCCAGCCCTGCATGTTCGGCCTGTTGACCAACCGGCAGAGCCACTTGTCAGGGCTCTTCGAGTCGAGCACCTCCACCAGTTCGCCCTCTTTCAGAGGGAGATGTCCCTCATCACTGGGAGAGTAGTCCGTGATGGCCGAGTAGGTTGGGAAGATCTGCCAAGTGAAATAGATAGAGGATTAAAATAGAAGCTTAATTGTCAAGTTGTTTGATTGCAAGATTGATTGTAGAAAATTTATCGATTTTAAAGTTAATTGAAAATTTGAGAAAAGAAGCAAATGGGAAGTTAAAATCTTCTAACGCATGAATATTGCCATTTTATTTTATTTTTATTGCACATTTTAGACCTATAAATTTAATGCTTAAATAATAATCTAGTTTTGTACACGCGTATAATATAACGGGCTTTTTCAAAATCGATGCAGTACAATAATGCGCGTGTTTTGATCACCGAGGTTACAACGTGTTCGTGATTGCTGGCGATGATGCTAGACATTATTGTGGATAATGTTTATTATGTCTGTTCTGCACTTAGAAAGGATTTTGTTGAAAAGTTGTCTAGGCGTCACTGGTTTGAGTATACATATATACAAGTCGCGCTGATAAGTATGGTGCTTGTGTACTGCAATGTAAACGATCCAATTTATAGTCAGAATTATTTAACTCCCAAAGAGAATTACATCAAAGTTATACCTCTCCATGAAACATTAAATTTACTTCTATATAAATACCATAGTTTTGTAATAGCCTGTGTTCGATATCCTACCTCAAGCGGTGTTTCATCTTCTTCTTCTTCCTCTGATGATTCTTCCTCGTCACCCTCCAACAGTCCAACAGGAACATAGCACACCTGCACCATAACATCATCCACAATGACATTCAGCACTCTAATATACTGTGTGTCTAAAATGTAACACACCTACACCATAAACAGCATCCACAAAAATGAACTTAGTCAATATAGAACTCATCAACAGTTTTCAGACTCGGGAGCATCACAGTAACGAGCTGACACGGGATAGGATTTATTTTATTAATTAGTATTAATTAATAAAATTAATTGAAATTTTATTAAGTTTTATTAATACATTTTATTACAGGATTAATTAACCTACTCCTACTTATCAGCAATGTGACATAACACTGAACAGCCTACCAGGCTCTCAGTACCTACCTTTGATTTGTCGTTCTCTTTCCTTACGAGCCACATCGTCTTCTTCTCTGTGTCCAGCACTTCCACCACATCACCCCTGAGCAGCTCCACCTGCTTATCCTTGCACGTGTAGTTGTCTCTCATCGTGTACTTGCGCAGCAGCCTGGCTTGCTCCTCATCCAGAGCTACTCGCTCCTCCTCCACCCTCACAGTCGTCTGCTCAACTATCTCTCTCTTCAGTTCATGCTCCTCTGCCAAAATATAGTCCATAATTTGTTTATAATTATGAATTTTTATGAATAATTATGATATGAGAGTAAAATGTCGGACATGCACCATACATACAATCAAGCAATCAATCAATCAATCAGTAATAAGATCAGTGCAGCAGAGCATCCAAAAACACACTGAATACAGTAGCATCACCATCAATCAATCAATCAATCAATAAATAATAAGAGCAGTGCAGTAGAGCATCCAAAATTACACTGAATATAGTTCATGCTCTGCTGCCAAAATATTGTGCAGAATTTGTTTATAATTATGAATTTTTAATAAATATGAATTTATAATTATGATATGAGAGTAAAATCTCGGACATGCACCGGACTGGTTATATGAAAAATGGTCAAAATTGCCTAACGGTCTAAACATATGTTATTAAAAGTGATAGATATCAATATAGTTGATCATTTCACTTTAATGCGAGTTTACTCTGTAACAAATTTGTTCTTCTCTTTCAACTTTCTCTAGTAAGCTTAAGATATACCTTTTCCCACCGTAGACATAATCGATCTACACTGACCATTTTTAATCATCGCCCTTTAATTAAGCCCTTAGTTCTCCTCAGCACATTTCTTTTATAGATTGGTCTGGGTGAATTGATCTGTTGTGATGTTTGCTGTCGGGACGTCCTTGACATCATCCCTGGATGAGGAAACGGACGTTAAACCTGTATTATTATTATTATTATTATTATTATTATTATTATTATTATTATTATTATTATTATTATTAATTACACGCACTGTAGTGAAATGATCCACTGTGTTGATATTTATCAATTTTAATAACATATTTTTAAACCGTTAAGGCAATTTATTCCATTTTCCTTGCCCAGTGAATGTCCGAGATTTTACTCTCCGATCAACAGGGCCAAGAATCGAACCCAGGAGCGTTCAATTCTCCTCAGTATCTGCCATTTAATGCTTTATGACATTACCTGCGCCTCTGACGACTGCACTATTGAGACATTCTAATTAATTAACTAGCTAGTGACTAATTATTAATTAGTAAATATCCTAGTTAATTGTTACCTGAATAATTACTTTGCTATTTGTTGTATTCATCTTTTATCTTATTAAAAGTTAACTGTTAATAGTTAATTTGTTGATTTGCTAATTCGTCTTTTATTATATTTTATTATATTAGATATAGAATGACTAAATAGCGTAGGGGTAACGCCATGAAGTTTTAAATGACAAATCCTGAGGTGAATTGAACCCTCGTAGGTTAGAATCCCAGCCGCGCTGATCTGAGAGTAAAATCTCGGACAGTCACTGGACTGGTTATACGGAATTTGATCTAAATTGCCTAACGGATTAAACATGTGGTATTAAAAGTGATAGATATCAACATAGTTGATTATTAACTATAATGCGTGTTTACTTTTTAACATTTGTTTGTTTTTGTTAATTTACTGTTCATTGCTTATAATCGACAACGTTAGAAAGCTTTCTAACGTTGTCGATTATAAAATAAAATAAATTTTAAAAAAGCAATATAGTAAAATGATCAACTATTATGATATCTATCACTTTGAATACCACTTGTTTAAACCGTTAGGCAATTTAGACCATTTCCGTATAATCAGTCCAGTGATTGTCCGAGATTTGACTCTAATATCAGCGCGGCTGGGATACGAACCCACGAGGGTTCAATTCACCTCAGGATTTGTCATTTAAAACTTCATGGCGTTACCCCTACGCTACTAAGACATTCAACATAGCTATAGAGGTTAGATTAAAATAACTTTTCTTATCTACCATTAAGAACTGTTTAAATGCATATAAAGTAGTATAAAAACTAAATAATGTAATAAAATTATATAAGCGAAATTACATTTATATAAAATAACAATTTGTCGACTTCTCCTTTGCTGTTAAAAACATTTCCAAAAATTGCTTTAAAATATTACATTATCTTTCTAGATAACTTGACCTTGAGACACTTCTTAACGCCATAGCAACCAATTATAAAATCTTTGTTACGTAATTGTTCATCGACCAATAGCATTGAAAATAAAGCTACTAGTATAAAAGGATCCAGACTTCTTGAAACGTCATTCCGTTAAAGTTTTCAACCGACATGAAGTTCATGAAGCTGCTGATGAACGATTCAGATAAAAATAAGAGAAATTTGGCAACAAGTCATCAGAAAAAGATCTCCACGCAAGAAAGAAGGCATATTAGCAACTAAAGAAGTACGTATTTGTTTTATTGTAAGTTTTATGCTTAGTTTTTGGCTCGATATGTGACCTACATTTACTTTAAAATGTTAAAGTTTTACTTCCAAAGATAAACACTAGCATTAAAACACACAATAATAATGAAATTACTATCGATGTTGACATCTATATAATGATAACATCTACTGTCGTCAGTGATAACATTTGAGCACTATCAAATCAAGGAGAAGCCAAGAAACAACAAGCAAAAGGGTCCAGTAAACGGTGCAATCCAATATCCAGAGAAGCGTTTTAGACAATAAAAATTTAAATAACAATCCTTAGATCATTATGAAATTTGTAGGCCACACTCCCGAGATATTCATTGAATTGTTTATTAGATTCAACTGGTAATTTTCCATTTCTAACCACACACTTGTACGTTTATGATAATTTAGCGAACTTGATCTAAATTAATTTTAATTTTGTCTATCTATGGAATAGATTGTGTATAGTAATTTGTAAACGATTTAGGCTCTCTCAAAGTCTTTTACTGGAAAACTATAGGCCTACTAGAATGAAAACTGGGTGTTCAACTACATAGGACGCCTTATGTTCTATTTGATGGCCTAGTTTTTAATAACTAGGCCATCAAATATTCAGTTTTTATTCAATTTCTTATGCACATTTTTATTTAGCACTTAGGACTTATTGCGCTTATTACTAAGATTATGATAAATAATGTTTATTTAATTTTTTTGTCACATGTTCAATGATTTGATTACTCTGTTAAAGTTTGTGAAAACAAAACATATATTTCTCTCACTGAGCTCTATGCACAAACATTTTCGACATTCATTCATACAATAGTACAAGAAACCGTGCAAGCATTCATAAGGTAATATATTTAAAGCACACTGATTTAAATGTATATAATTGGAATTTAACTAAGTGAGGAAGGCCACGAGAAACCACCTAAGAAGCCATATTTTTCCCAAGCTATAGGCTACATAAGGTATGGATAAGGCAGAGACTTTGTGATGGGATTAACTTGTTGATATAAGGAGTGCTCTTATGGAGCGAGAAAACAGTTTTGAGTGTGAATATGTACCTTGAACCTGCCACTTGGCAATGCGCTGAAGAAGAAGAAGAAGAATTAGAATTTATGGCATTTAAAGCTTGAGCCTACTAGCTTGTATTTTGAACATTTATTCATAGTAATTTTTCATCTCCAATCATAATTTATTATAAAGTTTTGTATTTAACCCGCCTGTCAACTTCTGAGCGTACGCCTGTGCTAGGAAAACCGACGTTAAACTTAGCTCCATCACTTTAAAGATATTCATAGAATGTACAACTGAGAAATTAAAACCATGAAATGAAATGATACTCTACCTTTCGTAAAATATTTTCATTAACATCAATGTTTATTTAAAATTAATGTTATTATACAACACAATTACAAAAACTTTGGCGGCGTCACATTGCTTCTAAATTGATTAGTAAATAGTTCATTCTGACGTCTTTCAATTTGTTTATCAGTCTATTAATATTTAAAAACAATCAAGTAACGTCAATTAAAGTTTAAATTTTGTTTTTATAATTAAAGCCATCGCTCAATCAATATATCAATCGGTCAATCAGGCAGTCGGTCAAACGGTTAATCAATCAATCAAATAATCAATAAATCAATCAATCAACCAATCAATCAATAAATCAGTCAATCAATCAATCATTCATTCATTGGTTCAATTAAACGTTTAAATCGATAAATCAATCACTCAATCAATACTATGCTCTGAAATTCAATGCAACAAACATTGCAATTTATGTATTAAATATTAGCTCTAAATAAAAGCTTAAGCATTTCACTTCAGTTTTTACTCCCGAAAAGCATATCGTTAATTGGCCAAAGCTGGATTTGAACCTGCACTTTCTAGTTCTCAGTCAGACAAACAAAACAATCGAACACACTAATTGCTCGGATATCTGCTGTAATTTCGTTAATTTGCTTAAACCGTCTGTCAGCTAGAATACTTTAACTGACGGTTAAAGTGGAGCCTCAGGCAAATACAAGCTTGCCAAAGAATAAATTCATGTAGGCCTACTCTGCAATATATTTGTGTTTCTATTGTCAAGTTGCTATTTTAATTACAGTTGATAAACTCTGATTTAGATAACGGAAGATTTTAGAAGATTTCGGAAATGAATTGAGATATTGGTGATGAAAATCAAAGAGACTCTGATATAAGGTATGTAACACTTGTTACATACTACTGGCCGGCTTTTTAGGTTATTCGTACGTGACGAATCTATTCGTATATTCTAACTAGCGGACCTTATTTTTACTATTCTATGTGATACGGTACTAGAGTTCCGTGTTAAATAACATGGCTATTCAAATTAGAAGGGTGTTTAAATTCAAATAACCGAAGATGACGAAATAGTTTGTCTTGACTACGTTTAATTAGCATAAGATATAGTTATTAAACTAATCTTAATCAAAATTGCGAGCTGTGTAAAGGCTAGTGCCTAACTTTAGTACCGTATAATATTACAATGGTGGATCTCTCTCGCCTGCAAGATGACGAAGAAAGGAAATGGTAAGATTTTCAGTATCAACTGTAGAAGGATTGGCATTAAAGTCGGTTATTTAATTAGGGCTCTGCTGGTTCGTGAGTATACGTAAATAGATCAAAGAGTCTAAAAGCCCTTTAGTTCGCATTAGTCGAGGCTCTTCAAGATATATGGCGTGACGTATTCTCTGGCTAAATCAGGACTTGTTCGCTAATTCTTTATCGCAAAGATCATGCTGAAATTTCCAAATGCAAACTCGTCTTATTCATAATCACCGAGGCTCAATTTCTTTATCACACATGCTCCTTATTGGAAGAGTTAATAGATCAATTCTTTGTATTAAATCGCCTTCCACATAATGATATTCCGATTCTTTGTACTAAATCACCTTCCGCATAATGATATTCCGTCACATATTCGATCGAATTCTTCTGTCGTACATTCGATCCTGACTCGATCGTTCTTGTTGCGAGTTTTCCAAGTTCACGTGCTCAAGAATACGTATCACCTTCCAAAACTCTGAACACATGACTTCCGTATTCCGACCTTGATGTAAACTTTATCAAAAATCTTCACTTCTGGACGGTCCTGGTGCGGCTGGAGTTGTACCTTCACGTCTAAACATCTTAGGAGTTTGATCGGCATCCACTGGAAGTGGAAATTGAGTCAAAATGGCTGATTCGGGCGGAATAGTACCTTTAATTAATAATTAAAACTCAGTTTAGTTAGTAGAAGTTTTAACTTTTTCGCTCGCTCTTGGTCATTTTTGGTCTCTGCCTATCGCGGCATCTCCCGTACGAGCCCGGCCAGTAGCGAGGAATCTATCCTGTTTCAGGTTCTCTAGAACTCTGAGGGGAGAAGATTGGAGATGATTGCGAGAAATAAAGCACAATGGAGAAGATTGGAGAAGATGATTTCGAGAAGCTCGGTTAGTAAAACAAGTCTCTAAGCGCTTGTTATTCTGGCCGACCACAGCCTCCATTACAACATCTACTTCAGGTTAATACGAGGTTAGAAATATCATTTGCTTATTTAGAATTTGTGAATAAGTTAATATTCTTTAGGACAAGAGTAACGAACAGCAGAAGTTTACTCCTAGGAAACAGTGGCCGTGTAATTGATAGAACCGATCAATGAAACTAAATTTCGAGCTTCTACAGCCGTAATTATGTTGTCCCTTGCATTATTAATTTTTTTGCTACATTATTAATTTTTTTGCTATGCTTCATTGATCTCTCTAATTCTAAGATACATATACATAACGATTTTTAAATTTGCATGAGCCAATAAACGTATGAAAGAAACCGTATTCGTTACCAAACAAATTCTTAATTCCATCAAGACTAAATATAAATCGGTAGATACAAGAACTAAATAAAAGAAGCTACTACAAAAGTAAATAAAAGAGCTACTAAAAGTCGATAAAATTACTACTAGAAGCTAACTAATTGAAACTGCTAATATATCCACAGAATTTTCTACTCGTGATGACCATCAATATCCAATTTGTGCTAATTTTCCTATGTAACGTATTGAAAGTTCAAGATTTCAGGAGATTTTTAAAGGCTACTGGACCTGGAGATGCTTGAAACAGAATCATCGACAAAACATCCAACAGAACAGCTCTATGTAAACAGGCAAACATGGCGGCGGATAAAATTATTCGCATTAACCCCGTACTTTGTTTCATAGTTAATTCTTTAAGAAGACACCCTCAGAAAACTGTAAAATCGATGTCTCTAGAATTCTATTCTGCATAGTCAATAGCCGTATCTACATCTAAAGATACCCTTGTCGCAGATATAGAACAGTTAAAATTGGATAATTGGAAAGCTCCTCCTAACAGACGAGAGAAAGGTGATAAAGAAAACAAGGCACGACAGGAGCTGGATAATATCATGTCGACCATCTCGTTCATTGATGAGAATGGATCATCCAGTCTACTTCCTCGCTACTCCGTAGACAATTTGGAGGAAATACCCGTCACGAGAATGGAATCTAGTGAGTTTGCCATTCTTATTTCAAAATTGAGCACTATTGAAGAAAATATTTCACTTTTAAAGTTGAATTATGCTGAGGAATCAGCTCGGCTGCAAAGCACGCAAGAGCTTACAGCAAAGCTAGCATGCGTAACTTCTGCTGTTGACCACCTGAGCATTAATTATGCTAATGCAGCTGCCCAAAGGTCTCATGAACCGCCTGTCCACGCAACCCGACAGAACTGTCAAGTTACCTGGAGCAAGCTCGTCTGCAACAATCAAGTCAATGGATTATGAAACAGCTGACGGCGAATCAGAGGAGGGCACCTGGACTAAAGCTACTACTCGTAAGAAAGAGTTACCGAAGCCCAGCTCTCTCCGCCCAACCCTAACGACACCAAACGCAATGTAAACATTGTAGCAGGAAACAGTCAATTATGGAGTGATAGAGTATCAAACTCTCCTCCACCTAAACAACCTCCATCCACCAAAAAGTTGTTTAAAATTGTCGGCAAGTCTACTCAACCATCCAACAACAGCGACGCATCTGTGGCTAATGTTAAATCAGCCAAACCCTATATTAAAAAAGGGTCCATGGTATCTACAACGTAGATATCTCCGAGTCTGTGGTTTCCATAGAATCATCTATAGCAGCTGCATGTGGATGCCCCCTATCTCCTGCTTTCAGGTAAAATCGAGAGATGAACGCTCCAACGCCTTTCGAGTATGTATAAATGAGAATATATTAGAAAAGTTTCTCAACTCGACCCTTCTATGGTCAAGTGGAATTATCATCAAGCAGTGGAATTGTAAAGCGAAGATAACTAACACCCAAACTAGCACCTCAACCTCTCAAGCAACTACCACCTCTGCTCCAGTGTCATCTGTAGTCCTAATAAATTAAAAATGGCTCATCTTAATATTAACTCGGATCTTTCTGATTATAATATTGCCTACTCAAATTCTTTACTTGATAATGATCTAATTATTAATTCTAAGATTGGTTATGATAACTATGCAGAATCTTATAAATATCTCCAATCCACATCTAACATATCTATTTTGTCTGTGTTTCATGTCAATATACGAAGTCTTAACGCTAACCATAGTAAACTTAAGGAGCTACTATGTTCCTATAATAACAAATTTGATATTATAGCTTTGTCGGAACTATGGTCAACTAATATAAATTATTTTGATTCTATGTTCGAGGATTATAATTTCATTCATAGTACTCCAAAATCTGGCAAAGTTGGTGGTGTTGGTTTTTTAATTAAGAAACATTTATGTTACAATGTTATTCATTCTTCTGCGGAATCCAATTTTTTTGGTCCTCTTGCAGAACACCTGGTTATTAATATTTCAGTTAATAATCATATCTTTCGCATTTACCTATTTTATCGCCATCCATCTACGTGTATTTCAAACTTTAATATCTTATTAGCAAAATTTATGAATGTTATCAAACCTTTAAAAAGAAGTCTAATACTTGGTGACATAAACGTTAATCTTAACAATTATAACTCTAATATGCATGTTAATGATTATGTTAATCTGCTTGATAACTTAAATTTAAATTGTTATTCAATATTACCTACTCACTGTGGTAAAAATTTTGCAACAATGATTGACCATGTTTTTTCTAATTTTGGAATAACCAGTGATGGTCAAAGTTTAATTAAATCTTTAACTATTGTCAGTGACATCTGATCACTACGCTAATCTGATTATAATTACTTAATTATAATTAATTAAGAAAAGTAACTTAGAAGGATTTTAAACGCAAAAAACATTGAGTCTTTTCAAAATAATTTATCTAAGATTAGCTGGTCTCAAATTTTGATAATGAATGATTTAGATGGGATGTTAGACTTCTTAATTAACACCATTGAGGAGCTTTTAAACGCTAATATGCCTCTAACACGCTGTTCAAGGAAGAAATTTAAAGATAAAAGTTGGATAAATAATGAACTAAAGAAAAAAATTAAACATAAGAATTCTTTATTTTTTAAAGCTAAGCAATCAAGTAAAGAAGAGGATATGAAACTCTATAAAGCCTATAAAAAGATCTTGATAGAATCATCAAAAATACCCAAATTGAATATTATAAAAATCTTCTTGACTCGCGAAAAAATTCTATCAAGAATATATGAAAAACTCTTAATAGTATTTGCAGCTTTAAAAAAAGCGTTGTAACTCCCAAATTGGTTATGTGATAAAAGACACTAAAAAATATACAATCAAAGGGAAATAGCTGAAACTTTTAATGAGTATTTTTCTGAAATTGGGTCAAAATTAGCGTCCAAATTAACTCCCATAACTCAACTAATATTAATTTTAAGCAATATTTGCCACCATCTTGTCAAAATTCATTATTTCTTAAACCTGCCACCACCAATGAAGTCTTCAACACCATCCTGGAGCTTAAAAAGACTAATTCGACAGGTCCTGATGGCTTATCTAATAAAATTCTACAACTATCCTCAGACTTTATTGCTGAACCATTAACACACATAATTAATCAAACTTTTATTTCTGGTGTGTTCCCTACTAGATTTAAGACAGCCATAGTTATCCCAGTTTTTAAATCAGGAAAAAATGACGATGTACAAAATTTTAGACCTATTTCTTTGCTAGACAACCTCAGTAAAATTTTTGAAAGACTAGTATATATTAGAATTTTTGAATTTTTTGAACGGCGTAATACACTTTCTGAAAATCAATTTGGTTTCAGAAAAGGGCACTCTACAGTAGACGCAATTTTCAATAGTTTAAATATGATACGTTCTCAGAAAGGCAATAAAAATCATACAGACGAACATTTAAGTTTTAAAAATCATATCGAAAAAATTACAAAAACTGTTAAAAGTGCTAACGGATTACTCTTTAATCGAAGAGAATTTATACCAATGTCCTGTCGCAGGAACTTGTATCTCTCTATGATATATTCTCGTGTAAGATATTGCATTGAAATTTATGGTTATGCCACTTGGAATGTTTTACAACCACTACATATTGCTTGTAACAGAGTTCTGCGAACCTTGCAGGGAAGTCATCGTTACTGTAATGTTAAAGATCTTTATGTTTCTTAGGTAGATTACTGCTAACACATTTATGAATCAACTTGGCCATACAGTATTTATGCAATAGATGAACTAGCAAAATATCATAATTATTATTATCCATTATTCCAAATATTCAGTAAGTGTAATCAAAGAAGCTCTGTTTAAAATGTATTACTAGATTCTAAAGGATTTTTTCACTATCACGTTAACCATTACTTACAGTCTTACAATCTTCATCGACTTGTACTGATGAGTTACAACATTTGCTACATTTTTAAAGGAAATCTAGTTCATCTATTGCATAAATACTGTATGGCCAAGTTGATTCATAAATGTGTTAGCAGTAATCTACCTAAGTCTACAGTATTGGCTAATATATTTGATCTCAACCACTCTAACCATAATTATTCAGCTAGACTGCTTGACTGGAAACGTCTCAAATAGGGGATTGGCTGGTGGTGTGGTGTAGGACGGAGAAGATTTGAGACAGTCTATTTGTGTCCCGACCCTAGTTAAACTGGGATTCATGGGAGGATGCTGAAGAGTGATGATAATGATGATAGGACCATTTTTCTTGCAATGTAAGTAGCATTCTGCAATTGAAGTGTTTTGTATAATTATTTCACAAATTGTGAAACATAGCAGCTAAATGAAATTGGTCTATCACACATCAATGGCTGGGTAGGCCTATTTATTACTTGTAATTTAGTTCACTTTCCGCACCGTACATAGCATAGACATATACACACGCATACATAGTAGGTCTACTCTATAATTTTGTATGCGCTAATCATTCAGTAGATATCGCAAATAATCATGGCATAAAACAGCGTTCTTGCAAATAAAGCAGAAATAACGGGCATGTTGGAGACCGGCTGGTATCAAACTTGTATCAGAATCTTTTTATGAGAATCCCATACATGTAGCGCACTGGTAAAGGAATAGGTATGAAAGTTTGTCAGATTATTGAATTTTAATCGTAATTGTTGTATTGTGCTGCAAACGTAAATAAATGTACCGATATAATTTTGATTATATCGGTACATTTTTTGGTTCTAGTCTTTTTGAACCTGGTATCGTTATTATTATCCATTATTCCAAATATTCAGTAAGTGTAATCAAAGAAGCTCTGTTTAAAATGTATTACTAGATTCTAAAGGATTTTTTTTTTTTTTCTTTAACCATTACTTACAGTCTTACAATCTCCATCGACTTGTACTGATGAGTTACAACATTTGCTACATTTTTAAAGGAAATCTAAGGCCCCTCGTGAAACATTCTTAAACTACTAAAGATGCAACTGTACAAGTTCACGAGCTTTTGGCTTCCATACTGACTTGGAAGCGGAAGTGGTAAAGATTATGGAAGACTTAGGCGTGGAAGTGGTAAACATTATGGAAGACTTGCTAACGCCAGATGGATAGA